>JAQHUG010000445.1:1171506-1203410 GCA_028555095.1 Dicrostonyx torquatus | reverse complement strand
GGGACAGTAACCCCAACGAGCAAGTCCTCTTGTTACACTTCTGGGTAGCTGTCAATAAATATATGGTGCATGTACTATGGCTTTGCAATCTTATTCCTAGTAGGAAATGTATAGCTATGTGCACAAAAACTCATTTGCTAGGTAACTGTGGTAGTTCCCAAGTTAGAAATAAACCAAAACACCATTGGATAATGTTGTTTATTCACACAACGGAATACTGTACAATCATGAGGACAATGCACAACTGTTGAGAATAAGAACCTCATGAACACTGACAAGTGAAAGCTAAAGAATGTAGTTTTAATTTCATTCACATATTCCAAACCAGAGGAAACAAGATTTTTGCTTAGAACTGGACAGTGGTTGTGAATGGGTGGCAGTGAGTAGAAGGGAGTCTCCAGCTTCTGGCTTATGAATTCATGCATGTTCTGTGAGGAAGCCAACTGCCTGTAGAGATATATCACTTCAACAGAGGTTAAACAAGCAAATCCCCAAAACTAGGTCTACATATTTAACTGATACTAAAGCATCATTTCTGTATCTTCTCTTAGAGACTCAGTACTGATACATCACACAGTAAGGCTGGAGGAACACTATCACCTGCAGTGTCCATAGATCCCACAAGTCTGGTTAGAGGACCAGGTCTCCACACAGTGAAGATGAGCTAGTCTGTTTCCTACCAGGCATCCTATTTACTGGAGCACCCTACTGAGGAATTAACACACCCAAATGCCTCAACAACTAACAACCCAGGCTGCAGGACTCATCTGTTCCATCCTTGGAAGTGAGTATGTATGTTATGCTTTGGTCTTGAGAAAGCCTGTATCCTCTCTCTGGCATTCAGTCATCATGCATAAGTAACTCTACTCAGTCACAGCCTTCTCTTACTGATGAGAGTCAGTCTGTAAAGTGCTCAGAGGCACTGAAGGGGTGTATGAGTCAGCTCCAGCAAGCTTGAGGCTCTCTGTACAGGTTAAGCCACCAGAAGGATTGCTAGGGACTGACAACTTAATTTCTCTCCATCAACACTGTATACACTAGAGTGTTTCCCAGAGTAAATTCTAGACCCAAACAATTCCATGTCAGCATTAGGTTCTACTACAACGCAGATTTGTCCCCCAGCTATCTCTCTCCAATTCAAGTTGTGTCATTCTCACAAATGGCCCACATGATCTTCATTTCTAAAGATCATTTTTACTTATATGTGTCTGCATGTTTATGCATGTGCGCAGGTACCAGCAGAACCCAGAAGAGAGTGTTGGAAGTCCGTGCAGCTAGAATTACAAGCAGTTGTGGGCCACCTGATGTGTATGCCAGGAACCAAACTCCAGTCCTCAGAAAGAGTAGCAAGCATGTCTGAGCCATGTCTCCAGCTACTCATCTTCATTTTGAAACTCAACCTTGGAGGATACCCTGTGTGGCAAGCCTGGGAGTGTCTGAACAGCTCCTCTGAACCATTCTCATAACTGAGCCCACAATAAGGGACTCTTTCCGGATTCTGTAATGAAAAGTCATGCCTTTCTCATGAGGTACTACAAGTCCTGACAAAATTAAGCATGTAGGTTCCAAGTTTGCTGGAAAAAAGTCTCATTTGTTGATAAAACAGTAGAAAATGCCACCTTCCCATTCTTGTCCTCAAGAATTCATCTTGAGTCATTTAACTTCAGCAAGGAGCAGTGTAGGGGTTGAGGCTAGACAGTAAGAAAAACACAAAAGGAAAAAGGCACCTGCTTGAACTGTTTCCTGCAGAGTGGCCTCATGGGAATCTCCTATGTCTATGACAGTAGGTATAATGACTAGATCCCATCTCAGACCCAGTCTATGATTCCTCAGCAAAGGGCCTAAAAACTCCACATTTCTCTTCTTGTTGCTTGGAATAGCCATCAATTATTCCACCCTTTGAGGAATTCTTTTCTCCTAAAAACAACCCATGGAATGGGATGGAAAGGACAGAAAGAGACTAAAAATTGATGCATTACCTATTAACTAAAATCATGAATTGTGACAAAGCTTTCCCGACCTGCTAAACTATCAAAATACTTAGTAGTGTCTTCCCCAGGGATAAAATGAGCCTAAATTTCTAAGAGCAAGAACTTTCATTCCCACACCCCAAACCCTGCACAAAAGGTTCTCTCTAATACTATGAGCAGTGACAATATATAAATTGATTATGCTTTTAATTTTTTTAATAATTATTTTTATTTTGTATGTACAAGTGTTCTGCCTGCATGTATGTATATGCACTATGTGCATGCCTGGTACCCATAGAGACCAAAAATGGTGTCATATCTCCAGAAACTAGAGTTAGAGACAGTTATAAGTTGTGATGTGGATGCTGGTAACTGAATATGGGTCTTCTACAAGAGCAACCAGAACTCTGAACTGCTGAGCCATCTCTCCAGCTCAAAGCTTACTTTTAAAGCAAGTATTATAGATTTTTATAGAAAGCATGATCTCTGTAAATTGTCTTTCAAATAAATGATTTTTAAAAGAATATACAATTGCATTTGCTCTCAAGTTTCTTGATGTATCTAAAAGGCTGTAAAACTTCTTAAATGAACAGCAGCAGTTTACACAGACATCAGTTCTAGAAGTCAATTCTGTAACTGACAACTTAATGACAATTTTAATGGTTCTGAGACAGCAAGTAAGTACTTGGAAGGCAGCCATGCCAACCTCTATACAAAATATGCCTCAACAAATGCATGTCTAAATGACAATCAGACAGTGGGCTCTGATGTGTGAATACCAGTGGTGGAAGAAAAGAGCATGGCTTGCTTGTTTGGGATTGGGAAGGATACAGCATCTAACTGAGATCTCCTATTGGTGAGGATCCATCTGAAGTCTACCTCTTTTCCTCACTGCACACCTCCTGCTACACGTGCATACATGCACTGAAGAAAATATGTAACAGGACTATGACATGGCATTTTTACAAACCTTAAGAAAATGTAACCATTGAATCATTGTCCAATGAAGAAAGTTCAAAGTACCTTAATTAATCTCAATAATTGGATATATTAATTTCTATGGTAGGAAATTCTTAATACCAAACCATTTTACAATATCTCTCTGCTGCCATCTAAAACCTTCTAGAGTCTCAGAATTTCATAGTATTAGCAAATAGTTATTTTATTGAAACACAGTCAAAATCTAGCCAGGTAGCTCTTATGACAATCTAAAATCAAGTTTCAATCTTATAACTTTAGCAATATATAACTGAACACTTACATTCAAATGTATAGAATACAATCCATTTCATATGGAAAAACACTGTAACAAAACTTCGAGTGCATGGCAGGAAGCTAGCACTCCTTTGCCAATTCTACAGTTGTTGTAAATTCAACTCTGTAAACACACTCAGCAAATCACAGCACTGGGGAGAGGTCAGGTGCTCTGACATGCTTTGTTATAGTTGTTGATAGCAGAGGGAACCAATTCTTAGACGACTACGCAAAAATAGATCTTGAAGACGAAGCATTCTTATGTACACACACACACAATGCTAACCTGTCACAGACAGTAAGTGTCAAATCTATACACTGGACTTGTTGGCAGCATCCTACACGTTGAGAACTTACTAGTAAAATAAACAGCTGCCAAATGTATCTGAGATGGTCTGCTCCATCTGTAAGGATGGAGTGCTGCTCTGAGACAACCTACTGCTCACTGCTGCTTCTCAAAGGCAAAGACCAAGTAGATACCTAGAAAAGAAGTAAGAGAAGTCAGAGTTTAGTTATTCCTATCATCATGGAAAACATTTTCAAGCAGATTGAGAAAGAAAAACATCATTTATTTTCTGAGTTCTATTACTTGAGTGGTTTTGGAGTAGATATAGAATCATTTAAGTATATTTCAATTAGATTAGTTCTGTCATTTAGCCCAAACTTTAAAATGCCTTCTCCTGTGACATAATAGCCAACTCATATGTTTGGGGGATTAAGTGAATTAGAGATGAAATGTTTGTAGCAGTATCAGATACTACTCAACAATCAATAATAATATTATTACTTCTCAGACAGATCTACCTTTAAAATCCCCATCTACTTTCCTCTCTTCAGCATTTAAATTGTCTGACAGTATTTGAGTTTGTTTCTTCCACTAAACTCTAGAAGGCAGACTTGTCTGTGTTTTAATCCCCTGAAGTCCTTTCATAGAATTCTGTAAGTCAATAATCAGTGTTTACTAAATAGTGTGTCTCCGCTTACTACTTCTGCCTTCAAGATAATCAACAAATTAAATGGACAGCAGAAACTGTGCTCAGGTTCCCAAGACATTCATGTAAAAGATCAGAATCCTTTTATCTCAAATTAAAGATCTGCAAGCTGACGCTGAGGACGACATGACTCTGTGCAGAAGCCCAGGACTGTGCAGGATCCTCTAAGGCGCCAGTCTCATGTTAGAATCTACCTGTGTGACACTTGTTCCCTAACAGCCCTGCTTACTCTGCTTTGCTTAATGCTCTATATTATTGCCCCATTTGCTGTCACCATATGAATGGCCAAAAAGTAACTCCACGGGAGTATCCTATGAGCCAAACAATTCAACAGACCCCAAGGTGAAAACAGAGGCAGCTGCTTATTAACAAATATGTAAAGGAAATATTTATGAATGCTCATGAAAGTCTATTGAATAACAGCCTCCAAGTATTTTCATTTGTCACTATGCAGATGTGCTAATGGAGATTATGCAGATATATGGGAGATACGTGTATCAGCATAAACACAAAATATATCAGAAAAACTGAACATTTTCAAGTTTTAATAATTCTCTTAAAATAGAATCACTGAAATTGTCAGGTAGCTGGATTATATACTCACTTGTAGCTTCCCATTCTGACTTACTTAAGGTTCCCTAAAATTGTAAAAGAAAGAAAACTTTAGATTCAATGCAGAAGTAAATGCAAGCTTATTCTTAATAGAGGACAGGTGGCAAGATCCCCTAACTTCACTATACAAACACACACAATGCACGTACCATTATGATATACACATCTAAAAACAATCAGTAATATCAACTTTCTGAAAAAAAGTAAAGACACAGTCTCACTTTATACAGATTCATTGTCCATGGTACTGGGAAGTAGCAAATCTTTTAGCAAGAAAACAGTCATTTCTTTTTGAAAGTGAGTCTCACTGCTGAGCTGCTGCTGGAAGGCTGGTGATAACTGAAGTAAACACCTACCATAACCTGCAGCTTAAAGATGGAAATACTGTGTTTACCAAAAGAACCACAAAGTATGCATCACAAAATAAATTACACTTGCCAAAACAAAACAAACAAACACCAATAATTTCAACACAGTAAGGTATGTGCAGCTTTGCTAGGGCCACTGACTTCATAAGATCAGTGTCAGTTCCAGGACCTAGTAAGTTTGAAGAAATTATAAGAAAAGAATATTCTAAGATGTTAAGAGAAATGTGCTATGAAAATGCCTGCAATTCTCACTGGGACTGTTATGGCTTCTCTTACTATCACATATTTAATTTTTTAAAAGTGAGAGCCTGCACAAATACAAATGAAAAAACAAATGAAAATATACTATTTTCCCACCCCCGACTTAAGTTCAGGGAGATTGGAATTCTGTCTCTGGAACACTGAGCTAGCAAAGAATCTTGCAAACCAAGCCTATGATTTTTCCCCACCATTAGCTGCCTTATAAAAACTCTCAACGCTACTCACTGAAATACATTTTACGTGCTACAGCATCAAAAGTTTTCACAACTTAGGGAAAACAGATAATTATTTGCCAAATTTGTGATGCTTAAGTAAGCCTAAATATTGTGAACAAGTGAAATATCCTGTCTGCACACACGCACGCTTCTCTTCCGACTCGGAAAGCTGGGAACTTACCAGAGGTGACCTCACGTGACTGTTTGTCATGTGCTCAGCGGCATGTGCGTAGTCACCGACCTTTTCAGAGGCTAGTTTAGAGTTATCGTTTGCAGGGTATTGCTAAGGAAGCAAACGCAAATTCTAGTTAAGTGATCTCGCTACACTTTATAACAGAGTAAGCCACTGAAATGGTAAGAACAATCCTTAAGTACTGCTTCACAACTATATATACTTTTATTCTTTTAAAGATGTGTGTGTGTGTGTGTGTGTGTGTGTGTGTGTGTGTGCGTGCGCATTTAGTACCCAGAGAGACCACAGGCTCTCGGGGATCCCCCGAGGCTAGAATTACAGATGGTTGCAAGCCACCTGATGTGGGTGCTGGGAATCAAACTCAACTCCTCTGCAAGAATGGCAAGTGCTCTGACCTGCTGAACCATTTCTCCAACCCTATATACAGTTTTCACCTAAGAGAAAAAGGCAGGGGAGGGAAATATCTCCAAAATGTTGGTCAACTTCTATAATCTTACACTATTTACAGCTTGGACAAACTACATAACTTAATCCTCAAAGGTATCATTTAGCAGAAAATATTTACATTTTGACTTCTGGCAAAGGGCTTTTCCTGTTATAATCTAAAAATTGTGGAGAAAAGGTAGTACCTAAATTACTCCCAGTACTAAGTTTAATTCATTTTAAGCAATATATCATAGACTACAAGTCTTTTGTCTTTAGTGTTCTAGAAACTGGATTGGATACAGCCCCTTTAAAATCTAGGTTGTCTTAAAGAAACTTCAATGGGGATGATTCACAAATGTCTACTTTACTCACTTTTCCCCTTTCTTGGGGGCAGGCATAGGTGGAGGCCAGAGGTCAACGTTGGATGGATAACCCACCTTCATTTTTGAGGCAGGGTCTCTCCCATTTCTGGAGTTCAGTGTTTAGGTCATCTTTGCCCTTAACAGTGCCCAGTTATTTTATAGGTTCTGGGGCTCTAACTCAGGTCTTCCAAATGAGCCATCCCCCAGAGCCTCTTTTTCCTTTTCTTTATAAACATCCTCCTGCATATTCAGGTATTGGAAACAGAGCTGCTGGTTTGCTGTACAGAGTACACTGGGTTGCTGTACCTGGTAACAAGCGCTTATAAGCGCAGTACTCAGAAGAGACAGAAGCAATGCCAGTTTGAGAACAGCCTAGACCAAGACCTAAGCAAGACCTTCTATGAAAAAATGAAAACTAAATGCGCACAGAAAGCCTGTGGCTCTGTGGGACCTGTACATCCTTAACATTCACAGCTTTACTTCCTTATCCAATCTGAACAAAAGCAATTTAAAAAGTTTCCTTTGAATTTCAACCTCTCAACTTTAGTGTACCATATCACAAAGCTTCAGAATTTTACTCTGCTGTGATCCAGGCACCTTACTAGTTACCAGCTCCACCCTGAGAAGGTCTATGTACCTGCAAACACCTCATCCTTTACTGACATGGTAAGAACAACAAAACTGCCCTTCCCAACAGCAATAAAACCTTACACAATGCATATAAGCTAGCACCTCTCAAGGGAGTAACCCTTCTGGAAGGGTTCTCTGAAGACAGTTCTCAGTGAAAGCAGAAGTGGGCATCAGACTGTTGGACTCCCAGTCATCCTCGCTCCTCTGAGGACCATGGGAGTGGGAAAGGGCTAGTGCTGAAAGCTTGGCCAGCCAAAGGCTGTAATGCATCAGAAGACTTTCTGCACATATCAAGAACCCCTTAAAATCTCTACTTTGGACTAAAGCACCAAAAACAGGATCACTGTGTCTATCCTTGGTCTCCATGTCCCTCCAAACCATCCTCCATGATCCACACAATAACAATGTCCTTTACAGACCCACAGAAGAATCTCAGTCAAGAAATAAAGAACTAAAACACTTTCCAAACAGGCTATTTCTGATTACGCTCCCAGACAGTCAGGATCATATCCAGGAGAAGGAAAGCTCAAAAAAGCAGTGTGCCTAAGACAGGAAGTTATTAGTAACAACTCTTCAAATACCTGTTTTCTCATGCTTCTGTCTACATCCTTGCTGCCACCTTCTCCTTTTTATAAACTCACTGCACTTTGAATACCTATACATACTACCTACTCTTACACTGTACTAGATTCAGTGCTTATATGTTGGTCTCATTAAAAAAAATTTTTTTAAGAGCTTGCTCTCTTGTACCTAATTATTTAAATATATTTTATATCAATTACAGGATCAACTGTTTGTAGACTGAAAGACAGCAATGGCTGAAGGGTGCAAACATGTGAGCAATTACAGTGTCTCCTTTTCCTTTCGACCTGACAACAAACTAAACCAAACTCCTGCCCTAATACAAAGTCAATAAAAACATTCATAATTATAAAATATAGGATGCATATAAAAACATTCTTAATTTTAAAATACAGGAGTAGAGCTGAACAATTTTTTAATTAAAGGTTTCAAAAGTCAATTAGTATTTCAAGACCCTCCCATTTGACAATGCAGGGAAGTAACTATGTTTGAAACTTCAACAGAAGAATGATGGCCACCCATAAAAGCTGAATTATCTAATAGCTATATGATCCTGACCCATACATAAGCTGCCCATTTAAAAAAATATATGGTTGTTTTGCTTCTTTCATGGGTTGAATATAAGCAAGACAGGCTAGGTTTCAAGTACTTAAAATATTCTAAGCTGATGGATCTCACACCTATAGCCCAGCATTCAAAGTAGCAAGAAAACTGGTGCAAATTTCAAGGCTATCTACTCTATAAAGTAAATTCCAGACCAAGTGGAAATACAGAATGAGACCTTGTCTCATAACAAACAAGACAAAAACAAAAACAAAAAGAGAATACTCTAAATTAAATAAAACTTGAATTTTGCATGACTATATTCTACTACTTTATGATTCTAACAAATAAAACGCTTATCAAATATTTTACAACTCCTTAACAGAAGGAAAAGGAAAAGCAACCAATGACCGCAGTCTCTCACTGCTGCACTGGGAGCACAGGAGTCAAGCAGCACCCCTCAGTATATAACACATTATTCAAGTGTCACCAGAGTCATCACAATAAATTTCTCCCTGGTATGAGCTTGCCCTAGACCCTGGCAAGGAGGGCCAGAGAACTGTTCTCCACATAGGGAGGTCTTGACTTTTACCCAGTGGGAAACATGCCTGTCACAGCAGGGATGTGGGTACTACAAGTAAGTACCTAATAGGCAGAGGTCAGGGGTGCTCTGAATATACTACCAGAGCACAGAACAGGACTCTTTCAGTCCACAATGCCAACAGTTCTGGGGTTGAGAAACCAAAGCAGTACTACCTAGGAAACAGAATCTGATAGGAGTACCACTCATCCACTCAGCAAGTGTTACTGAACACCCACTGAGAAAGTCTTTATCAGCCTCCGTCCTTGAAGGCAGAGTATCAACAGCAAGTATAAACTGCACACCTAACTAGACAATGTCGGAAGAACCTTGAAAGGAGTCCAAAATACCAAACAAATTCACCAAATCGTAGAATCTCTACACGTTTCCTGTACACTTACCTCCAGGGCCTGCATTCGTTTTAAGAGCAGTTTGTTTTCATTGTTCTTAATCTTTTCGTCATAGAATTCCCGAAATGTTTTTTTATATATTAGCTTCATATTGTACTTCTTTGCCATTCTGTCCAAAAAAGATTAGTAGAAAGGCTTTCAAATGTTTATAATTTCTTTAAAAAGAGAAAAAAAGTATTTCATCAAATTCATGTGTGTGCTTGTGGGTAGTGGGCAAAGCAAATCCTGAGGTTCGTTGTCTCCTTCCACAACATGGGTTCAGGGTCTAACTCAGGTCATCATGCTTGGCACCAAGTGCCATCTCTCTGGTCCTTTAATTTCATAAAGTTTACTTTAAAAATGATAGCAGTGACATCTGGACTTAACTAAAACTGCTGTTTACTTATGTTGAGCAGACTAACACAAATGAAGGCTGAGTAACAACCTAGATGCCTATGAAGAAACAAGCATTCTACACACTCGCAAGCTGCAGACAGGTTTCCCTGTAGCGTGATAAAGAGGTCACGAGACAAAGGGCCATACGGAGCACTTTTCTAGCTTTTGTTCTACTTTATTTACTTCCTCACATCTGCAATAATGCCACATCTTTCTTAAAATAATCATTTTCATCTCCTGTATTCTCTGGCAAGATAAACTATTTTGTCAAAACTGTATCTTGCATGGCTTCTTGCAGACTGTTTTACAGGAATCCCTTTAAACTAACATCATCATCTTCTTTTTAATTTGGTTTTCTTGAAACAAGGTTTCTCTGTGTAACAGTTCTAGCTGTTCTAGAGCTCACTTTGCAGACCAGGCTGGCCTCAAACTCACTGAGATCCACCTGTCTGCCTCCCAAATACTGGGATTAAAGTCATGCACCACCACTGTCCTGCTTTAACCTAATTCTAAATGGTATGGTTTTGAAGTTTGCCCCAGAACCTATTTACTTCTTTATACCAATTACGTGGAATGTTGGAAGCAGTGAGTTCCATTTCCGTGACGCTGATTAACATCACTGCTCATTGAATGCCATCCCAGGATGTGTCAGACACTCTTAACTTCTCGTCTTCTCACTGCAGTGAATTCATCTATCTTCTACACTCCCTGGAATCTATCACTTAGCCCTCTTTCTCTGACCCACAGCATGACTACTTCAAACGGCTCCACTTCTTACCACATCCCTTCATTGGCATCCTGGACCAGTCATTAGCACCATCATGCTATCTCCTGCTTCCAGTCCTACTCTCCCTCCATGAATTTTCCCAGGTACAGCCAGATTAAGCTTTCAGATATACAAAGATGGTCATATTGCTATCCTTTTTAGTTCCTTTCACTGGGCTCCAGGACATAATTCAAAATCCTTGAACATGATCTCCGAGCCACATAGCAGCTAGTCTTTGGTTCAGCACCACTAGTTTTCCTCTTCTTGGCTCAGCCTCTTTGCCACTTCCTCGGTTTTGTAGGAACATCCTTCCTGTCTTCTACATGCATATTTTCCATTCAACTTAAACATTACTCTTTACAATTCTTTTTCTGGAGATGATTTTGGGTTGTGGGCAAAGGGGAAAAAAAGAATGCAAAAGACAAAGCTTGAGTGGGAGGGGAGAGTTGGGGGACAAAGTAAGAGGCACATCAGAGGTTCCTGGACTGGTACACTGCAGAAGACACACATAAAGGCTGGCTTGTTAACTGAGCTAGCCCTTCTTGGAGACAACATGAACACAGGTACTTCTTTTATTCAAGGCAACTCATTATAATATATCAAGACAAGCCACTAGAAACAAAAGCAAGTTACATGCAAGGAAAAAAAAAAAGGGAAAAACTCATCATTACAAAGAACCCATTTTGAGCAATTTGAATGGACTTTTCAGTAAGTTCATTACATTGCTGCTTAGTTTCTTAGTTAAATGGCAAGAAGTCATCTCAACCTCAACATGTTTAGGTTTAATATTTAGATCAGCAAATGCATGCCAAATAAATTTATTTTTAAAACTAATACACTAGGCTACGTGTTTTTCATTCCATCATATTGCCCTTCTCCTGCCCCAAAGAGGAGGAATATAAGCAGGTTTGTTTGCTGTGACTCCTCAGCTCCCCACAATGAGGCACTCTCTCCAATTCTGCCCCATATGTGACACACTGCTGGTAAGGTCTCTTCTCCACGCCTCTCAACTCTAGAACCTTGTCCGAGCACTGGCCTACACTCCTACTAGTATTTAGACACCTCAGCCACACCTGTCCAGGGACCTCACAGAGCCATTCACACACAATGAATATAATTAATCTAGTGAAAAATATAGATTGGAATCAACTGAGCCTCATCAGTCAAAACACAAAACAAGTATTTAAGCTCCTCCTGCCTAAGACGAAATGAGCCATGCTTAGTTAACAACAAAATAAGAAACAGATTCCCACTGAACATAGGTAGACTAGAAACTCTTACCTAACACACAACTAACTAACTCCAGATGACCAGGTCCCATCACAAAATGCAAGCAATGGTAAAGGCCACGAGGACCTAACTGGACCTCATAGGTTACATCACTATCATCATTATCATCATCATCATCGAAAAGGAAAATAATTTTTGAGGATGTATGAGGAACATGGTAAGAATTGGATATAAGGAGGGAGAGATAGATTCCATCAAAACTGTAACTCTTATATAAAATTCTCAAAAAAATTTAATGATATGAAAACAATTATTAAAGCAAGAATTTATAACTTTCTAAGTTTATTAGGTTCAAGCAATTTAAAGAGTAATGCTAAGTTTATTTAACAATAGTATTTCATTTTATACTTTTATTTTTGGGGGGATCTACTAAAACTACTACTTTTGTTAAGCAAAAACACCAAGCTAAAACACAAATTAAAAAAAAAACTTCTCATTTCTTCTTTTATGAAGTTGAAGGGTAACAGTTATTTAAGTTTTAAAATAAAAAGCAAATTGATTTAAAATCTTAAATTCTGTTAGCTGCTTATAACAGTGTATTCACTATTTTTATGTCTTATCATGTCTTCATTACTTGACTTTGTCTTTCCTTTCCTCCCTCTCTCCCCAGTTCTCTATTTTCTTTCCTTGTTTTTGAGACAGTCTTACTCTGCAGCCCAGGCTGGCCTCCTGTATCCTGTATCAGTCTCTTGAGTGTGGGACCACAAGGATGAGCCACCAACCTAGCGTGACTATGAGAACATTATGCTTACTTTTATAAGGTAACTGAGTCTAGATTAAAATAATCACCAGCCAAATCTAGGTAAGCAAAAACACTCCTGCTTCCTTGGTTAATATTTAAAATAGATGTCTGTTTCCATAGAGTACAAAGTGAAATTTGGTCATCTGAAGATAGCCTCCATCTAAATTGGCTTTTGTTATACTCTCCTGGCAGGAAAAGTCCTACAGATTAATATACATACATACATAACACACACACACACACACACACACACACACACACACACACACACACACACACACACTGATATATATATTTTCAAGGTCTTGAAGCCACATGATAAAAAGTCCAGTCCCTTCAATTTCTCCTATACTTGCAGTTCAGTAGAATTCTTAATTAATGTGCATGGCAAGAATATACCTATGAATCAGGACTTTATAATCAATACCGTAAGAACCTGAGCAAGGTGGTATACGCCTTTAATTCCAGCCCTATGGAGACAGAGGTAGGTAAATCTCTGTGAGGGTTAAGGCCAGCCTGGTCCTGGTCTAATAGCAAGTTCCAGGACAGCCAAAACTACATAATAGAGACTGTCTTAAAAAAAAAAAAAAAAGAAAGAAAGAAAGAAAAAACAAAACAACAGTAACACTGGGCAGTTTCTATGCTATACTGAAATACAAACTTTTGATAATCTCTTTCAAAGGGAAGATCTTAGACTTTGTCATTTTTATATCGTCAAAGTTGTGTTTGCTCCCTGTAGGGTCACTTATCTTCTGTGTTGAGTAGAAGCAATTGGCCCTCTTCTCTTAGGAAAGAAATCTATTTAAAGTAGACACCAATTCTGCAGCTAAGGCTTTTTCTTGGTGTTGCATTTCAAATACAATATGAATGGCAATATTAATGTTGTCTCCTAAGGATAAGGGATGAGGGGAAAGAAAAAGCAACAGATCAAGACATTCTTACTCAGTTAGCAATGGAAAATAGACCAAGAACTCAGGGACATCCACAACACCTTCCAAGTTGAAGTCATATTTGCAGCCAAATAAAGGATAACTTCCTTTCTTCTGGAATTTCACAGTGTATATTTCATTTCCAAATGATTCTGTTTCTGAAGCTTCAAGGCGTTTTCTATTAGGGTTATTCCACAATAAAAATAAAATAATTATGATAAGTTTTGATCCTATCAATAATATCATGCATGTGAAAAACTACATGATGCAATTTTAAAAGGTATCCGACAAATTTTATTGGATTCAAGTTACTTACATCAGTTCGAAGCTATTGGGGGTGGTACCAATAAAATAGCCCCTAGGGTTAAGCCTTCCACAAGCATTTCTAAGCATCATATCAGCTTGCTCCAAGGACTCAAAGGAGTAGTGACAAGCAAACTGACAACTGCAGATGTCAAAGCGCATTTCTGGATCATGGAATTTTTCAACCAAAAGTTCCTGTAACAAATGTGAATGGGTTAAGATTCCAAACTAATACAACATAGATCAAAAGTGTTTTTAGCAAATTACCAGAATGCTGGGTTCTTAAAGTAGACATTCCCTGACAGTAACCAATAGTTTTCACCAATTTTTGACTTCTTCTTTCTCTTGTCATGTACATTAACAAGGACCATTAAAGAAAAAAAAAATCATCTTACCCTGGCCTAAAACAATTTGCAGGTCCGAGCAGATAACACAAGTGAAATTTCTGAGTCAGTTGACCAGAAGCAATGTAAAAAGCTGGGTGCAATGTTGTGTGATTGCAATCCCAAGAGTGGGGAGACAGAAGCAGTAGCAAGGGGTTCACTGGGCAGGCAGCTTAATCAAGGATCCCAAGGCCCCTGAGAAATTCTGCTCAGAAAACAAAGAGCAACACCCACAGCTGACACCTGACCAACACACACATATGCATCTACATGAGTACACACTGCCTACTCAACACACACATAAATAATACTGATTCTGATTTTCATAGTGCTTGAAAAATCTGGAGATTCTGAAATCATGTAAAAAATCTATGTCCGGCCAGAGAAATGACTCGGTGGGTAAAAGCGATTGCCCCACAAGTCTGACAACCTGACTTTGGGTCCTTCAGATACGTGTAAATCAGGACATGCTAGGATATGTCAGCAGCCCCACCACTCTTATGAGATAAGGTGAACAGAGAAAATCCTCTGGAAAGCAAACAGACCAACTAGCCTGGGATATAAGGAACAGAAGCAAACAAGGGAGGCTTTACCTGTGGCACCTATGGCACAAATGAAACCCCATCTCCACATGCACACATATGCATGCTCACGTGCGCAAACACACTATACTCACATAACAGTAATTAAAATGTTAGGTAACATTTCAGTTAGTCTTGAGAGCTAAAATAAACTGACATTCAACAATAACTTGGGTAATGAAAATCAAAATACATTCAGCCTTTGGCATCTAAAAGAAAGAAACAGTGTTTAACTAGGCACTATTTTAGTAGGGTGCAAACAAAATGACTACTAAACATGTACCATTTAAATGTTTTAAAATATAACACTTAAAGACAAAGAACATCAAGTTCCCTCCCAGTGAGACATCAATTCAGTTTGGACTTTCAGAAACAAATGGAAGGTAGAAAGCATACAACGATTCCAGAATCATTTAAATATGCTTCTAAAGAATGCACAAGTATGTGCATTCTCAAAACACTATGCCATTTTATGTAAGTGACTTTGAGCTTCTGTGGACTCTGGGGCTCCTAGAACCAATGCCCTAAGGACACTAAGGGGTGACTATTAGGAAAAAAATCTTGACCAAATCAAAAAGAAACAAAGTGATTTCAAATACCCAATTATTAAAAGTAAACTTTCCTATAAGTACCCAAGAATAAATTTCCAGTAGAAATTGAAAATACTTGTTTTAAGATTTTTAATGTTTCAAAACACATTTTAACAAACATGCCAATTTTAATAAATGGGAGATGCAGCCTGCACAAGGCCCTGCATCTGATCTCTAGCACTGTAGGAAGAAAACAAATTTTAAAAGATGAGAATGCAAAGATGGCTCAGCAGTTAAGACCACTTGCTGCTCTTGTAGAGAATATAGTTTTGATTTTAAGAACCTACATGGCAGCTTATAACTATCCTAAATTCCATTTCCAGGGGATTTGATATCTTCTCCTGGCCTCCACAGCATGCTTGTGGTGCATGTAACACATACACAGGCAAACACTCATACACATAAAATAAAAATAAATCTCAAAATTAAAACAAAGATTCTGTACCTTTGAGCAGTCAGCAGTTATAAATTCTGCCTTAAAAAGATATTCATTATCACGACGACATTTCATGTCTTCATAACGCTGTTGACACTGTTTCATAGAAACATCAGCAATATCTAGGAGGGTAAAGGGTGTCAGGAAATGTTAACACAAAATAGCAACTCAACTGATAAACTGGGGCATGAAATCCAGGCACAAGCCAAGGAAATGCCTGTAGGGTTCTATCTAGTTCCTTTAAACAAAGGCTTTGCTTCCTTTGTTCCAGGGCAGAAACTTTAACAGTACTTACACAAGGTAAGCTCTAGGATGATCAATTTTATCATCATCATTATATGACAGCTTTCAGGAACTGGTTCTCTCCCTCCACCATGGATTCTGGGGATCAAACTTCAGTTGTCAGGCTTAGGCAATAAGGGCTTTTATGCACCGATAATCTTGCCAGCCCCAGGTTTTAAATGCTCATTCAAAATATGAGGCAGACAACTTAGATTCCAATTTGAACTATAAAACTTAACACCGTCTATACGCTCATTTCATGAAATACCAAGTTACTATTTTCATACTGAAATGTTTCTGTTCTTGTCCTTGCTTTGAGATCTGCGCTCCTGACAGAAGGACAATGATGGGTCAAACAGTTCTTGACACACACAAAGCAGCAGCACCAAGTGGTTCTGTGGAAGTTCTGTCCTGTGTTCTTCACTATCACACCCCGGTGGGAAAAGTCAGTTTTCATTTAAAATATCCTTCATAAAGCAGTAAGAAGTCAATCTTGGACATCCAATTCCTATCTCAGACCACCGCCATGGTACCGTAAGGAGCAAACTTCTTGTTACTAGCAGCACCTAGCATATCTCTTCTGAGTTGTGAGCTAATTGTTGGGGAATATTACTTTGACTATGTGAAGGTGTGTTATATTTGTTAATACTGCATTTGTTTAACAATGTAAAAATGTGTGTTTAATTACGTAGAAATGTTTTGCATTTGTTTTAACTTGCCTGCCTAAGGCACCTGATTGGTCTAAGTAAAAAGCTGAAAGATCAGTAGCTAGGCAGGAGAGGAACAGGTGGAGCTGGCTGGCAGAGAGAATAAACAAGAGAAATCTAGTCTTGAGAGAAGAACAAGAGAAAAAAAAAAGAGACAAGAATGAGGAAGTCCAGGCAAGAAGTCAGGCAACAGCCAGCCAATCAGACAAGAGAAGCAGTGAAAGTAAGATATACAGAAGCAAAGAAAGGTTAAAAAATCCCAAAGCAAAAAGGAAGATAAAGAGAAACAGGTTAGCATAAGTTAACACAGCTATAAATGAGCCTTAAGCTAGGTCAGCCATGTCATGATTTTGGTAGCCCAAAAAGAAAAAGTCTGGTACAACGAATAGTGGTCATGTGTTTTAAGTAAATCACTTTAACTTGAAAGAATAACCATCAAACTCTACTATACATGTATTTTTGAAGATGAACAGAGTCATTTTAAGAGGCACAATGCATAATAGTTATTACCAGAGATCAAATTTGACTTTCGAGTAAAAAACAAACAAACAACAACAACAACAACAAAAAAATTAGTTCTGAAAGAAGGGGGGAAAAAACCTTATATCAACCACTTTTGGGACTGGTAATAATATTAAGCAAATTTGATTTCTTGATATCACTCACAAGATCTACACAAAGGAAACAGCATTTTCTAGGTATTATGAAACCATTCTGAAAATGTAAGACAGATCAATGAGTCTGAAGATAAGGAATATGCAACGTCTGACGATAAGACATCAGATCCCACAAATCTTACAGGGATGCCACTTTTGGACTGTTCACCCAAAATTAGTAACCACAATTATTGAAAAGGCTAACACCACCTTTCATTTTCAACTGCTTAGTCACTAAAATAACAAAATGACATGTTATAGAAACACTTGCCAGAGTCAACTTGCCAGAATTCCCATTAAACTTTTTTTGTATGAATTAAAAATCAGTCTTGACTTCTAACATGGTCAAACGTCAACAGCTATAGCCTACAAAGAATTATTCTTCAGTAATTTAGTATATAAGGCTCATAAAAACGAAACAAAGAAAATGTAGAAACTCCTCATTTGAGCAGTACTTTAGGAGGCAGTGCTGTTGTAACTTCCTGCAGCCCATCAAATAGAACACGATGGGACTAATAACAACAATAATTTGTCTTTCCCAGGACAAGTTACTCTCAACTGTAACAACCATCCAGAAAGACATAACTAATTTTTCAAAAACACTTACCATATGCATAGGCCATAGGAGAAGAGTGGCCTTAAGATACCTTAGCATCATGCTGGCAAGGAGAACCTTCTAGCTTCCCATTCACCTAATTGACCAAAATAACTCTGTTGTTTAGAACTTATTAGCGATTTAGTTATTACTACTATCACTGTAAGTGAGCAAGGACGAGACCAAACACAAGTAACCTTTAAGTGGGGTCTGGGGATCGAACGCAGGTTGTTAGACCTGCATGGCAAGAGCTTTACCCACTGGGCCATTTCACTGGCCCCCAGAGTCACTCTTTACCATGTCAGTTTCTGTCTTACCAGCACACACCAGCCTGCTAATTCTCCCCTTCCTCCACTTGAGCAAATCTCCACCTTTTCCACATCCTAGGTCCAAAACAGTGATGTCACGATTTTTTCTTTGCCGTACCTTTTCTAAAAATTCCCCTAAAAAAAAAAAAAAGAGAGAAAATAATCATCATGCATTTTCTTGGTTTTTACTACAGCAACTCCTGTCTGACAAAGCATATGAACTATACCACAGTAATGTATCGTCAATTTAGAATCTTGTATTCTAAAATCTAACAGAGTAACTAACTTAATCCTTTAGCATTAGAGAACATATTTACCATTTACAAGGTTAAAATGGTTTTCTGAAGGATGCTTTCAAAATTTGAGTCAACATTAAATAGATAACATTTAAGTTTTAATAAAAAAAAGCTACATTTGCAAAAAGAAACTAACTTGTATTTCTTGCAGCTTTCTCTATTTCTTCCCATAAGTCAATGTTTAACTTCATACATTAAACTGACTTACTTACAGGTAACAGTAATTGATTCTTATTCTCTAGACTCAGACTTAAGAAATACCCCAAAACTATCTTTTACCTCATAAACAGGCAAAAGTTCAAACAATGGTTTAACAGGTCTATTAATAGCCTGAGATAAATGAAGCATTCAGCAGTACTAGATACAAGGAATCTGTCACCTATTCTTCCTGTTTTATCACTCTGTATACGTCATCATTTGTGTATGCACTATTTGGGTGGCTAAAATATCAGTACAAATATTTCTGCCTGTATTTCAACATAGATATTAAAGTACTTTTAATAGCACCATATGTATTCCATATTTCTTTCTGTCATGAATCTTATACTTATCCACCAAAATAACAAATGACATGTTAAATGTATAAACATTTTTAAAGTCAACTTGCCAGAATTCATTTAACCTTACATGAATTAAAAATTAAAAAAAGAAAAAAACAACAAAAAACTTGACTGTAAACTTTAAAACTGCATTTTTAAAATTTCTCTAAACTTACAAAGAAGTCTGATTTAACTTGAGGAAACAATACTACATTCTAAATCATATTTTCTCTACTTATTTCCATTTTAAAGGTGAGCTTCCATAGACATGTTAGCTCCAATGCTGTATGTCTTTATCAGTCATTAAAGGAAACATTATTTCCCCCAAGAAATCACAAAAGACAAACAAACTCTATGATAAGTGATGCCAACTCACTAAAGCCTGTAGGTGGAGTCATAGCAACACTGTCTTTCCTGACATAACAAAATGTTCAATCCCATGAGCCACCACACTAAAACTATTAGAGTAAGACAGTTATGTAACAGCTTCGGGTAGCATGGACGGTAAGTACAAAGAAGCACACTGCCAAATGAAAGCCTGTTTAACTTACTATTCAACTAAACATCATTAATATCCTATATAATAAACCAAAAGCAAACAATAACTTATCTGGAGGGCCTGCTTTTGGCTCTCTGGCTTTTAAAAGCCAACAAAATGAAAAACAAGTAATAGCCTTTGTAGCTTACTATATGATTAAAAATGGGAGTGAAAAAGAAACAAAGAAATGGACTGTGGATCAGCTTAGTAGAGCAGGTTCAATGCATACACCCTTGGCTTCAATGTCTAGCACTGTAAAATGTAATTCAATAAAATTTTAAATCTCTTAACTAAAGGATTACTTTAGTTAAGTAAAAACTTAGTTAAGTAAAAACAATCATACCAATAAGGATACTTTTAATCCAATTATTAAAGTTTCTTAGGTAAAAAATGCGACTCTGACAGCGCTTCTCCAAACCCACTTCCTGAAGCTCGTTATAGTGGGCAGCAACAGCAGAGCTGTGTCCTTCCTCCAGCTTCTGTAACCAAAAGGACGAAAGTCAAGGGTCAGAGCAGGACCTAGAAAGCAAGCAAAAGCCCTACACCACCTGACTACAGCCCTACACCACCTGACTACAGCCCTACACCACCTGACTACAGCCCTACACCACCTGACTACAGCCCTACAGCACCTGACTACAGAAGGAACAAACAACTGAAGGGGATTTCACAGAAACCACAGCAATTACTACCACACCTAAGTGGTGTTTCCCTGATTCCTTATAAAAAAAAAAAAATCTCCCAGCTTAAGGTGTTCATCATGATATGTATAATTTAAGCCTACATGTTCTAAGGAAACTACTCTTTTCCAGAGTTTCAATTTATTCAACAATAAATTACAGTCGATGAACGAACTTCCTAGCAGAAAGAAAAATAAGCTATTACACTTTATTATCAGTAGGAAATTATTCTTATGATTATATAATGTATACATTTGGGGAGTTAGAATTTAGTAGTCACACTCAATATCAGTGACTTTTAGTACTCATTACTCTACTCAACAATTTTCTACCTGTATTTAGGAAAACCCTGGGCTTTCTATAAAAATTCCATAGTGAGTAAAGGACTTCAGCACTTGCCATCTCCCTGTTCAAAGCGCATCTTTACTTACTTCACAGGTCAAATTTAAGGGTAAATTTTTACTTGAAAAAAAAAAATCTTCCAGTATAAGTTTCAAAACCTAAGTTTAACCTATTATCTCACATTTTTTACACTGGGGTGAAAGCATGGCTTGTTACTTTCTTCTTCAGGCCTGATAGCCAATGTTATTGTTATTGAAGTATTCTTTGTCTCCGATAGCAGATTTAGCCTCAGAACCCTTCCCAATGTGGTAAATGTTTGTTAGCACTTCCTCCACAGCAGCCTCTTCAACTTAACCAAGATTATACCAAATAACTATGTAAACCAACTAGAATGCTGGAAACACCTACAGCTCAGAACTGAAGAGAGCTGGGCACAATTTTGACATTTATTACTTTAAGTAATCATCAGGCAACTTGAAACACCTGATTAAAAAAACCAAAAACGGGGGGACTGGAGAGATGGTTCGGCAGTTAAGAGCACCAGCTGCTCTTCCAGATGACCCAGGTTCAAGTCCCAACACCCACAGGGCAGTTCACAACTGTCTGGAACTCCAGTTCCAGGGGATCCTACACCCTTACACAGACATGGATTGAGGCAAAACACCAATGCACATAAAATCAATTTTTTAATAAAAGAGAAAAGAAGAAAAAAGAATAAATCAAGTGGACCACATACTGCCATCTTTAAAAACAAAACATTCTATAGTTTGCTTCTTATTAAACTAGCTTTCAAGGTTCTGGTTAAAATAACAGTTCCAAAATAAAATGAAAATGATCACAGTACAACTTTCACCTTAATTTTAAGAGTTAAGAGTCTATTGTTCCTTAAGATATATACATATCTTACATACACACATACCCACAGCTGTACCAGCCCTGTGATTAGAGCACTGAATTATAAATAAAATACACGAAGCGTACTTTCCGCTTTTCTGCAACGTCCTCGGACTGTAGTTTTCTCTTTCTCTGGGTGGTCCCTCCAGAGGAAGGCTCGTCTTCGGAATCACCCCCTTCCAGTTTCCTTTTCTTTGAAACACCTCCGTCATCACCAGAGCACTTTTCCTCATTTTCAACATCGAGTTTTCTTTTCTTGGATGGGGAGTCCTTCACACAACTGGAATTTTCCTCCACGAGACCACCTTCAAACTCTTTCCTGACTTTTGGTTTATCTACTTGCTGGCACATAGGAGTCTTTTCAGAAAGCCCTGGCCCAGATGCAGCAATGGAATCATTAACACTTGGAGTAGATTCTGTTTCAGAATCCATGGACACTTTTGCCTTGTCAAAAGACATCTTTTCATATTTTTCTGTTTTTGCAGAGCTTTCCATTTCAGGTTACTTGAACTGACAGCAAAACTTCATGAATCAACACCAGAATGGTACCAAAAAAAAAAAAAAAAAAAAAGGTATTAGCTAAGATTCTACAATAATTTTGATCAACTTGGTTATTTAGTTGCAGGAGTTTAAACAATTTCAGTCATGCAGTTATGTCTAACCTATCTATGGTCTAGGACCACTTATGGTCATTTGTTATAGCTATGAATGTGATCCAACACAAAAATTATAAACTGTTCAAAATCTCAAACATGAACTTTGTAGATGGCATTGTTTCATCATGTCAAAAGCTTATACACACCAGGACTAAAAAGTGCTTATATATGCGTCATATGAAATAGTACATGGGGACTGGTTTGGAGCAAGTAGGTCACTGGAGAGATACCAGTGAAAGTTATCCCCATCCATGACAACTGCCTCTCTGCCTCCTGTCCATCACTATAAAACAAAGCTCCTTGGTCACACACTACTGCTGCCATGGTATTCTGCTCCAAGTACAAGAAGTCAAACAATCACAAACTGAAACTCAAATAATACAAGCCAAAGTAATCCTGCTTTCCTTAAATTGCTTTCTCTGGCATCACAGTGATACAAAAGTTCCTAAGACTAGTACCAGAGAAATGGGGTTGCCACACATGACAACTTGACAATGTGGTGCAGATCTGAGGGAAGACTTTGAAACGATATGTGTATGTGGACCTAATATGTTGTAACAAGGTAACTTGATCAAACTTCAGGTTTCTGTTCTTAATTCTCACTGTAAAGCTAGTCAGAAGTAGTTACTAATAACCATGCTACAGGCTGAGAACAGTTGTATGTGCCTTCAATCCCAGCATTTGGCTGGTAAAGATTAAAAGATCTCTGTGAGTTAGAGCCAAGTCTACATAGTTTCAGGCCAGCTAGGGCTACAGAGTGAGACTGCATCTCAAAAAAGCAAAAAACAAAAAAGCATGCAACAGCTTGAATGCTGACATTTCTTCCCCTAGGTTAATTAGTCTGTTAGCTTTAAACTTAGCCTAAGACAAAGTTTCACTGCAGGAATAAATCTTTACAAATTCTTTACCAGAGAGTAGTATGAATGAATGGCCGATTCCCCAAAGCATCCTTGTTCCCTGAGATCCTGTAAGCCTGGCTCACCGTAAAATACTGCTGCTGGCATTCTTATCTTTTGGGTTCCCGCCTGCATTACCATGTAATTTGTCTCACAGCAAAGGACCTGGCCCGAGTGTCAAGAGACCTGGCACGTAGACTTCTGAACAGCACTGAAACTGCTAACGCTGGCTGGGTACGAAGAGTGTGTTGCATGCATTTCCATTATCAGACTTTGAGGCTGGAGCACAGGTCAGGTACTGCTGCTGTTTGTGAAACTTCCCCACAGGCTCATGTGTTGAATGCTAGTAGCACTACTTTGGGGTTTCCAGAGACTTTAGGTAGGTAAGGGCTGTTTGGAGAATGGATGTAAGCTATGCCTAGTTGTCAGTAATTACCATCTGACTACCATGATATAAACTGCCTCGCCCTTTACACCCACTCACCAGCATAACAGCCTGCCCTTACCATAGGCCCCACATCACCAAAATCAAGTAGCATGGGCTGAAGCCTTCAAAATCGTGAGTTAAAATAAATCTTTCCTTTCTATAAGTTGTTCCCTTAGGTAGTCTGACTATGCAAAAAATAATAAGAAGCTAAGACTCTTGAAATCCTTACTTAATAATGAACCCTGTAATTGTACAGAAAGTGACGAGTGGAAACAGATTTAGAACAGCTTTAAGATTCAGCCTTCAGTGTAACAACCATTAAGATGATTCAAATATGCTCCAAGGCATATGTGTAAAATGGGAGGAAGAAGAAGGTCACCTATTACAAGGGAATTGTTAATGGCCTCATTAGAGCTCCTTCAATTAATAAGCCGAACCAGTACTACAAAGAAGTCCAATGTGAACTATAGTCACTAAATTCACAGCTTAAACACTTCTACTAAACTATCAAGCTGGGTTACTGAAAGAAACGGAAAAGGGAAATCAAAAATCAGAAAAATGAGAGACCATGAAATTTCAAGTTCTGAAAGTAATGAAGACATGTAGTGGTTTGAATGAGAATGGCCCCCATGGGTGCATATATTTGATCTCAGTTAGTGCCACAGTTTGGGAAGGACTAGAAGGTTTGGCCTTGATGGAGGAGGTCATGTCACCATAAGTAGGCTTTGTAGTTTCAAAAGCCAGGCCATGCCCAGATATAGTATTCTGCCTTGTGCTTCTGAATCAATGCAAACTCTCAGCTACTGCTCCAGCACCATGCCTGCCTGCCTGCCTGCCCGCTTCCATGTCCCTGGCATGATGGTCATGGACTCCAAACTCTCTGAAATTATAAGCCCCAAATAAACACTACTAAAAGATTGCCTTGGTCAGTGTCTTATCACAACACTAGAGAAGTATCTAAGAGGTAAATCATTTTTAAAGATCTTCTGCATAAAGAAAAGACAACAGTAATTACATGAACAGGTAAAAATGAGCCACTGGAAACTGGGAAGGATTTCAGAACATTCGTTGTCACTAACTTTTGGGTATTGACTCAAAGTAACAGAATACCAAAACATGTTACATAGAAATAACTGACTAGAGACCAAAACAAAACCAAGTAGGCAAATCATTTATAGAGTAACTATTACAAATCAGTATCAAGGAAAATTGCTCACTCTACTCCTCCTCTGCCACTTAATGTCTAGATGTTTTTACTTACTTTATCATGCAAAATGTTATCATTAGCTGTAATTATTGCCTAAAATTAGAATTGGTATTTAAGGGTGAATTTTATTCACAGTCTATACTTCCAAAAATTAGCTGTCATAAAAGCATTCAAAACTACAAAATGGTTATGAATGTCTAGGATTATATGTTAAACAACTCAATTATAGAGTACTTTACTTGATATACAAGAAAGCAATAACTCTTACCTCAAAGACGATAGGTGATAGTTTATTCTGGAGCCAAATTTGTGTGACAGTGGCTAAGGGACACTCATTACGTTACTCAAATTCCATGTTCTAACATGCTAACAGTTCCAGCACGTTTTATATAACAGAAGAAAGAGAATCCTAAATCCAGACACATCTCAAATACATTGGTGGAAATATCAGGTAGCTGGGCCACAGAAAAGCAAGGAAATCTCAGCTATAGGACCCAAGTGCTATCTGACAGAATCCTTGGCCTTTTAGTTGGTCAGAACCAGAGGTCTGTTTATACATTCCTAATGGTCACAAAATGTTAGGTCGCATACAGAGCAGAGTGGCCTGTAAGGAGGCTAGAGATGGGCCAAGATCAGCAACATTCCATCATATCCGAATCACTCCATTTCTAAAAATCAGTCAAGAGCTTAGTAGTCACAGCTTCCTTCCAGGAATTCTGGTTCACAAGAGCATTCTCTAGGCTCTGGCTTTGAGACTTAGCTTTGCAGCAATAATTATAATAATAAAACTATCAATAATGCTAATGAAAATACTTGAAAGACAGACATCACGATAGAACAATGAAGAATTTATGGTAAAAAGTAGACTGACATGGAGAACGGGTATTTTGACCTGGCTGTAATCATACTAACTTGCCTCAGAGAAATCAAGATATTCTAAAGAGATACCAAGGTGTCTTGATCTATTAAATTGTTGAAACAATGAACACGGGGGGGAGGGGGGCAAGAAGCAGAGGGAGAGGGGATAGAAAGAGAGAATATCAATGACTATTTCCCCTAGGAATCTTATGCTGAGACAGGGGAAAGAAGCCAGGCAAAAGGGTGAGAACACCTTACAGGAAGGGAATGAAGCCCAGGCAAAGATGGGAAACGGTAGGCGGGACCACACCTTGGCCAGACTGCATTTGTCTTGCCTCCTATTTAGACCTCACCCTCATTTCAGGACCCACAAGGATGGAATGGTTATTATATGGATATCTCGGTGCCACTTCCCCATGTGTCGTAACAGAGTAAGCCTCCTTTCTCTGCTTTTCATTATTAACCTGGCTCTTTTAATTGGTTTACTGAGGTGGCAGACACATGCTTGTTGGGGTGTGCACAGGCTAGGACCCTCCATATATTCGGTTACGCCCCTAACGTAAATCATTTTTCTTGGTTATCCCAGTTTCTGCCTGCTAGCTAACGGGCAAGCATGACCTCGACGGACCACCTTGACTGACTAGAGCGGGGTACAAATCAATGAAACAGAAAGGGGGTGGGGGGCAAGCAGTTCTCCAACTAAGTTCATCTGTCCCCGTCCCTACCCCCCAACCCCCCGGCCCAGCTGTTGTTACTCAACCTCTGGTTCAGGCTCCTACCGCACTGCTCCGGACAGAACAAACCCTCTTTGGCTCCCAACACCACACCCGGCCCATCGCAGCTTCAGCACAGCCCCTCGACCCTAGCAGAAGCACCGGAGCTAGTGTGGGCAGGAGGAGCAACAGCGCCCACCGTCTCAAGACAAGCAGCGTCCACACTGCTTCCGGCTACGGGCACAATAAACCCCACGAGGCAGGGACGAGAGGGAGGAGGCAGAAGGAAAGAAAACCCAGCCAGGCGTGCGGGCGTTCGGCCTGTCTTTGCTCTAGGCGCGCAAGGCTAAAAACAAAGAACCAAGGACAGGCCAGAACGCCGAACGCCACACTCACCCACACAGACATCCACGATTCTGTTTGCGGAAACGCCGGCCGGCGCCACGCGTGCCTTGTTACGTCACTTCCGGGGAATGCGCCCAGGATTCGTAACTGGAGAGCCAGACCCTGGAGCGTGGCTTCCTCCGCGCCGGAACTACGAGTCCCATGGTTCCTCGCGGGGCTGCGTGCCCTGTGGACCTGCGAGCGGGCACGGAGGGTCGGAGCACGTTGCCAGTGGGCGCGGCTGGCCTGGGCGGTGGAGGCCTAGGGCTGGCTTGAGGCCCGCGACTCGGCACCCTGCCCCACGCTCGGCCGGGTCGCCTTGGCGAGGCAAAGCTTCTTCCGGCCCGTGCGGCGGGATTCCGTGGAGACCCCCCTCCCACATCCTGAGAGGTAGCCTGGGTCCCTGTTGGCCGTGGGGCTCCGGGAGGGGGCCTGAGGGCACCTTCACCGCGGGCGTGGGTCTGACGGTAGCGGGGCGCGGCGAGTGGCGGCCTCCCTCCTGCAGGCGGGAGCCGCTCGAAAGAGGTCACCCCTGTCCCAGGTCCTTCAGGAGTCCTGGCAGACCTCGCTCCCCCGAGCACGGCTTTTCACCCTCTCGCGCTGTGGTCCTTAACGCCCTGCTCTTCCGTCCGTCCGTCCGTCCTTGCTAGTCGGGGTGTCCTTTCCAAAATAACCAACAGTTTCACCTTTGGGACTGGCGGGCCATTTCTTGTTGCCTTGTTTGTAGTTGGGCCCCACGCTCCAGGGAGGCACACCGTTACAGGCTTTCACCCCAAGATGAGGGTCAGGGTTAGAATCTTCCCTGTGGAGTGAGGTAGTTTCCTTACCGGCACATTAACGTGCCTCACCATCCCTCCGCTAAAGTTGTGGGAAAACCTTTGCAATGTATCCTGTATTGCTCTTCAGCAAATTTGGTCCTTCCAAAGCAGCTTTGAAAGTGTGTTTCGCTAGTCTACCTATTTGGTCATCGGCAATTTTATTAGCATGGCCTTGGCGTCGTCAAGTCTTGCGGTTTGTGGACATTAGCCCTTCTGAGGTTGTTGAACCCGTTACAACCCTTAAACGACTTCCTTTTTAACAAGTATGAGAAATCAATTTCAGATAACTGGGATTGTGTATTTTACTATCTGCCATTATCCAGTTTAAGAGTTAATTTCCGCTTGTGAATGTTGACCAATGCAAAGAAAGGGCTTGTGGGTCCTAGAGCCCCAGCGCGCTGCCTGCACATTGGAGCGTTGTTGGATCCAGTGATTGAGTCTTGTTTTATTTTGTTTTCCCCCATAATTGCTATTATCATCTTAGAAAAAATAGCCTAATTTTGACTTTAAAACACTTTAAAGACAGACTTTTCATTATGTAGCTCGGGCTGGACTTAAACTCATGATCCTCCGGTGTCAGGCCTCGCAAATGCTGGCAATACAGGCAGACACCGACCACACAGGTATTAAATTTTTCTCTTAATGGATTTAAAGCCTCTTAACTCGCATATATTTATACGATTCCCATAATGCGTTGATGTTATGAAGGAGATACTCAAACTTTACCTCTGTGTAGACTTTGACGTACATAAAATGAATTGATAGAGAAAGGATTCTTGAAATATTAAAGTGGGCAGGAACTATCTGTGACAGATGAAAATGTCCTAAGCGGTACCTTTATCCCCATTTTTGTCTGAGTGCTGTCTGGTTTTCTGGAAACTGGGTTGAAATAACAGCTGATAATTTCGTATTTCCTGCTGTTTCACACATTCATTGCTCATTTTCCTGTGTAACCCAGTAGGGTAGTTAGGGTTATTTTGTTTTACAGATGAGGATTAAGATTGTTTGCCAAGGTCAGTCTAGGAAATGGTGACACCAGGATTTGGACCCAGGACCTAATGCTAATAATCAGAAGGGGTGTCCTAAGAAGGTCACACTCAAAACTGAAAGTTGCCCAACACACAGATTTTCGAAACTCTTTTAACAATTTTCAACACTCCAGTTGTCACGTTTGGAGAGAAAACAGCTGGCTAAGGGTGTTACTTTGCCAGATTATGAGCTCCGCCCAGACTGGAACCCATCATGTTCCCCAGTGACTTAGCTCAGGTTCCTTAAACAGCGCCTGCTACATAGTAACCTGCTTAATGAATGACTGAAGCGCCAAGAAGAAAAAACGTTTATCTTATATTTAAATGCAACAGAATTTGTTTGAAACCATTTATAAGAAAGTGAAAATATATCTCTCTGTGGTGCACTTTTAATGTGTGATTTCTGTTTTTAAATTGAATATAGTGTTTGAAACATTGTTTCTAACATGTAGATAAGATGCTGGAGCTTCTTAAGAATGATCTTGTTCTGTGGGGACAGAAAGTGTAGAGTTTTGTTTACTTTCTATAAATAGTCCCTCCAAAAAGTGACAGTTCTCCTGATTAACTATGTCTGCTGAGCTGAAAGTTGACATCTTTTCAAAGCAGAAAATAGAATATTCTTTTAAAAAGGCTTTTTCTAGAGTTGAAAGGAATATTTAATAGAATCTATGAGTGATGACTAATATGTCAGCTCGGGCTATAGTACCTAATTAATCAGATAATAATCTTGGTGTTTTGTAGATGTAGTTACCTGTTGACTTTTAAGGTGATTATTATCAAGAACGACCACTATTTTAACTTAGAGTTATAAATGTTTCAAGCTTGTGTCCAACTTTCCTGTTTGTTTTATGTATCTCTCCTGTGGATTTTGTACTGAGAGTATTTATGGGGGTTACTGTAAAAATTATTTTTATTAGCTGGGCGTGGTAGTACATACCTTTAACCCCAGCACTCCGGAGACAGAGGCAGGCAGATCTCTATGAGCTCAAGGCCAACCTGATTTACAAAGTGAGTTCCAGGACAGCCAGGACTCTGTTACAAAGAGAAACCCTGTCTTGAAAAGCCAAACATACATACATGTGTGTGTATATGTGTATATATATGTATGTATGTATGTGTGTGTACATATATTTATATGTAAAGTCATTGTCATTATGATGGATTTCATAAACACTTTATAAGTGTATATTTGACCATATTTACTGTCTTTAAATCTTTCACTTTCTTCTCCTCCTACTTGTCCCCTTCCTTTTCTAAGATACTCTTATTTCATGTCACACACTCATTTACATATGTAAATGCTTTCATCTGTAAAAGCCAGGGTCCACATATGAGAGAAAACAACAATATTTTTCTTGTTTGGTCAGGTTTTTTTTACTTAACATAGTGATCTTCAGTTGTACCATTTCCAGGCAAATGACAGTATTTCATACGTGTGTGTGTGTGTATGTATGTGTGCATGTATGTGCACACGTGCGCAGTGGATATATTTGTGGTGTGTACATGAGCACAGGCAAGAGTATGAAAGTCAGAATACAACCTTCACTGTCAATCCTTGCCTTCCTTGTTTGAAGTCATGGTCTCTTCATTGCACCAGTGGCGTTTGGGGATTCTCTTGCCTTCTCCCATCTCACTATAGGGACACTGCGGTTAGAGACTGGCAGCTTTCGCATGAGTCCTGGCAAGTCTAATTCAGATCTTCACAAATGCAGGCAAACACTTAACGTACTGACAGTCTCCCCAGCGCCACCACCATAGTCTCATTTTTTTATGGCTAAACAAAACTATTTTGTATATATGTCCCATTTCCTCCACCGTTTACCTGTTAATGTACACTTAGGCTAATTACAAAAGTTGGCTGTTGTGAGTAGTGATGCAGTAAACATGAGTGTGGGGGTCTCTTTGTAGTATATTGGTTTGAATTTTTTGTGTATATTGCCAGGAGTGAGATCACCGAACCAATATGGCAGTTCTGTTTTTAGTTTTCTCTACATTTGCTGAATTGCTTTACATTCTCATCAGCAGTGTATAAAGATTCCCTTTTCTACAAACAGCAATGTTTTCTATGTTTTTTTTTTCTTTTTTTAAAATATCTCAGTTGAGGCATCTACGTGTGTTATGTGGACATCTGTGTTTGTATATTGAGTATGAGTGTGGCCTTGTGGACATCATTGGATGTTGGTTCTTGCCATTCCACCATGGCTTTTTGATGTTGTCCCATAGATCTCACATGTTCTTATATTTTTGCCTTTTTAAATTCATCTATCTTGTTTCCAGGACCCAATGTTCTGTCTTCCATTTGATCTGTTGTATTGGTGAGAATTTCCACTGAATTTTTTGACATGTTGAGGTTTTTTTTTTTCTAAAATTCTTATTTTTTTAATGTCTGTTTTCCCCATTTTCATGCGTGTGTGTGTTGTGTATGCTTATGTATATACATGTCTGCATTGTGTGCAAGTGAGTGTGCACGTGTGTGAGCATATGGGAATCATCCTCAACTACTCTTGGCCATTTTCATTGAGGCATCGTCTGGCTAGGCAGCTGCTCTGAGGACCGCCTCTCTGCCTTCCATCCTGCTGGAATTCCAGGTGGCCCACCATGCCCACCTAGCATTTATATAGATTCTGGGTATATGAACTCCAGGCCTTATGCAAGCCATCTCTCCAGCCCCAGGGTTTCTATTTTTTTATTGAATTTCCCTTTCGTATCCTATACTGTCTTATTTTGTTCAGGTGATTATTTAATTTTCTTTGAAATCATTCAGGAGTTTACTCATGACATCTTACAATCATTCTGTTGAGTTACTTGAGTTTCCACATACCTCACTTGCAGTGGAATTCACTACTGTAGAATGAATTATTTTCTGAACTCACATTGCTTTGATTTTTCATGTTTCTTATGCTTATTGGGACTTTTATGGGGTGCAGTCCATGATTAGGTATTTTAATCCCTATTCTTTCAAATTGGGGTGTTTTCTGTATTCAAGTAGAACTGATTTACAGTAGGATTGAGGTGCACTAACAGTATTAGCTAAACCGTCCACATGTGTGCTCAGGACACGGGGCCCAATCCCCAGTACCTTTCTTTTCAAAATAATTCTTAATGTGAATGATATAGCAAGGACCTGTATTGACTTCTAACTTCTGAAATACCATTCCTACTTTAGGTAACTCTTTTTTTTAATTTTTATTGTTAAAGAAAAATTTACATTTACTCCCCTTGTTCCCGGCCCTCCCGCTCCCCCACTACCCCACTTCCCTCCCCCTGCTTCCTTATGATGGTGCAGG
>JAQHUG010000445.1:1142890-1156778 GCA_028555095.1 Dicrostonyx torquatus | reverse complement strand
TTTTTTTTTTTTTTTTTGGTTTTTCAAGACAGGGTTTCTCTGTAGTTTTGGAGCCTGCTGGAACTAAATCTTGTAGACCAGGCTGGTCTCGAACTCACAAAGATCCACCTGCCTCTGCCTCCCGAGTGCTGGGATTAGAGATGTGCGCCACCATCGTCCAGCCATAATCCATTTTATGAGAATGTAGGTGTAGTATTCCAGGCTACTTCCTGCTGATTGGGGATGCTGATAATCTTATGGGGACCTGAAGAAGATTTAGAATTATGATCAAGTCTTGACTGGAGTTTTCTGTGAAGCTTGATCATCTCAGCCAGCAATCTTGAAACTGTTCTAGATATAGAACTCAGACATCTAGGCCATTGCTCCTATCAGTGATTTCTCAAGGGATCATCCTTGATCAAACCTGATTTTTCTTAACCCGGAATAAATCCGCAGCCCCTTTTTTTTTTGTGGAAACAACAATAAACCTTTTCTCCAAAGTAACATATCTTTTGACTTAAATTTTGAAGTCAGGGCTTTTCAAAATATTGATGTTGGATTAATCTAGCAGCATGTATAATTAGATCTCTTTTAGCAGCTGTTGCTCCTTCCTCAGCATTCAAACATTTTAAAGACAACACAATAACATTTGGTATCAAGATTCTCTGTGTATTTTCCATCTTTATGTGACTATTTTAAACTCTATTTCTTTTTATTTTGCATTTTTGTTTTTGCATGACAGGGTTTCTCTGCATATCTTTGGCTCTCCTGGAACTCACTCTGTAGACCAGGCTGTCCTTGAACTCACAGAGATCTGCCTGCCTCTGACTCCGAAGTGCTGGGATTAAAGGTGTGTGTCACTACACCCAGCTACTCTCTCTCTCTTTTTTTTTTTAAGGACTTTATCCTTTTTCTCTTCTCTCCCAAGCCTACATATATATTTTTAACACACTGTAAACCATTTAAAGTTTTTTTTTTAATCTGAATCTATCTTAACTGTATATTTCTCTTTTTCCGACCACATGAGTCTTTAATTTGCTAAGTGATATGGCTAAGATTAAAGCTGTGGCATTGACGACTAGATCTATCCCGTTTCTTAGTTTTCTGAGAGTCTAGCCTCATGGTGGAGGTACTGGCCAGAGGAGCAATGTTTATTGCCAGAACTCTATGGAGTTTCAAGGTCCCTACCACCACCAAGAAGCATGCTGTCAGCTATTCATCAACACCATTTAAGTGTTTTGTGGTGGGGCCTCCTAAAAGGGCTGCAAGGTTTTTGCAGCTAAAGCTGAGTCAGGAAGCCTCTCTTAAATGAGACATGCTTGTCTCTAGCAAACAGAGCCACCCAAGAAAATGCTGCTACCAAGAAACTGTGCTTAACTCTGCTCTTTTTTTGTCTAGAATTACTTCCCAAGCTCTCTCAGGTTTTGTATGAATGTAGTTGTCCACGTTGGCACCATTTGTTGACAGTAGTTTCTGTCCTGCCCATAGCCATTCAGTGAATACAGAGAGGTCTACATTAATAATAACTTGGTTGGCTTATTAGCTTAGGCTTCTTATTAACTCTTACAACTTACATTAACCCATAATTCTTTTTATACATTTTTTAATTGATATTTATTGAGCTCTACATTTTTCTCTCTCCCCTCCCTGCCTCTCCTCTCCCCACTTCAATCCTCCCCCAAGATCCCATGTTCCCAATTTACTCAGGAGATCTTGTCCTTTTCTACTTTCTACTTCCCATGTAAATTAGATCTATGTATGTATCTCTCAGTGTCCGCATTGTTGTCTAAATTCTCTGGGATTGTGGTTTGTAGGCTGGCTTTCTTTGCTTTATGTTTAAAATCCACCTTTGAGTGAGTATATGTCATAATTGTCTTTCTGTCTCTGGGTTACCTCATTCAAAATAATGTTTTTAAGCTACATCTATTTTCCTGCATATTTCTTATCTGTGTTAGCCATGTGGCTTGGTACCTTTTATCAACTATGCATTTTCATCTTGCTTGCTCTGTGTCTGGATGACAACTGTCTTATTAATACAGTGTAAGTGACAGATTACAAAACCATTGTCCCACAGCACTCCATGGCCTCTGCATCAGCTCCTGTCTGCTGGTTTCAGCCCTTCTTGAGTTCCTGTCCTGATTTTCTTCATTTATAGACTATGATGTTGAAGTATAAGCCAAATAACCCTTTCATTCCCAACTTGCTTTTAGTCATGAGGTTTCATCACAGCAATAGTGAGGACCCTAACTAGGACATCATCCAAGTGCTGTTTTCAGGAACCAGTGGTGTGTTTGTGCTAATTCATATCTTCAGACATATTCAGATTATATACGTCCATCACACATAGGGTGATGGATGTTGGTATTAATTGTCGTTTAACATGTGCTTTGAAGCTAAATGGCATTAGAGCAGTAGTCAGGAAGAGGCATAATAAGGAATATATCATGAAAATGTGAATAAAATGCTACCAAAAGTGACAGTGGCAAAGTTACATTCTTAAGTTATTTTTCTTATTGCCACATATGTTCTGTACATATACAAGTACAGCACAGTAGAAAGAAAGTTGATGATCTTAACATTAAGAAGGTAAAACTTAAAAAGGGGAAAAGCTCCTGTAGAATCTAAAGTTGTTCTGTAAGGAAAGAGGTTTTCTTATAACTGCAGTTTAAATTTGCCAGTAGGAATACGAATATGATCAAGTCATTGTTTAAGACTTGAATATTTTGACTGTTCACATTTCTAGACTCTATTACAATGAAAGGGAGAGCTAGAGAAAGCCAATAGCACCAAGATGAAGTGCCCAGAGGTTGACTTATATGGTCTAAATTCTCTGTACCATCTGCTTTCCCAGCAAAACATACTGCTGTCAGCTTTTTAATGCTGGTGTTTCAAATTTACTAGTTTGTTTCATTTCTCCTATGGAGATAATTTTCTTGAGGAGACTGTGTTGTCTTTGTAAATTAAAACTACCATAATGAAATACCATTAGCTAGATAGTTTAGAAGCAATAGAAATTGATTTTTTTCACAGTTCTTTGGAGATGGTAGTTCAAGATGAAGATGCCGACATTTATATTTGGGTGGGTCCTGCGCATGGTTCCTAGATAGCTATCTTTTCTATTTAAATCTACATGGTAAAGGCTGATGTCTATGGGGTCTCTTTTACAATGGTGCTTATTCCAGTTTTGAGGTCTCTGATCTTTTGACCAGTCACTTTTAAGACTCATATCCTAATACCTTTCAAGGTAGCATTTCCTATGCAAGGGACACAAATATTCAGACCTTCTGCAGTGTTGAAGACTTTTGTATATTTGAGAATATATCTCTGTTCTGACATGAATGTCAAGCTGAATTTTTTTCCTGCTATGTAGTAATTGTAAGATTTAGGGAGTACAGTATATTGTGAAACATAAAGGAATGTACATATATCGTACCCTGATCAGATCAAGGTGATTAGCATCTCTCTCTCCCCACTCCCTTCCTTCCTTCATTACATTTTCCTTTTTGGCCAGCATTTCTTAAAAGTAAGTTATTGGTTACTATAAACTGTAGTTGCTTTCCCTGTTCTGTGGAACACTAGAACTTACTCCTGCCCGTATTTTAATATCCACCATCTAACTTGACTCTGTCATTCCTCTTCCACACCCTTTCCCAACTGAGTAATCACTATTCTACATTCAAATTTATACTTTTAATGTTTGCATATCATATGAGAATGAACATATAGTGTTTGTTTTTTTGTATCCAGCCTCTTTCACTTAACGATATGTCCCCCAGTTTCATACATTTTGCCTCAGATGTTAGGACTTTATTCTCTATGACTGGATTGTGTGTGTGTGTGTGTGTGTGTGTGTGTGTTATATCCCATAATTTCTTTATCCCCTTATTTCCCACAGGTACCTAGGTTCATTCCACATCTTGACTGTTATAAATAGTATTTCCATAAACATTGGTGCTCTCACTTGCACACTACCCCTTCCCCCAACATACATACACACACACACACACATACACACACACACCACAGTGATATAGTGATTTTATCACCTTTGTCAGTAAAGCCCAGTAGTAGAGTGGCAGGATCATATGGTAGATCTATTTTTAATTTTTCATGGAACTGCCATTCTGTTCTCCATGGTGGTTATACTCATTTACATTTTCTCCAACTGCATAAAAATTTTCTTTTCTTTACATCTTTGGCAGCCAGCACTTGTTATTTTTGTAGTTTTGATAATAGTCATTTTAAGTTGAGTGAGATGGTTTTTCATTGAGGTATGCTTGTCTGTTGTTTGTTTTTCAGATAAGACCTAAGGTAGTGACCTGGAACTTGCTACATAACTGATATTCTTGCACTTCCTGGTCTCCTGCTTCTACCTCCTAAGTGCTGTAATTATAAGTTCACACCACCACACGTCGTTTATGCTCTTCTGGGTCTCAAACCTAGGGTTTTATGACTGCTAGCCAAATACTCTGACAGCTATATAATCAATCCTGTTTGCTTGTTTTAAAATTAGTATCTCTTTGAATGGCCCAGTCTAGTTCTGGTTGTTTTTTGTATAAGATGGTATTAGATAAGTGAAAGATATCAAATTTGAATCTTCTCATAGACCCCTCCACTACCATTTATTGAAAAGGCTGTCTTTTCTCTCCAGTGATTATTTTGGTGTCTATGTTAAGAAGATCAGATGGCCATATATATCAGGACATTATTTCCAGCATTTCAATTTTGTTCCATTCCACTTTATGTCTTGTTTCTTCTAGGCATTTTTGTTGTCGTTTGTTTGTTTTATGCATATGAGTATAGTTGAATGTTTACCTTCCTCTGGCCTATTCCCAAATACCAGGCAGCCACTTCCAAAATAATTAATTCAGAGGCTTAATATTACTTATAAATGGTCAGCCAGTAGCTCAGGCTTATTACTAGTTAGCGCTTACATTTTAAATTGACCCATATTCCTTATTTATGCTCTATCATGTGTTAGTACCTTTATTAGCATGGCACATTCATCTCCTGTTCCCTCGGTATCTGGCTGATGACTCCTTATTCTGCCCTTCTCCTTCCCATCATCCTTAGTTTGGTCACCCTGACTAACTTCCTGCCTAACTACTAGCCAATCAGCAGTTTATTAAACCAAGTGACAAATCTTTATACTGTGCAAGAGGATTATTCCACAGCATTTCCCCTTTTTGTCTAATTAAAAAGGAAGGTTTTAGCTTTAACTTAGATTATATACGACAAAAAAAAAAAAAAAGCTACCAAGTAAGAATTACAGTTGTAATATCCAGTCTGTTTGTATTTGGCAAAATTAGAGAAAATACTTTATTACCTATCTTTGTGAATCCAAAGTTATGTTCCTTATTTATCTTTTAACTAAAGAAAACTGTAACTATTTAGTCTTCAGCTCCATCAAAGACCCCAGAAGAGTGAAATGTTACCTAACACAGGAATCTCAAGATGTCTGAACCTAAAGTTCCTGCGTAATGTTGAGGTATCCACCTCTGGCCCACAGGTCTAGCATGTCTAACAGACTTTCTTGTGAAGCAAGGAAATTTTGAAGAACTATTCTACCTTGTCTTGATAAAGCTTGGCAGTTGCCTTTTTTGTGCCCTGCTGGTCCAGTTTGGGCAGTAACTGTCAGCAATTGAGGCAAGGGCAGTTTCTTTGTCCACATGGCTAGCTTTTGCCATGAAGAAACCAAACTCTATCATCTTCTCTGAAATAGAATGGTACTGCCAAGAGCAGGCATGTCTCACTCTCATAAAAGGCCTTAGGTTATTAAACATATTAAATGCCATATTCTGTAGGTCTTTGAAGTGTTTGAAGACCATCTAGCTACATAAATCTGTGTATGACCTTGAAAACATACCTAACATGAGTATAAGGTTTTTTTATAGATGACTATTAATCTGTAATTATTTTTATTTTTCGAGACAGGGTTTCTCTGTAGCTTTGGAGCCTGTCCTGGAACTAGCTAGCTCTTGTAGACCAGGGTGGCCTCAAACTCACAGAGATCCACCTGCCTCTGTTTCCCGAGTGCTGGGATTAAAGGCATGCACCACCACTGCCCAGCATAATCTGTATTTTTCATTACATTTTTAAAATACATTATATTTTTGAATGAGCTACATAGACATAATACCTTAAACAAGAGTAGAAATATACATATAACATAACAAAGTTAACTTTAAATTTGTACCAGTAAGCTAAAATCCATAATAATATAAAATGTTTTGAGATTAAGTTGGTTTTGGGATTAAAGTAGATTCAATAATCTAACCTTTTCCCCATCTATTCTATATTATATACCCCTTTCTTTTGTTAGAAAGAGATCTCTGATTTTAACTTCTTTGTTTGGCCCCCATCCTTTTATTTGTTTGGTTGGTTTTTACTATGACCAATAACAATTTATAACCAACCCCCTAAACAAAGCAACATCCATCATCCATTTTGGGCGAATGTAGGCATATTTCTCTAGACTACTTCCTGCTGATGAGGGGCACTAGTAGTCTTTGGGGTACCCTGAGAAAATTCAGGATTATGGTCAAGTCTTGACGAGTATTTTGTGTGACTGATCCATCTCAGCCAGCATCCTTGACGCTACTGGGGATGTTGAATCACCTGGGCCATCATTCCCATCAGAGACCTTTGAGGGAGGTCTTCCTTGACCAAACCATATTAACCTGGAAGGAATTCACAGCTTCTCATCTTCTGTGGAAACAAAGGCAAAGCCTCTTTTCCAAAGCAACAATCCTTAGACCCAAATTTTGAAATCAAGATACCTTTAAATATATAGATTGATTTAATTTAGCAGTCCCCACAATTAAATGTCTCTCAGCAGTTAGCTTATTGATAGTCAGAAAATTCAGAGAAAACACAATATACACAGTCCAGACTCTCTGTGTATTTGGCTTATTATAATTTTTTTCTTACTCTTTCTTTTTCAGGGACCTCATTTTATTATCTTTATTAATCTATGTCTGTTTTTATTTTTTTCTCTCTCCCAAACCTACATTTTTTTTAACACAGTGACCCATTTAGAGGTTTCCTTTTGTCTGAATCTGCCCTTATTATGTATCTGTATTGTTTTTTGATCACATGAGACAAATCTGTCTGTACTGCTCAGCTTAGTGAGTGGCACTAGTGCATGGCAGTTGGCTCCTCCCCCTCGGTTCTCTGAGTGTCTAGTCTCATGACAGAGGTACAAGTGAGAGTCATACTCATCTCCCCAAGTTTGGGAAGCAGTGGGTCCATTCTGTCTCCAAGTAGATTGCAGCCAATATCCCACAAGCCCCAATCAAGTGCTCCATAGCAGGACCTCCCAAAAGAGCCATCTGTTTCAGGAATCCATCTCTTAAAGGATCCATGCCATTGTTTCTCAGATGTAGAAACATCTTAGTTTTTATTATGCAAATCCTTCAGTTGCTTGGTGAGAGTTATCCGTTTTGCTTGAGGTTATTGTACTTGCTGTTTCTTTCTTAGTCTATCATTTGTTAATAGGGAGGCTACTGATTTAATGTGTTAATTTTATATCCTACTTTGCTGGAAGTGTTTCTTAACTGTATAAGTCTCCTGGTAGAGTTTTAAGGGTCATTTATGTATAAAATCATATCATCTGCAAATAAAAATACTTTTGACTTCTTTCTTTCCTATTTATATCCCTTTGTTCTCCTTCAGTTTTCTTATTGCTCTAGCTAACACTTCAAGTACTATATGGAATAGATATGGAGAGAGTAGACAGCCATGTGTTGTTCCTGATTTTACTAAAATTGCTTTGAGTTTCTGTCTGTTTTGGTCAGTGGTTTTCAACCTTCCTAATGCTATGTTCCTTTAATACGTGCTTCATGTTGTGGCGACCCCCCAACCGTAAAGTTATTTCATTGTTACTTCATAACTGTAGTTTTGCAACTGTTATGAATTGTAAGTATATGATAAAGGGATGTTGAATTTTGTCCAAAGTCTTTTCTGCATCTACCAAGATGATTGTGTAATTTTTGTCCTTCAATCTTTTTATGTGGTATTTTATGTTTATTGATTTACATGTGTTGAACCATTCCTGAACCTCAGGAATGAAGCCTTTTTGATCATTGTAGATAATTGTTTTAATATGTTCTTGGATTTAGTTTGCAAATATTTTATTAGTAATTTTCCCATCTGTTTTTAATATATTGTTCTGTAGTTTTCTTTGTTGAATCTTTGTATGATTTAGTTATTAGGGTAATTGTGGCCTCATAAAAAGAATTAGGCAATGTTTCTTCAGTTTCTATTTTATAGGATAATTTGAGTAGTATTGGTGTTAATTATTCTTTGAAGGTCTTAATTCTATGCTGACTCCATTAGACCCTGAGCTTTCTTTTGTTGGAAAGTTCTTAATTACTGGTTCTTCACTGGGGATTATGGATCTGTTTAATTTGCCTATCTGATCTTAGTTTGACTTTCGCAGGTTTTATATGTCAAGAAATGTATTCATTTATTTTAGGCTTTCCAGTTTGGTTGGGTACAGATTTTTAAAGTGTGTACTTTAAGATCTCTGGATTTCCTTGGTTTCTATTGTGGTGTCCCCCTTTACAGCTCTAATTTTATTCTTTGGATCTTCTCTGTTCATCTTTTAGTTAATTTGGCTTCATCAATATTATTGATTTTCTCAAAGAACCAACTCTTCCTTTCACTGATTATTTCTGTGTTTTATTTTATTTATTTCAGCTGTTATTTCTTTTTGTTTTGTAGCTCTCATGTGTGCCGTTAAGTCGTTAATATGAGATCGCTCCAGTTTTTTATTTAGGCACCCAGTGCTAAAACAGGACACTCTTCATTGTGTGTGGGCTCCAACATCCGCCAGCCTGGCAAGGCCATGGCTTGAATACCTTGCTAGCTGGAAAGCTAGCAACTTAGAAAGACAAAAGGTACAGGCTCAGCTCCAGCCTTCCTTTTCACATGTAGATTGCCCGGGAAGAAGTGGCTGGCTCCAAAGCTGGTGAGATATGCAGGTGTGGCTGAGAATGTGGAGTCCCAGGAAAAGGAATGTGAATAGAGAATTCCTGAGGGTGGAGGAGCATTTTTCAGAGGCATTCAGAGCTTGGGGGGAGAAGAAATAAACGCAAGGTCATGCTGTAAAGGACAAGAAAGTCCTGAGCTGCCTTTGAACGATGATGGTGTAAGAGTCTGTTTCTTCCACGCGCCTCCAAGAACACATTTAGGAAAAAGCACCAGTTTCTATGTTGGGGCGATGGTCCCCGACAATTGTGTCCCATAGGTTTGGGTATATTTTGTATTCATTTTCATTCAATTCCAAAATTTTTTTAATTTCCTTATTTCTGTCATAACTTATTTAATATTCAGTAGTATGTCCATGAATTTGTATACTTTTTATTGTTTCTACTATTGTTGGTATCCAGCTTTAATTCATGATGGTGAGATAGGATGCAAGATATTTCAACTTTCCTTTATCTGTTGAGACTTGTATTGTGTCCAAGTGTATGATCTGTTCTGGAGAATGTTCCATGAACTCTTGAGAAGTTGTTAAATTCTTTTGTGTTTGAGTGCAGTGTTAGGTAAATATCTGCTAGGTTCATTGGGTTTATGGTATTAATTTAACCCCAGCATTTCTCCATTTAGTTTTTATCTGAATGACTTATATATTGCTGAGAGTAAGGTATTTAAGTCACCCACTATCACTATATGAAGGCCATGTGTGATTTTAACTATGGCAGCATTTCTTTTATGAGTTTGGCCACTTTATTGGGTGCCTTAATGTTTAGAATTACAGTATCTTCTTGGTGGATTTTTCCTTTGATGTAGTATGTCCTTCCCTATCTCTTTTGATTGGTTCTGGTTTGAAGTCTATTTATAGTCAGATATTAAAATATTTACATTGGCTTGCTTCTTGGGTCTGTTTACTTGGAAAATATCTTTTTCCATCCTTTTACCCTGAGATGATATCTCTCCTTGATGTTAAGGTATTTTTATTGGATACAGAAGAAAGACAAATGCTGTCTTTTTATTTGGTGTTAGTCTCTGTCTTTTTATTAGAGAATTGAGGGCATTTTTGTTGAAAGATATCAACGAGCTAAGTTTTTTAAATTCCTGTTATTTTGTTATGATGTGAGTTTTCTCCCCTCTTGATTTACTGGTCTAGGATTAGTTATTCTTTCATTTTTTTGAATGTGGCTAAACTCTTCAGACTAAAGTTTTTCTTTTAGTGCCATTTGTAGAGCTGGATATTAAATAGATACTGCTTAAATTTGGTTTTATCATATAATTTTTTCATCATTTGTGATTGATAGTTTTGTTGGATATAATAATCTAGCAAGGCATCTGTGATCTCTTCAAGTTCGTAGTACATTTGTCCAGGCCCTTCTTATAGGCACAATTCACGAGGTCTGAGAGAGCCCGGAATAGAAGACAAGTGTTTATTTGGGGAACACTCATAATAAGAAATCTGCTGTGTTCCTCTGCTCTGGGCACTGGGGGCTGTGAACCAACAGAATTCAGACCACCAGCCACTTATCAGTCCACATGTACTATCTCAGATCACGTCCTAATGGGCCAGTATCCAAAAGGCTATTGGCTGAATGAATTCATTCCCACAACACCTTCTGGCTTTTAAAATCTCCATTGAGAAGTCACGTATTATTCTAATGCAGTGGTTCTCAACTTTCCTAATGCTGCAAACTTTTAATATAGTTTCTCATGTTCTGGTACTCCCCGCTACTTCAAACCTGCAATTTTTGCTACTGTTATGAATCATAATGTAAATATCTGCATTTTCCTGTGGTCTTAGGTGACCCCTGTGAAAGGGTCATGACCCACAGGTTGATAACTGCTGTTCTAATGGAACTACCTTTATATGTTACTTGGTCTTTTCCTTTTCAGCTTCCAAAATTCTTTCTTTGTTCTGTACATTTAATGTTTTGATTATAATGTGCTGTAGGCAATTTCTTTTCTGGTCTTGCCTATTTGATGTTCTATATGCTTTTTATACCTTGACAGACATCTCCTTTATGTTGAAAAATTTTTCTTCGTGGTTTTGTTGAAAATATTTTCTGTTCCTTTGACTTTTGTTTCTTCTTCCTCTAGTCCTATAATTTGTAGATCTGATCTTTTCATAGTGACCTAGGTTTCCTTCATGTTTTGTGCATGGGAATTTAGATTTGACATTTCCTTGACTGGTATACCCATGTCTTTTTCCATGTCTTTAGCACCCATCTTTCTCTGTTTCTACTGGTAGACTTATCTCTGAGGTTTTTCATTTCCAGTTTTATCTCAGGTTAGATTTTCTTTAGTGATTCTATTTCTTTGTTAAATACTACTTTTATGTCCTGAATTGTTCTCATTATTTTCATTCCTCTGTTTGTTTCTAGACTTTATTATGGAATTTATTTCCTCTTTAATGTCCTTGAACATATTCATAATTTCTATTTTGAAGCCCTTGTCTTGTGCCTCAGCTCTACTGTATTTATCAGGCCCTAGTTCTAGGGTTATGGATTCTGGTGGAAGCATATTGTCTTGGCTGTTAATACTTGTATTTTTGTGCTGGTTTCTAGGTACCTGGAGGTCTGATGACTGGGGTGATTCTAGCTGTGGGCATTAACTTTTGTAGGGTGGGTGTTTTGGTCCTTGATTTCTGCTGCCCACTCGGGATCTCAGAAAGTGTGTGGCTGTGAGTTGCCTGCAGAGAATGTTTTTGTAGTTGTTTGGTGGCAAAGAGAAATAAGAGATGGAAGGAATAGGCGGAAAGGCTGAGAGAAGCCAAGGGAAAGAACTAAGGGGTCTGTCCTCACCAAGAGGTGGACTCCCCAGGAAGCCAGAGATGCAGTGTGAGGAAGTTACAGTCAGACAAAGAATAATCTGGAGAGACGAATGGGTGGGGGCGGGGGATGGGACCCTGCACTTGTATTCAGAGCCTTCAGTGAATGGAATTGAGGTGGGAGGACAGGAAGGATAGTATGAATTGCCACCTTAGTCCCAGCCTGGTATGGCCGCGGGGTCCCAGGTGGATAGTGTGTCTTGGTATAGAAGGCTGACACAATGGAATGGGAGTGGGTTAGAGGGGAAAATCACTGGAAGGAGGAAAGCTGGGTCTGCATCACAGTTAGGTGTAATTCCCAAAGAATGCATGTTATTAATTCATAAATACAAGTGATAGACTTTATGTTTTTTTGTATCTTGCAGCTTGTTAAATTTGCCAATTCTATGAGTCTTTTGGTAGAGTCTAGTTTTTTTTATGGATTGTATCATTTGCAAACAAAGATAATTTTTCTCTTCATATACATATTTCATCATTGCTTTGGCTAAAGTGATATATTGAAAAAGTATATATACTTGTGTTCAGATGTGAAAGGAAACACTTTCAGGTTTCCTCATTTTAGTGTGGCATTGACTATTTGTCACATGTAAAAGTTGTGTTGAGTATTCTTCCATACCTGATCTGTTTGGGATAGTTACTACATACATGCTTTTTCTACATGTATAAAGATAATTACAATTTTCATTAAGCTGATGTGTTGTTAGGTCTTTTAATTTTCTTATGTTGAACCATTACTGCACCTCAGTAGTAAATCTCACCTAGCATGCTGTATGAACTTTTGGTTGTGTAATTAGAATTGATTTGCCAATATTTGGGCAGAGCAGAGGGATTTTAGTGTTGTCTCTTCACCAGTGGTACTAGTTGTATCATTGTCTGGTTTTAGTGTCGAGTGATGTTAACCTTGTACAATGAGCTCTAACTTTAATTGGAATATACTGTCCAAATCACCTTGAAAGATAAAATACCCAGTTGTTGTCGACACTCTGAGGAATTGTGTGCTTTTATAAAAAGAAGAAGAAAAGGGGGAACACTGTTTAGTCACAGAGTGTTCTGTGTTGATCATGAAAGGGTCTAGGTGATGGGGGAGGAGGAATTAATACAAAAAACTAAGACCACACACCACTTAAAAAGATTTTAGGACTTCAGCGGTCATCAAATGGCAGGTGTATAATCAAAAACAAGAGAAAACAAAATTAGGGCAGTAGGGGTGCTTGCACCTAAAGAAGATGCACAAAGGTTGCCAACTTCTTCTATTTGGTTACTGGAAGCAACACTTACCCTATGTAAGTAAGCATCATCCTAAAATCACAGAAAGTCACAGAATTTTATCAGAGAGAAGAACAAAAAGCTCAAAAAAAAATTAAAAGTTTATTTTTATGCCTTATAAAACTTAATACATAACTCCTAGAGCACAATTAAGGTTATAAGTTATTATAGCACATGACTCTTTTGGATCAAGAAACAATCATACACAACAGAGTTTTATTCCAGTAAGATTCTGGAAAACTAAATTTTCATAGCACCAAATTATATGCATTTTGAAAAAAGTGTTTAGTTAACTTATGAGGTATTGAAGGATGCAGACTCTCACACTAGCAAGAGGCCTAATATAATCAGGTATATAGTGCCATTGCTCTACTGGACAAAGTTTAGTCCAAAAGAGTAGGCAAGTGTTCAAATTGGCCAGGAACTTGTTGCTCTAAATAGTGCTTACAAAGCAGGGATGTTGGCTTCAAGTCAGGGCTCCTCACAGAAGGGATACACAAAATGGAGGTAGACTTGCCAGAATTCATTCCAAGGGCAGAGCATACCATTCTAACATCAGAAATGGAGCCCTGCCTGGTCAGATAATACCCCTACTAGCCATCAAAGCTCAAGAAAAAAATGGAGAGTTACAGCCCTCAGACCCCAGGTGTCCGGGACCGTTGCCCCGACATAGAAACTGAAGCTCTTCCCCAAATGTGTGCTCGGAGACGCACGGAAAGAAAACAGGCCTTCACACCGTCACAATTTAAAAGGCTTTCCTTATTCTTCAGCGAAGCCTTGCATTTATTCTATTTGCTTAAAGTTCCTTCTGCTGTCTAGGCTCTCTTATAACCATTTCTT
>JAQHUG010000445.1:1084187-1142757 GCA_028555095.1 Dicrostonyx torquatus | reverse complement strand
GTTTTGTTATCTAAACGCACAAAACTCACGCGTCCGCCGGTTTTTTCTTACGAATTCCTCCCGTCTGGGGTCACTTCTTCCTTGTTTTGGGGGTTTTAGGGTCCGCCTCACTTTCTCCTGCGTCCGTGTGTTCCTCTGTGCTGCGTCTCTCTGGATTCAGCAGCCAGTCCTCGCTGTTTCCATCTGCGTTGGTCTTTTGGAGTTCCTCCTGGTTGCTTCTCTGTCTCCTCGTGGTCGCGGTCTGCGGCTTTCTCGGGGTTCCTCCTCGTGGTCGCGGTCTCTGGCTTTCTCGGGGTTCAGTCGTTAGCCGCACGTTACTGGCGCCATTATGTCCGGGACCGTTGCCCCGACATAGAAACTGAAGCTCTTCCCCAAATGTGTGCTCGGAGACGCACGGAAAGAAAACAGGCCTTCACACCGTCACAATTTAAAAGGCTTTCCTTATTCTTCAGCGAAGCCTTGCATTTATTCTATTTGCTTAAAGTTCCTTCTGCTGTCTAGGCTCTCTTATAACCATTTCTTCTTTCTTACTGCCTGCTATTTCTTCCTCTGTTAAGCTATACTTCTCCTTCCCCCCTTTCTCGTCCTGTCCTCCCTGTAAAACTGCTCTTTTCTTCCTTCTTCCTCTGTTTTCCTTTTGTCCCCTCTCTTCGGGTCTCTTTGATTCTAATTCCTCTTCCTGCCTTGTCTCTCAGCATCCACTCTGGCATTCACACCTCAGCTAGCAAAGATAGCTACCTTCCTGGGGCAATCTACAAATGAATCAGCGAAGCTGGAGCAAGCCTGCAAGGCGTCCTTGGTCTAGCAGGTATCAGAGACCACACCCAGGACATTGAACAAGACACTTCACTGTCTTACATTATGCAGAAAATGCAGCAGTCAGTGCCAGCCAGACTCCATAATTAGAAAAAAACAAAAATTTACATACTCAGAGACTCCTGAGCAGTAACAAGTGACCTAGCCCTGTGGTTCAACAAATGAACCTAAAAATTACTATGAAATAACTGGCAAAGACTTTTCCCATGCTATTCTTGAAAAGGATTACAAGAAACCTCACCCCCCCCCAAAAAAAAATTGCTTCAGAAAGATGCTTCAGAAACAACTGACTCCAACACCAGAGAGAAGCACTAACAAGAGCATGAACACAGAGGCCAAAACACCTGAACTGAAGTTAATTAGAACAGTTACTATGAGCATACATTTCTACCTATAATTCTTACAAAGAGAGAACAGGATATACTGGGTGTGCCCAAGGGAAGGGATAGGAAATAATGAGAAGGAAGGAAAGAATGGGCAGTAAATATACTACTATGTGCTAAAAATATACCACTTGGCTACTATGTACTTAAAGGACGTCCGGGCAGCCCTGGAATATGTGAGTGGAAATGGTCTGAAGAGATGATTCAGTCATTAAGAGCAGTCGCAACTCTTCCATAAGACAGATTTTTCAGCACGTATGTTAAATGACTTAAAACTGCCTGTAGTTCAGCTCTAGGGTAATCTGACAGTTTTCTGGCTTCCGTGGGTATCTACACATACACACTGAAATACAAATAAGTCTTTTTTTAAAAATGCTGGGATGGAATAAGGACTATACATTAGTAGTTCTTATAATTCCATCTGCTACTGAAAAACATGCATTTAAAGAGACTAAATAATTTGCCCAAAAATATTCTTGATTAAGTTAAAGCCTGTCTTTTTCTGAAGTCCACATTTTTTTTAAAATGATATCTTACCTTTTAGTGGAGGGAGGGGAGGTTAATATCTTGTCATAATTGTATTGTGGTCAGAAGAGGGTGTTGAATCCCCTGGAGCAGGAATTACAGAGGGCTGTAAGCTGCTTGGTGTAGGTGCTGGCAACTGAATTCAGGTCCTCTGGAAAAATAGCAAGTAATCTTAACTGCTGAGCCATTTCTCCAGCCCCTTGAATTCTTTAGACAACATCACCCTTTGTAGCCCTTGGCTGACCCCATCTTGTGATCCTCCAGCCTTGCAAGTACCTTGTCAGTCTGTATCAACACGAATGCCAAGTCAAATCATGAGACATCTTTTCTTCTCTTTCTCTTTTCTTGATATAGGGGGAAAGAAGATAAAATACCAGGCTGTTTCTTACCATCATCAATAATATATGTGATTTATAACTTTACTATTACTTGCTTAAATGCTTTTATAGAATAGATGGTACTAATCATAAATATCCAAACCTTAACACTTGTGAATTTATTGTACTTACAGAGTGGCTTTCTACCAGAAATAGCACAATTCTGTAAAAACCTTGTTAAAGTAGTTATTATTTTACTTGTTGGCTTAGGCAAAGTCTGAGAACAAAGTGCATGGAATTATGTCCCCAAACATCTGTACTGAGATCTGTCCAACAGAAGAGTCCTTGCAAACCTCCCGTTTTCAGTGGTTGGAAGAGCTTGTTAGTGTTACCCTTCGTAATGCCTGCTGAGCAGACTTCTTGTGTTTGAAGAATGTGTTTTATGTTAAAACCCCAGTGCCTGGAAACTATGTAACTTAACCACATTTTCTGCAGATTAGGTATCAATTTGTCTGTCCTATTATTTCTAATGGATTACGGTTAATTTTTAAATAGTTGACTTAAAGTGAAAATCTATATATAATACAATAATTTTTCTAAATCTAGTCTCTGTAGAAGCTGAAATCCATCACCATCCTTCAAAATGCAATGGAATGTACCACGGACTATGTCTCGACTGACACTCAGGACATTCTTGGAACCACAGAAAGCCAGGCTCTCTGATTACCACCGGAGCAGAAAAGGACCATTACCTTGGCATAGAGATGAATACAGACTAGTTTGGACACCACACCTTCGAAAGCAGTGGTTACATTTACCTGCTGTGCAGTGCCTTGCAAAGCGAAGGAATCTATTAGATGCTCAGCCACCTCAGCAGGGAGTCCTTCACCAGGAACGATGGGAGCAGGATATTTTAGCCAAGAGGGTTTTATCTTCCAGTGCTACATCCCAAGAAACTCCGTCAGAAAAGAAGGAAGAGCCAGATCCTTTACAAGACAAGTCTATTAGTCTTTATCAACGGTTTAAGAAAACCTTTAGACAATATGGAAAAGTCTTAATTCCTGTGCATCTAATAACTTCTGGTATTTGGTTTGGAACATTTTACTATGCAGCTATAAAGTAAGTCTTTGCTTAGTTGACTGCCTTCCCACATTTTATCACGTTAGTCTTCTTGTTTATGCTGAAAGGCTTAGTTTTTATTTTATTATCTGTATGTGGCGGGGCGGGGGCAAACACGTGGTGGTCAGAGGACAACTGGTGGGAGCCAGTTCTCTCCTCCCACCTTGTGTGCCCACGATCGAGTTTGTGTCAGGATTACAGGCAGGCACCTGTGCCCACCAAATCATCTCATGGCCCTTAATTTTTTTTTTAAGATTTATTTTGTTTCTAAAATGCATGTGTGTCTGTGTTGGGTGTGTGCATGTGAATGTAGGTGCCCACAGAGGCCAGAGGATCAAATTCCTCTAGAGCTGGAGTTATAGGTGGTTGTGAGCTGACCTCTTTAGGAGCTGGGAACCAAACTCTGGTCCTGTGTGAGATTATACTCTCAACCACTGAGCTCTCTTTTCAGCCCTTCTCTGTCTCATGCCTTGATTGACTAAGAAAACTACTTTTTGTAGCTGTTATCACATTTTATTGAGAATATCTAATGTTTGTTTATGGGCGCAAGTGTTTTGCTCAGTTTTTAACTGCCATCTTCATTTACTCCCCCAACAACCAAATACAGTAAGTGGTACAGTTCTTCCCATGTATGAATATGGAAACAGTTTGGGTGAGGAGAAATATAAGCTAATTCAACTGATAAGAGGTAGAGCCCACACCGAAACTGAATAGGTTTTCTGGTCTTTGAGCCATCTCCTGGTCTCATTGCTGACAGCTTTGCATGTTTAAGAGGACTCAGAAGTAAGGTCTTTGTTGTTTTGTTACATTTATTTGTTGTTGGGTAGGTGAGTGGATGGGTATGCCTGTGGAGTTCAGAAAGTAACTTGCAATAGGCACTTCTCTCCTTCCAACTTGTGGGTCTTGGGGGATGAACTCAGGCTAGCTTAGCAGTGAGCACTTAACCCACCATCTTTCCAGCCCAAGTACTAGGTTTTAGAAATGCAGCAGAACCGTGAGTTCTATGGTGTTTCTACATGTGAAAAACTACTCATTTGGGTGAGTGTATAATATTGGTGGAAAATTCACAGGCTCTTTTGCCAGCGCCTAGCTAACATGAACTCATCACAGGCTGAGACTGTTATGCATTCTGATTGGTAGCATGCTAAGTCATTTTGTTCTGATGGGAGGTGAGACTGGTGGTCCTACCCTCTGGTATTCGATGTAAAGTATTCAAATGCATCTTTTTTGGTTACAGTTCCTGCCTTTTAAGGTAAGGTGTATTCATCACCCTGCTAGAAATCAGGGAAACCTGCAGTTCTGCCCTCAAAGGCCACATGCCATGACCTTAACTTGTTAACTCTTGTTAACTCTTCTAATCAAAGTCCACTGATTTTTTTTTAATGCCTTATTTGTGTTTAATGGCTTGGTGTTAAGGCATTAACAAAATATAACAGTTGTGTATAAGGAGTTCACCCCCTGGCAGAAAAGCTGATGAGCCTGCTGAACGAAAAATACTATTACTGGAGTTTTTAGGTTCAAATTATGGGCCTAGGCTTAGCCCCCTTTAATAATCTACTTTAAAAGACAACTAATGGTAAAAGCAGAGAAAGCTGATTTATTCAGTGTGACCAGCATGAGTCACCACCAGCCATGAGCACAAACCTGAGTCCATCTTTGTGGGTACTGATGTGAGGTTTAGGTTTAAACAGAAGACAAGAGATAGGCACAACTAATCAATCTTGATCAAAGTGTGGTCTCATCCATCACTGTCCACCATTGTCTTATCTCACATCTGTCCTTCAAAGTCAGCAAGCTCCCACTTTGGCTGGCCTCCAGGGCTCTAGCATTTTCCTTTAGCAGATGACACCTGAGGTAGTTCCAGTTCTTGGAGACCACTGTCTGCCTCACCAGTCTGATAGCTGCATGCAGAAAGACAGGTGTCTTCCTTTAGAGTATCATCCCTCCTACCATGATAGCTACAGTATCTGTTCCAAGGTGGTAGGGCTTAGCCGGCTACTCTTCCTGGGAAACAAGGGTTTGGGTGTTTTTCACTGCAGTTCTAGAGGGACAGGTTTTCTTTATGTAATTGACACTGTTCTGTTTCTTTGTTTCTTTGCATTATATTTTTTGTTAAAGACATTTTCTATACACATTTAATATATGTAGAAGTCCTCAGAATTGCCCTATTTTTTGATAGAAACTACTCAGTTCTTGGGACCATTTAATTCTGCCATCAGGTATGTGGCTTTAGACATAATGCATCTTCTTTTTTGAGCCACTTGAAGATTCTTGTGGTTCAGTATTGTCAAAGATCATGTCTTCTCCCAGTTTCTGGTCTCATGAGGAAAACTTTTGTCCTTAGTTAATTGAGTATGAGGTTGCTGTTTGGCCTATCATAGCATACCAATAAAAACTCGGGAGTCAGATATTGGGGTAAGAACCTGAATGATCAGAAAGAATGATCAGAGAAACAGCAGAGAAGCAACCAGATACCTTCTCTCTCTCTCTCTCCCTCCCTCCCTCCCTCCCTCCCTCCCTCCCTCTCTCTCCCTCCCTCCCTCTCTCTCTCTCCTTCCTCAATCCAAAAGTGCCCAGAGCCTTTCTCAGCCATTCCTTTGTACTTCTTGTCTCTAAATCTGTCCTTAGCCCTCTAAAACCTCTGTGGTTAATTTTGGTCAGCTAGTGGCTAGCTCCACCCTTTAACTCCAAGCAAGCTTTATTGTCAGAACACAATCAAATGATAAACAAATTATTTTATTGAAAAAGCAGACCCTAAGTATCCTGGAGATAATAGTTATATTTCAGATTCTTTAGTTCACCTAAAGCAGCAAGGGTGATTCTGTCATACATGATCCTGTCTTTCTCTTTTTCTGTAAAATGCTGTCAGAATATAGAGGTGAGACTGCCTGCTTGCCCTGGGGTTGTTGGGCAACATGGACTCCAGTGGCCAAGTACCGCCCAGTATCACAGCCTGTCCTAATGAGTGCAGACTACACATGATTGAAAGTTCACATATTTGAGTGGATGACTTAACCACAAGTAATACTTATAAAATATTCTTGTCTACAAAAGAAAACAGAATTAGTACATGTTCCAGTCAGGTTGAAGTCAGTTGTTTTAAGCTCCAGTTTTCCATCCAGCTAACGGAAATATTGTAGTTCTTTTAAGAGTGTTCTAACTAAACACTCTTTCCTTATGCCTTCTTACTAGTAAGAGAAAGGGAGAAAATACTGTTTCTGGAAGGATGGACATTAGCATCAATCTTGTATTTATGACCTATTTGTCTTAGTTACTCCCACAACCTGAAAGCAAAATATCATTCTATATTTAGCTAGGTGGCAATGTTCTGAAGCTCTTAAATATATTTCAGACAGAGCTAAATTATGCTAATGGGTGTGTTTTATATTGAACTTCCTGACTGCTACTGTCTGGCAAAAGGTGGAGAGGTCTGTTCTCTAAACATAAGTAATTCGTTTAATCACATACGGTTCAATAACTACTGTGTCCATAGACTCGGGTTCCTAGTCACACAGGCGCACTCTCAGCCACAGCTCCGCTGGTGTTTACTGTTCTTCCTCTAGATAGTATTTCTTAGGCCTTATTGAAATATCATAAACAGACAGTTAAAGCACACATTCCTGCCCGACCACAAAGTGGCAAACATTGAGTTTTCTGGCTTGATTTAGATTCTTATCTTTATGATAAAAGTTTTCAGCTGGGTGGTGGGGAGGCAGAGGCAGGCAGATCTTTTTGAGTTCGAGGCCAGCCTGGTCTACAAGAGCCAGTTCCAAGACAGGCTCCAAAACTACAGAGAAACCCTGTCTCGGGGAAGAAAAAAAAAGTTTTATTTGGTCAAATTTTGTCTTATTATTGGTGTTAAATGCATAGATTTTATGTGCTGGGTTTAGTTGGAACTGGGAAGTAATGAAATAATTTCATAATCATCTTTGTGCTAGAAGATTAAACTACCTTGTTAAAAGATGTTGCTTTAAAAACTTAAGCCATTAAAAGGCCAAGTCTAATATTGAGGCTTACTCTTATAGGATTGTGTTGTTGTCTTAAAAGAAACTTGAATATGCAGATAAATGGTAGTATTGAACTCCTGTTGATTTTTAATTTTACCTTTTTAAAATGATTCTTTCTGCCCTTCTGATTTCTTCTTATTTTTGATGCTAGCTAGTCTTCCTGGATAATGTCTACTCAGAGTACTCTCAGGGGGCTTATTGTCATAGAGAAGTCACCTCTTCCCCAGTTAACCCATTATTGTTATATTAAAAATAAATTAATAGCATCCAACTATCTTTGTCTAGGCAGTTCCCTTACTTAATGACAAGGGAAAGAGACAATTATAATGGAGCAATCTGAGCATTTAACCTGCCTTAGTTAAAGGTGCACTTTGAAGTGCCAGCGATGGGATATGGGAGAAAAGGATACTGCATATTACTGTCATATGCTAAACCAGACACAGCTCAATCTGCGAGGCTTTTCTGTAGGAGAATATTTAACCTAAATTTCCTCATGAGAAAACAATCTCACTCTCAGATTGGGTGCTGTTGTGGACATCTAAAAGTCCCTATGCCTTCCTCCCACCCCCAGAAGTCCTCTCTGTTTCTCTCTAGAGGTTCCACCTCTAGGGAGGGGGGGACTGCACAGAGAAAAAGCAGAGAGTACACTGAGGCAAATTTTTAAACTACAGATTTTATGTTAATACACTTTTTGTGTTAACCATATACTACTGTGTGTATTAAATTTTCTGAATGTGATAATTACAAGTTTGGATGATTCCTTGTCCTGATACAAATACATAGAGGAAAGATTAGAATAGTGTTGTACAATAAAATGAGAAAACTAAAATTACCTAAGTCAGGGCTTTACCAGCTTGGAACTTCTTTGCCTTCCCTCCCTCCAACAATCTGTTGCAATTTACTGTAATTATTCCTTACCTTATTATCATAAAGAATAATTATTATAGATATTCTTTATCTTATACAAATAATTACATTCTTTATCTGATAAGCAAGAATACATACTTTTATAATAGCTGGTTTTTGCCAAGCCCACAGAATCACTCATTCTTTGCATGATAGCACAGAAGTGGTATTGATGAAGTTTTAAAGGTAAGAATTTAAGATCCTGAACTGTGAGTTGACATGTCCTAAGAAAATGGTATTTGTGTGAGGAGATGAAAATCAGGTAAAGAGTTCTGACCCTCCTCCCCTGGTTTACTTAAAGCCATTACTTTGACTATAAATAAAATGTTTGCTTTTTTAAATAGACTAATTTAATGGCCTTGTGAGATGCAGGACGGCAGTACTACTTGTGTGTTGAACTTGGAGAGAGTGAACTGAAAGCGTTCAGTCATGCAGAATCAGCTGCTAGACTGTTTTTTTGGTGGTGGTGGTTTAGTTTGGGTAGGTGTGAATTTGTTACCGTTGTTTTTTGAGATAGGACCTCACTATGTAAGCCCAGGCTGGTCTCCAATTCTTGAGCCCACAGCCTTATTCTTTTAGTCTCCTGATCAAATAGAATTTAATATATATTATGGCAAATTTGTAGTTTATGTTTTCAGGTAATGTACTGAAAATACTGTCCCTAAAGGGTTGCTTATGTCTGACTAAATTATATGTTTCTTTTTCAGAGGAGTGAATGTCATCCCTTTCCTAGAGGTCATTGGATTACCTGACAGTGTAGTAGACATCCTGAAAAACTCCCAAAGTGGAAATGCCCTGACAGCATATGCCATGTTTAAGGTGGGTTCCTTGCTTACCCTCCCTAGGAAATTCACATTGAGCTCTGAATTAAATATATATGTATATATTTATGTATATATATATAATTTTAATATCCTATTTCACATTTTGTATTTCTAATGAGCAGCAAGTACAAAATTAAAACTATGACTTTAGGAAGAAGTGCCTTAAAAAATAGGTAAGCCATAGTCTGCCAGGCTCAGGCATCCCCTGCCCTGACTTGTTACTGAAATCTAGCATTTGCTTTATTATTTATCATAGTTCACCCTTCTTTAGCAAATGAGATTGTGAAGGCTGGATGCACACTTTTCTGTGACACAGTTCAGGCTTAGTGCTTAGGTGTTCTCACTTTAGAGAGTCTGTAACTTCTCAGGGTGTGCACAGTGCTGCTTTTATAGAAAGTCTCATTGTAAATCACAGAATTCAGCCATATTAATCTCAGTTTTCATTTAAAAATACAAGATTCTATGATATCCATATCCAAATAAAATGAAAATTTTGGGAAAGTAGATGTTACTATTCTGTGTAAAAGTATATAGAATAGTGACATAGTATTATTATGTATTACTATTCTGTAGTGGTGTTATGCTGTGTAAAAAGTACATAGAGTGACTTATAGTATTATTCAGAAGTAATGTTTTTTCTATCATCTTTACTAGAATCATCTGAGATCTCACATAATTTTTCTCAGAGCTTAATTGCTGTGTTTTTCTCACATTATTTCACAGTGTTTTATAGCTATGGTAGGTTAAATTTAACATATCAGAGTACACGATAGTGGTTTAAGTCATTTTTTTCTGACTCCTTTCTTCGTAGTATCTGATTTAAGAGTTTTCTTTATGTGCTTATGAACTCCTGGGAATTCAAGGGCCTGTGTTTGTGTTTTTGCACTCTCTGGTGTACTTTGAGGTGCATTAGTGCTTAGCATATTTGGAAACCTACAGACCCTGTGGATTTTTCCCCCTCATGTCCTTCTATAGGGTGAGAAATGGAGTGAGTTTTCTGTAACCACAGTACTTCAAGTAGAACAGCAGAGATGCCGTCTTCCTTAAGTGAGCTATGATAGACATAAGGAAAGAGTGCTGGGCAGCTAGCTGGTTACACATCAGAGCTCCTCAGATGCCCTTTAACATGCACTATAGTTGGCTCAGATTTGTCCAGCTCTTACTCCACGCCACAGAGCAGGAATTCACTGATAAGGAAAACACTATATGACCAGGTATGGTGGAGCACACCTTTAGTTCCAGCATTTGGGAGATAGGAAGTGGCTATCTGAGTTTAAGGCCAGCCTGGTCTGCATGATAACTGAAACCCTTTCTTTAAAAAGGAAAGGGAGGGAAGAAAACAAAGCACTGCTAAGTATCTCCCTTGGAGAGCATATATTCTAGGGAATGGGAGTGGGCAGGTCAAGGGCAGTTGACAGAAAAGGAAGGGTTGAAAATACTCAAGCATGCATGTACACACACATGTGTGCATATATGGTATATGTATATTTAAATTATACTAAATGTTACTGATCATTAAGAAGAAAGAATATACAATAGATGATGGTGGAACACGCCTTGAATCCCAGCACTCAGGAAGCAGAGGCAGGTGGATTGCTGTGAGTTCAGGCCAGACTGGTCTACACAGTGAGTTTCAGGACTACCAGTGCTATAACAGAGAAATCCGTCTCAAAAAAGAAAAGAAGAAGAAGAAAAAAAAAAGAATATCGTTAAGAACACTTGATGCTCTTGCAAAGGACCAGGAGTTCGAAACCCAGCATTCATTTTTTGGCTTACAACCATTTGTAACTTCAGTCCTAGAGGTCCAATTCCCTCCTTTGACCTCTGTGGGCACCAGGCACACATGCAGTGTGCATACATTTGTACAGGCAAAACGCTCAATACACATAAGATAAATATTTTAAGAAAGAATAAACCAGATAAGGAGATGTTTTGGTATGTGTTAATTTGTTTTTTTGTTCACACCCCCACCACTACACCCCCAGCCCCCACCCGTGGTCCTCCTAGATTGCAGATTTAGATGGGAGGTGCTCTGAGCAATTAACAGATTGATCTGGGAGTTGGCAGGGAAAAGAGGGAGACAAGGGTTCCCAGCAGAGGAAGCCTTGAGGACTGCAGGATGCTAGGTACCAGAGGGTTAGATAGGAGCCATTGTGGCTGGAATGAACAAGAGAAGCAGGAAGACTTGCCAGATCAGGAGCCTGATAGAGGGAAACTATTGCTTACTTTACACGTGTGACTTCAAATCACTGCAACTGCTATATTGAGAATATTTCATGTTGAAGCTGGGGTAAAAGCCAGGGCATCAGGATGAGGCTGTCTGCTATAGAAGCCTCCTCGGCTGCATATCCTCATGTCAGCACCCAAGTGGTATCCGGGGAGGCAGGCAGAAGCAATTGGATGGTGGGTATGTTTTAAAGAAACTAATGGGCTTTCCTAATGATATGCATACAAATTATGTTAAAGGAGTGGATTGAGAGCTATTTATTATGGCCTGAGTAAATGGAAGAACAAGTTACCATTTTCTGTAGTGAGTACAATTTTGGAAGAAGCAGGTCTGACTGGGACAGTTGAGGCCTGTGAGTTTGTGCATGTTAAGTCAGACATCCAGGTGCAAATGAGTTGGGTAGTTGGCTATATGTGTATTTGAATTCAGGGAAGGGGTTCAATATGGAGATGTAAATTAAGAATTCTTAATATATAGATGACAAACAGCAGGAACCTGAACAGGCCATCACGGGAGTGTGAAAGTGAAGAGTCTACAGGCCTTGTTCAAAAGCTAGAGTGAGGGGCCAGTGCGCCTGAGAAAATCCAGGTGTGGGTGGTCCTGGTGCCAAGTGCATGGGAGTCAGGCAGAGGGAGCTGTTTTAGAGTGGGCAAAGGCTGCTCACGGGTCCCACAGAGGCCATTGAACCGAAGAGAGCAGGTTGGAGGGATTAGAGGAACGATTGCGAGGCTAGCAGGAGCATAGGTGGTGTTTTCTGAATGTGCCTGCTTGAGCTCCCGGTACCAGGTGGCCATTTGTTTTTGCAAAGCCCTTCCACTGATTCGAGTCTCTTGGTTTTTGTCCTTACGTTGTGATGAAAACAAAGAAGGGCTGCTTTGGCCCTGGGAGATGTCCGTTCTGGACCCTGTGGTAAGATGGTAGCATACATGCAGAAAGAGTTAAAGGGAGATGATAGAGCAAATGTGAATCCAGCAAAGAAGTATCTGACTCGGGCTGGAGAGATGGCTTAGAGGTTAAGAGCACTGACTGCTCTTCCAGAGGTCCTGAGTTCAATTCCCAGCAACCACATGGTGGCTCACAGCCATCTGTAATGAGATCTGGTGCCCTCTTCTGGCCAGCAAGCATACAGACAGACAGAACACTGTATACATAATAAATAAATAAAATTAAAAAAAAAAGAAGTGTCTGACTCTTGCTCAGCCTCCCGCTGTTTGAACTTTGGCTGCATTTTAGCTCAGATAGATAGTGCATGTCAGATATTTGGGGACACAGAAACCTGCATCTGTATTACTGTTAGAATCACACCCTCCTTCTGCATTCATTAGGGTGTCAGTGCAGCTGTCTGTGATAACCCTGAAGTCATATGGTCTGAGGACAGACATTTTAAAATAAGTCTGCAGAAAAAGTATCCCTTGTTAGAAAGACAAATGATACAGAGTATTATACTTGCCTTCTCTAACGGAAGTGTATGCTGATTATTACCGAAATGTTTAGTTCCAACTTAATTTTGTTTACAGTCATAATCAGGTGTTGATCTGCCTGTTTGCTTTTGTTTCCTCCTCCTCCTAAGATTGCAACACCTGCCCGCTATACTGTGACCTTGGGAGGAACATCCTTCACCGTGAAGTATCTGCGAAGTCACGGGTACATGTCAACCCCACCACCTGTCAAGGAGTATCTGCAGGACAGAATGGAGGAGACTAAGGAGCTCATCACTGAGAAAATGGAGGAGACAAAGGATAGACTCACTGAAAAATTACAAGAAACCAAAGAAAAAGTCTCTTTTAAGAAAAAAGTGGAATAAGAGTGCCTTATGTAAGATGTTACAGAAAACCCCACACTTTAACCCTAGGAGACTCTGGGCAGAGAACATGTTCGGAATTTCTTTTTTGGTTGCTTGCCTAAATGTGTATATTAATCCTCTGAGGGTTAAACAACAAAGAGTTGGTGGGTTTTTTTTTTTAAGTTAAATAACAGTAGGGAGTAAAATCAATGTTTTTCAAAATGAAATGAACCCAGCATACAAATATTATTTGAGTTGCAGTAATAAGCAATAGCTAATGCCCTCGAAGTCAGAGTTCCTGTTCCATAACCTCAGAATCCAATCTGCTTCATGGTCTCTGACATTGCAGTGTGTACTGGTCAGTCCACTTACAGAGTGGAGGCTGCTAAGTGCCCAGTTTTGTGGGGATGAACACAATTCAGACTCTGGGTAAGAGACTGGAGAAGTTACCTACAAGTTAACATGTAGCCCTTAGTTCAAGAAGGTTGTATAAATCCAGTCTTACATTTATAAGTAAGATATATTGGTTATGTGATGAAATGGACCCTGTAAAATGGTTTTGAGCTGGAGCTTGTCAGAATTTTTAAAGCAAATGCTTTTTCAAACTTAACTGCATGGTCGTTGGACACGTGGACTGTCAGACTTTCTTGTAACTCACTTCTGTCTTCTCTAGCCAATCTTTGGAGGAAAATGAAAGTTTTATATAAACTTTATTATTGAAATCACATACATCAGCAACTCAAGTTCACTGTTCTTAACTACATCAAGCTTTGAAAGACCACTGCTGATTTGGGTAGGAACAAGTCTGTAACTGCGTGTGCTCAAGAATGGAGGTTCATGGTGGGGCCTGTGGAGAACAGGTGGGCAGTGCACCCATGAGACTCATCTCAGATCTGTCCCACTACTTCAGCCCCTGTGGGATTTGGGTCCTTATATCCCTGGTCAAAACAAAAGAGGCCTGTCTGTCATAGGCTCCATTAGAATTGTGGTTAGTGTTTGTCATATCGGAAGGAAGAATTCCTGCTTAAATAGTCTGCTTGACTGTTTCTAGCTTGTAATGAATCAGAGGCTGACAGGCAAATCCCATGCCTGCAGAATGTCTGTGTGTGGGTGCACTCTGAGCTTTCCTTCAGGTCTGTCTAACCCTTGGGTTGACACTGGCGCAAGAAATGGCCTCTTTAAAGGGCATTGGTTTTGACTTGCCATCAGAAGATGTCCTTGCCACATAGCTATCCCATTCAGCCCCTGCTTTGTGACAGAATTTATGTCAAATGCTTAATTTGGCCAAATTTAGAGAATAAGGAGATAACCTCACATTGAGATATCTAGTCATCTTATTGAAACACTAAGTGAAATGCTATGGTTGGAGTCTTCTGGATTGGAGAATTACAGAGGGGAATTTGTCATGGATCTCTGTTCTTTTGTGTGTTGGCAGCATGACTTATCTGAGGCAGAGTTCAGTGCACTGCTACAAATTGATGGCACACTTTCATTTAAGCAGGACAACACACTTTAGCATGCTTATTGAACAGTAAGATAGTAAATGCTGATGTATTAACATTCATCCCCCCCCCCTGCTTACCATGGTATTTCATACCATGCTAAATGTGATAATATAGAAGTTTTTCTCTTAAGACCTTTTACCAGTCTCAATGCATAGGGCATATCACCTAGTGGAGGTAGTTTGAGAGCTCTTAAGACATTGCAAATAATCATGAGACTGCAACTTTTATCCCAAGTAGATATCTTCTGCCTAGTCCATTGGAATCTTATCACCCTCCAGTGTTAAGTCTGGGTTGTGTCTCCCCAATAATAGCAAATGTGGAGCTGTTTGTATCTGCTTTTAAATCCAATGAAAAGGTCCCTAAAGATTTGAGAAATTATATTGTTATTCTTTGGCATCAGAGATGTCGTAAAATGCTGTTGTTAATATTATCCTTAAAGCAAACAACAACCAGCTTGTAGGAATCCTGCAATGTGTTGGTTAGCAGACAACAGTACATGTCAACTTAAATTATCAAAATGTATAATATAAATTTTATATATGCTGAACTGCATTTTATTTACAGCAGATCATGGGCTTCTCTTAGCTGCAAGGGAAACAAGGAAGCTCCATGTCTGGTGTGCACATTTATCCTTTTGAAAAATACGCTGATGTCACAGATGAAGCTGAGACAGAGATTTTTTTTTTTAATGGACAGAAAACATTTGCATAGCAAATTAATAAGTTCAAAAGAAAATGGATTAGGTAAGAAGCTTGCTTTGTTAAAGAATAAGAGTAAAACCTGCCTTTTAAAATATCACATTATTGAGAGCCTTTTGTGCAAAATGGGGTGCTGTTTGGATTTCACCAAACGGAAAAGTTTGTATTTTGGGAATAGCCTTCTCCCCACAGTGAAATAATAAAACTAAGACTTGAAATATTTCCGAGTTTTCCACTTAAAATATGCCTCCATCTTCTCATTCACAGATGCAAGAGTGAAGTGCTTTATGCTCGGCGTGAGCTACAGCTGGGAGGCTGTCTTGATCTAGACCAAAGTTGTAGGGATTTTAAGCATCTTGATAGTGTGGGCAAAAGAGCTGTTTGAAGAAAATGAAACTGTATTTTAGACACATTGAGCTTCTTTTAATGTCTTTGCACTGGGTTCAAGTCTTCAAGATTTCATGACTGCTTCAAATATAAGCTGAGCTATTCTAGATTGATACACTAGCAATGAGATTTTTGTAGTATACACACATTTTTTTTAAATTATTAAATGGCTCCTAAAAAGAGGTTGTTGTAGAATTAAAGGAATAATTTTCTTGGTAGCTACAGTTCATTTTCTGAATATTGTTTCAGATTTCCAAAACTGAGTCTCCATAAAACCTAAAAATAAGGTAAATTTAAATGTTCCAATTAAGTACCCTTCTTGCATGCCACTTGTTGGCATGAAGAGCTCTCTGTTTAATTGACTTTAGCAGGAACATGATGAAAGAATTATCCAGGAATTGGCCCCACGCCCGATGAGCATGTGTTGAGTGATACGCGGGTCTCTGTATTGCAAATTTGCAGAAAAGGTGTGGGGAGGGCAGTAAGGAGGTTGTCACTCATCCATTCTTCAAATAATAACTGTGCTCGGTCTCCATTGGCCCATGTGTATGTGATTTACCAGTTTTGTGTTAAATAGAGTTTCCAGTGAGAGAAGGAAGAAGAAAGTCATATACCCAAAGGACAGCAAAGTCTGGACCTTGTCCTTCCTGATGATTGGAATGGTGTAAGGACCACTCCTTTCCCAGAATTTGACCTTTGGCATGGCCCTCTTAAGGAAACTTTCTCTTGTAATCTGAGCTTCTCACAGTTAAATGCTGAGTTAGACTCGCTGGATTGATTTTTCCTCTGAGACGTCTATGACCTTTGATCATTCTAACCAATCAAAACAAGTTTGTGATTGTCCTGCGTCTCCAGGATTAAGCTTTGAAAATTAAGGTCTGTTCGTCCTTATACATCACTAATAGTCACTAACAATAATTACAGATCCTCATCATCCTGTGACAATTATTTGGTTATTTTGATAAAAATGATCTTCTTAGTAGGAAGAATGCATCATTATTTTCGAACCCTTGAGTGGAGAGAGGGGCATGGTTTGCTGTGAGGATTTGCTTGAATGGTTTTGATGGGGAAGTAGTTATCAAGTATAGAATGTGGCTTCTTACCGAGTGAGCTATGGGGAAGTACGCCATGCTGTTTTCTCTGGGAAATCAGTCTAGCGAGCAAACCTTGGTGAGAAGTATGACTCCTGCCACAGTATACTTCCTGCTTCCTGATTTTCCTGAAAGCGGATTAGCTGGAAACTTTGCTTTCCTCCGTTTACCCACTTCCCTTTGTCTGGCCTTTTCTGTCTTGAACTTTGACTGATGTAAATGTTCGCAGTCACATGAGAAGGAAGGACACGTACAAAGAGTGTGCCTGGTGCAAGTCTGCTCAACAGGTCTGTGAGCACAGTTCTTATTCAGTGTGCACAGCAGCACAGCGTTCTTCTGGGGATCTGAAGCTTCCAGCTGCAGTTGGCTGGACCCACCAGTTTCTAAAGCAACAACATTGAAACCTAATTTCATCCTTTTTGTTTTAATAAGATGAAATACACATAGTAAAAGGTGCTTTCTGCCATATTTTGACAATTCCATAAAGATACTACACAAAACAGCAATTCTGCATCATCCTTTTCCAGTTAAATATTAGCTCTTAATCCTGGATTTGATTTTAGGAAGGGCAGCAGTGTCCATACATGAACATAGTTTCAACTGTTGCCTTGCTTGCACCTCTGAGTGCTAGACTGGAGATTCTATGACAAGTGTTTTTACTCATTTGAATCCATACCTCCTCAGGATTCTTACTATGGTATCCAGGTTGTCACTGCTGCTGTTTCTCTCATCCAGTTGGTGTTGTGTCCTTACCTGCTTGGTATTCGGCCGCAGCAGTGTAGTTATAGGGCTCTGCTGCCCAAGACCTCAGGCAACAAGTACACTATTTTGTTTCCTTGGTGTGGTGGAGTCAGGTTACGAGAGACCCACAGCTTGTGTATTCTGTATTCTTTTGACCAGTAACAGGCGTGCATTGCCCCCAAAGTAAAAAAAAACTGTCAAGTATGTCCACAAACCTAATGCAGTATTTGTTGAGCAGGCTAGACTATTCACAATTGCACTGTTTTGTTTTTAAGATTGTTAGCTTTTACCTTTGTTTTTGCCACTGATAATTCAAACCCAAGGCTTAGAGAACTGTGGAATTTAACACTGATGAGGCATGTTAGGACATTGAAGCCATGTTTTGGTTGAAGGAAAAAAAACAAAGACCTGTGTCTGAAGTTCAGCCAGTCATGTGGTCCCTTTCCCCTTGTGGCAGGTACTTAAGTATGCCAGGCCATGCTCTTGGACTTAAAGGAAAATAAAAGTCAAGCCAGTTCATTACATTTGCCAGTAATATATAGCCTGGCTCTTCTGATGATACCTTTCAGCTTTTGGCTTTTAACCTTGTAACGTGACTTCCTTTAGACTCTACTCTGGTCATCCTCTTTTTAGAGGGAGACAAACTATTTTGTGACCTTATCCCGTCGTTTTTCCCCTTAGTTGGATGGGCTGGGGTGGGGAAGCTAAAGGTCCAGTCTCATTCTGTCCTCTGTAACCATCTAGTGAAGTCGGCCTTAGCAAAGCATTCAGGTTGCAATTTCCACACAAGTAAATCCATACTTGAAACTACTTTCTCTTCTAGTCATATAATACCTTTTGCCTTTTCCTAATTACCACATTTAAAAGCAATGAAGAAAACCTCAGTCAAGTCTAGATTTTATACATTAAGTATAAATAGTAATGTTAAATATTTCATGTATCAGGGACCACTTGGCCTCAAGAAATTCTCAGCTTGTCTCCTTGGTTCAAAAGGTGAATTCCTTTTCCTTCCTGCCCATCCATGTGCAGTATTAGACAGTGGTCATGGTATCTGAACCTCTGTGAGTGCCATACTTGAAAGCCACTGAGAGTAATTTTTCCATTTAATTGTTGCCAGTTTCTAGAAGATCTGAAGCCATCAGAAACTTTGATTTATGGAAAATTTTGGTGCAGTGGAGTTGAAGACATCCTTAGGAAATTGAGTACTTGCCCTCTCTGAGTCCCATGAGAAGGAAGGTTAAAGCTCATGATTCATTTGGCCAGAGGGCAGATTTCCTATGAAGTAGTCTCAGTACCATAAAATGAAAACAAAATTCCAAGTACTTCCACATAACTGTGCAGCAAAACTTGTGTGCTCTTCACTGCCTTGGCAAATGTTTGCCTTGTGTGCTGGGACAGCCTCCATAGGACTGCACGGAGAAGATAGTGTGTGGTTAATGTGCCCATATCTTCAAGTGGACAGCAAGAACAATAGGGCCTCTTTGGCTAGCAGCTGCCACCTCACGTGGACACTTGAGGGTGTGGTGGGCTGCTGTCTCTGCCTTAGCTCTGCTTGGCTGAAACAATTACATGTGCTTTATAGATAGGACTTTGGAACTACCTCCAGCCAGGAACGTTAATTACCAGAGGTGATCTCTCGAACCGTCTGAAGGCTGCTGGGCCCAAGGTCTGAGCTGCTCTTTACCGTATGTAGGAAATGTTTACAAAACCATTTTAATTAGAATCTGTGTAAGCCAAACATTTCAAAACAGTAGAGTGAGGGAAACCTAACGTGTTTTAAGTAGCACGTTTCTTATAAACTGCTAATGCAAGTATTAACACAGAGAAGCAGAATTGGTGTTTTCACTCAGAAGGCCCAGGGTGAGCTGCTGTCTGAAAAGTCCTTGTTTTCTACATCAGGCCTTCCCAGAAGCCTTCAAAGCTTGTTAGGTCCTCAGCCAGGGGACCTAGGCAAAAGATAGTCCCACAAGGCACTCTTCCAGTGTAAACTGGAGTCCCAGCTTCATGTTCTTTAAGGGTTCAAATTCCTGCTGGAACATCAAAGCCTGTTGCTCAGCAATGCCGCTTGATGTCCTCCTGCTTCTCCTGAAGCAACTCTTGAGAACCTGGGCTGGGTTTTCTAAGAGGAACTCAAATCTACTAATACCGAAGTGATCAGTACCATTGGCAGAGGGAAGGGAGAGCCTGGCACCTCTCATCCTTTGCTCACACTGGTGTTAGGTTTGGGAGCTCTGGGGACAGCCTCTAATGAGCTGCTGAACTGAGAAATTCTCTGAAAGCACAGTGTGGTCTGCTGGTGACTAAGAGTGAGAGTCCCCTCATCAAAAAAAAAAAAAAAAAACTTCACTCTGAATCTAAAATGGACTAGAATTTGGGCCCACGCAATTATTCCAGTAAGACTTTGAAATTGTTTCTATTTGTTTATTGCAAATTTACAGAAATGGAAAAAATAAATCTTTATTATCATGCTAAAATTCACTTACCCTCACTGTTTGGTAGGTTATGTGGACTTTATGCAAACGTGTCATCTAGAATCTATACACTTAACTCAGGGTACAGATAAAATGCACTCCTCTCTGTGTAGGTCATAGAACCGCTGAAGGCCTCCAATGTCAGGGATTAAGTATTTGTTGCCAGACCTACTTAGCTTGCTGTGTGACTCAGCTTTGTGTGACAGCCATCCAAAGCCCCTGTGGGGTTAGAAGTTCTCAGGAACCAATTCTGAATGCCCCATGTTAGAACTCAGAATTGAGAATTCTGTGATGTCATCTGCTCAGGTTTATAGAACACTAGGAAATCCTTTTTAAAAAAAAAAAAAAAAAAAGTCAGCTGCCAACCAGTGAGCTGGGGACTGAAAACATTCACTGCCAAGCTTGGCAGTTTAACTGCATTCTGGGAACTCACCTGGTGGACAGAGAGAACTGACTCAAACAGGTTGTCCTCACCACACACCAGCTGTGGCACATGCGTACATGTGTGTGCACACACAAATTTTTCTTGAGAATGATCAGCAGTATCCTTTGGGCTGGGGTATAGCCCAAGAACAACTGTTCCCTGGGTCCCATCTCCAACTCCACAAAAAAGAAAGTATTTTTCTGAGACTGGTCATACATCAGTTGTCTATTATTTGTATGTCGTAGCTGAAAGGTGAACAAACAAAATCCCAGGGAACAGGTATTTGTCAGTGATTATTTTTAATGAGTTTGTGCTATGATTTGATCATGGCATTAGGAACAAGCAGAAACCTGATTTCATCGCTAACAAACAGCACTTGTGCAACATCTTTCATCAAAAGTATTGCAATTAGAGACCTGAGGTCTAAACTGTATCCCAACCTGGGCAAAAGATGCAGGCGGATGACAGTTGTGAACCATTTCCTGTATATAACCAGGAATTACGTTAAAGAGTAAGCACATGGTTGTTTAAACACAAAAGGACTTTGACTTCTGATTATCATAGCTCACAAAGATCGGAAGGTGCAAATACAGTTGTACTTTTTTAGTAGATTACTTTATAATAAAAATTAAATGAACTGTGTTGTGAATAGTGTATATATTTTAAAATAACTTTAAACTCAACCAAGGATATATTAATTGGAATTGAGATTTTTGGAAGGCAAGCATATCTGACAGAAGCAGCATCATTGAGAAGGATCCTCAGCCAGGACCAGGTATGCCGAAGGGTGTTGGTCATGCATCTTACTACTGAATCTAAAACATTCCCATGCCCAGTAGAGTGCTCATTTTCTGACAGTGATGGAGTTTTGGGTTTCGACCCCAGGGATCCTGAGGGTGTATCCTGCAGTCGACAGAGACACTAACTTGGACATGGGTGGGACTTAGAAGGGATCTATTGACATTTTTGCCCAGCTCTTGCAGGGAGCTGTTAAAAAGGACTGAATTAGCACTAAGAGTTGCACATTAAGAATAAGTAGTAATAGCTTGGAGCATTTTTTTTTCCTGATTGGGGATAATTCTATTTCTGACTTTCAAAGTCAGAGCTCATACCACAGAACAAATAAAAAGCCTGGAATTCCTCAGACATCATTAGTGACATACGGGATTAGATTGGACGGCAGCTTCCATGGATCGCTGTTAACACTCATACCCATGGTGGCTTTAATGGACACCAAGGCTTTTTTGCCTGAGAGGGGGCGGGGGTGGGGGCACGAGGGAGACAAAGGAAGAAACTAAAAATGCCAAAGCCACAATTGGACGCTAAAGACCAAACTGGAGCTGGAAGGGAGAAGTGTGACTTTACACGCAGTCTAACATGTAACCTAACTGATGGTAAAACCTAATTGCTTTAGGGGTCAGGACTACCACAGAATACAATAGAATGGACTTAAAAGTCTGTCCATACTCAGCTGGTTGGCAGTTCTCTAGTGACAACCCAAAACATTTCCCCTACCCTAATCATCTTTCCCGATCTGTTTTCTGAGGCACTCTCTCCCTACAAATTCCGGACAGTTCATTGGCTCCATCGCTTCCATTTACAAGACAAGGCACAGAGAAACATGGGACACAAATGGTCACAAGTGCCCTGAGGCTAAATTGCCTCGGCTGCAGGTTCCTCGTTTTCCTGACACCATGTGTGTCTTCAGAGGTTTGCACATCCCACTGAGGCCTGGCAGCTGGAAATGCAGCTTTCCCCCTGACTAAAAGTAGAACCAGCCTGGTCAGTTCTAAAGGGATTAAAACAAAAGCATCTTAGAGATTGCTAAAGTGTTGAAGAGCAGAGGTGCAACTCAGTTCCTATGTATGTGCTGGTCATAAACTGCTGCCTGCTTGTCCATGGTGTTAATATATTTCATAGGAAAATAAACTACATAGACTTTGTCTTTATGTAATCATTTGCAAGTCCCCTTACAAAAGATGGAGTATATAGGCATTCTTAAGTTCTATGCCATTTCTGGTAAAACTGGTATCTATACAATATATTACTGTATTAATTTCTTATTCTACCCATTGGGTAGAGTATGTGCATATGTTCAACGTATATACAGCACCTTACAAATGAAAGCAAACAGTTGAAGAAGCACCATTTCAAGTGAGGCACAGCAAAGGTGAGCATTGCACGCTGGGGCTGGGGACCTACATCTGACAGCAGAACACAAGGCACCTCAGCGGCTTGCGGATGGATGTGCAGAGCTAGGGCCCCAGAGGGTGTGTGCAGCTACATCACTGTCCAGCCTATCCTTGTCATGTTACACTGTCTCCAGCCCACCTAGGGACAAAGATGGGGTATGGGAAGAAGTTCCTTGCTCAGCAAGATGTCCCTGTGCTCTGATACTAACCTTATGCTACATCCACCTGGCAGAGCCAGCTATCAAATGACATCTTTATTCCTAAAACCTATGACTGGGAGACTGAGAATGCTGTTGTGATTTGTCCGCGTCTCCAAGGACTGTGAACAGCTCCTGACAGCCACACAACAGGGTTTGCTGGAATCAGTACAATCTAAGGAAACCATGAAGCTGCGTGGGATTTTAGGGTAGAAGCAAGTCTGGATGGGTGACTGGCATGGGAGAAAAACAAAACTGTAACAGAAAGCAAGTTTTCTTTGTTCTGCTGGTCCCAACTGCTGAGATTTTTCAGAGATATAGAGTTGCCATTCTGAGCAGCCAAACTGCAAGCACATCCATGTATTGTGTCTCCAAAGCCCAACTTGTGGAGTCCAGGAATGGCCATGCTCTATCTCCAGCAGTGTCGGCAGGACACAAAGAAGCCACATGGACTTCCTCAGTCATAGAGCTTGAGAGCATCTAAGGCCTACCCTAGGAGTCTTTCTGCAGAAGAGCAGCTGGATAAGAGATGTAAAACCTACACCTGAGAGAAAGGCAGGTAGATGCATAGATTCTTCTAGATCAGGGCAGCTTTCTGAACATGCTTCCTTTTGATCCCAATAAAGATGAAGAGCAAAGGGAGCTACTTAGGATCTCAAAATAATACTCTTTGTACCCAATTTCAATTTCCATGTCTGGGTGAAGAGGTATCCATACCAGTTTGGCTCCTCATCCTTTTACTAAGGAAAAGTGTAATTCTGACAGTGTACCTGTAAGCTTTAGTCACTGCCATGTTGTAACCTCTCATGGGTTAGGTATGTGTCTGTGGTGGAGAAGGCATGGGGGGGGCAGTAAACAATTGGATGAGTCGTTGGCTTCACAATCTCTTGTATTAAATATTGCTTCAGTATTTATAGAGTTTCTGAAAAAGCAAATGCGGGCTAAAAGAATGAATTCCAGTAGATGGGTTTGTAGGTCCCGTGTTTCATATTCCTGGAAATCCACGAGCCAACAGCTAAGTCAGAGTGGCCTGCCCAGGACTGCTCCTTCTAACCATGCAAACATTTCCTGCAGCGCCTCATGGGAATAATCTATCATTATAACCTAGTGTCAGTTGCCTTAGCTCACTGCTTTCTAGACTGAGCCCTCGGGTTCTTGGTTTTTTGAAAGACAACAGCCCCCACTCTGAGCTGTGTCTTCACAGTTGCTACTTTGTCATCACCTTAGAGCCAGGAGACAGCATGGCATGAGCTGTAAGCCAGAAGGCTACTGTCTAAATCTCCCTGTGCTGAAAGAAATGGCCTCATTCATTTTTATGACCTTAGCTTTGGCTTTTAAACTAATTCCTTAAAGAGGCCCAGCCTCAAAGACTTCAAAGTCACCGGTGATGTGTGTGATAACACTAAAAAGGCAGTCCTCTAGGGTACTCAGTGTTTCACCAGCACTGTTGGCATCTACAAAGTCTCCTTATGCTTGCCAAGTTCCAGAGGAATTTACAAGGCTCTGATCTTAGCTCTTTCTCACAGCTGGCAGAAAAGTAAGGCTAAAGTAAGGGTTGAGAAGCCATTTGGAGCTGAAACTAAAGGGTGAGATCGCCAGCTTCACCAAAACTACAGTTAGAATTTGGAATGACAGAGCCATAACCTCGCCTTCCCCTGGCTGTCATCCATGCCAAGTCTTCTACTAGTGAGATCCCAGCAAAGACACCTACTTCCTTCCTCTGCCATTGCATCTCAGGGCCTCATTCAAGCACAGGAGCCAGAAACTTCAAGCAAGTGGGAAAGGTCATCTTTGGCCCAGTTAACCTATAGCCTGAGAAGCCACTGAATGTCACCAGACAAGACAGAAAAGCAACTCCAGAGTCCCAGAGACCTTCATGTGTACATCCTTCCAAGCAGTGTTCAAGCATGAACTGACAGCTGTTGCCTATCTGTCCTCTCCTTTTGACTGTGAGTATTCCTCTGGATGCGACTGTGCAAAATGGGTAAATCCCACAGAGACCAACCCAATGGCCTGCCTACTGAGATAAGCAGAAAGGAGACGCATGGGGTCAGACAGTACTGGGGGCCTCAAACAATCTCTAGTTCTCAGGTAAGAGTAGAGTTACTTCCCATAATCACCTCTGAACACTAACACACACACACATGCAGTCGCGCACACTGATTTGGTGTCCACCTGCCACTGAATCTCCATTCCTGTTCGTTCTGTTACGTGCAGAGGTCAGACCACCAGAAAGAAGCCCTGCCGCTGCAGATGAGCCCGCCGTGGTGCTGTTACAGAGCCAGCTCTTATATCTGCAGAAGAAAGTCGTTGGGGTTCTTTATTGTGCATAAGAATGTTTAGAAATATTAGAAACAGTAAACTGACTTCATTTTCCAGCCGCAACTCCGCCTGCCATGCCCTCGCCCACCACCTCTGTTCACTAACCGACCACAGTACAAAGACTGGCTACACAGAGGTGAGTCTGCACCGGCACCAGATTCCTCTAACATGCAACACTGGTGATACATAATGGCTTACTATGCCAAAGTTGTCCCGCTGGCAGGCCCAGAGGCATATTAAGCATAAGGAACGATCACCAGTATGGCACTTAGGCAACCAAGTGGGCTTGGGGGTGACTGCTGGTGCTAGCGGCTGAACAGAATATCCCTTGCAGAACTCAACAGAGCTGTCTAGGATGGGAGAGGCAACGGGACTCACTGTGCCACCAGAGTTCAGCAGTACACAAAATAACCATCTTGCATTTTAAACAATTTATTGCATAAAATAAGGTATGTATCTGAATATATTTCATGCTACAGTGAAAACTAAATTGCTGACGCTGCTGGGAATAAAGCTAGCTCTGATGACACTTGGTGCGCAATGCAGGTGTTGCTCTCCACATGCTTCTCCAAATAACTGCAGTAGTGCACTGCTTCTGGCTGCAGATCCTTGCAGCATGCCCTTTTTAAATGCATGGAACTCAGTAAACACCAGGGCACGTTCCCCAAACCCTTTCTTGTAGGACTCTGTAGGACTCTCAAGGATGTTCCTTGGGCGTAATAGCCACCGATAAATGACAAGACAACATACAGAACTTCACACAACACAGTTCCCTCATCCGTATTTTAAACATTAAGATAGTGCAACTCTTAGAGCATACCATCAACAGAAACCAGTTCCTCTCGCTCCTCTATCCGCTTTATACCTTGGCACACAAAACAGGAGTTTTGACTCATATTTTTAAAACAAAAAAGTTTCACACCTTTGGAGAAAAAGCAAACTGACTGATTCTTCCCCATGATAATATATAATAATTCTTCCTTCTTTATTCAGTTAATTATAAAAAACAGGCCATTCTGGCCTCATTTATCTGCAGTCTCCTTTTGGAATTAAATAGGTCAAAAATACCTCTGTGGGTCTTACTTTCATGAAGTCTTCCAAGCCTCCTCGGGTTCCTTGGTACGCCCTTTGCCAAACTCATACCATCTCTAGCCCCGTCTCCACCCCTGCCCCAAGATGAACACTGTTTGTGGTCAAACCGGATGCAAGTTTGTATTGTTTCAGTCTTGTTTGCACGCAATTCCCAGGATAGGAATCAGAAACGAAGACCGTGTTTGCACATTTGGTTTTACTCAGCTGTACGACGTAAAGCCGGACAACACTGTGTCAGGGGGGCCAGCGGGCCTCTCTCTCCCTGCCGAGGTTTCTCTCTCCTAGCAAAGTGCACTCTGAAGGGACTCAGACCAGGTTCCCAGGCTTCCTGTCTTTGCCCTTGATGGGTACTATTGTGCCCTCTGAGTTGTTCGGCTGAAACTGTGGTCTGCTGCCCCTGTGTGCGTTGCTATGCTGGTGGTGGAAGAACGAGGTGCCTGGGTAGTGGCCCATCACCTCGCTGTAGGTAGGGGGTGGCCCCTCCATCCTCCCGTTACTGCTACAGGTAGCTGCACTGATGCCCGAGTGGCTGCTTGGTGGGCATGGTCCCCCGTTGTACATAGAAATGTCTATCAAGTCACTGTCAAACACGGTTCGGTTGGGTGGGGCCCTCACGGACTCTCGGTTGAGTTCCATCTGCTGCTCTGGGTCCCGGAGCTGTAGGGTGCAGGGTCCCTGGTAAGGAGGCGGTTCTTCCCCGTCTGACAGGGAGATGGTAGGAGGCAAGTCAATCTCGTGCTGCACGTAGGGGTAGGTGGGCTGGAAACGACTGAACGGATCCCGCTGGATGAAGGATGGAGTGGTAAACCTGTCCCTGCCCCGTGGGGTACACATGATCTGGAAGGAAAAAGAAGAGTCCTGAGGACATTCTCAGTACAACAATGACCAACAAGGGGACAGGCTCAGGGAAGCTCAAGCTCACTCTGTGTTCACACCAGGTTTCACACCCCCCTCACACCATTTCCCATGCAAAACAGAAAAGAACTTTGTCTGGAATTTAGAGGAGGGGGCAGAGTGAAGCCTAATGTGTATGAATATATCCGGGAAGGCTTTAGCTATATCCCTGGAACAGTAGCTAACTGAAGACTTGGATGTAATGGAGTTCTTTAGGCAGGTGACAAGGATTCAAATGGGACCTCGTAGAGTGGAGAGAGCAGGGGACAGGGATGGGGCAAGAAGCATGATGCTATGTTGTCACTCTGAGAACCAACTTATAGGTGGCCTCATCTAAGCCTCGGAGGCTTTATCCATAAGATAGAAGATAAGACAGGACAAGCCTCTTGCTTCCTTGGGACCAGACAGCTCTGGAGCCCATGACTGAGCAGAGTGAGGAAGAGTCTCTGAGGTTACTTTTGTAAACAAATAAACTAGAAAAGTGACTTTCTTTTGAATTTCTATACTTTAACAGTTATTTCAACACACATTTGCTACAGTTATTTTTAGTTAATAATGTGAAAATTTCAAAGTAAATATAATTGTAGATTTTTTTCCCCAAAATTAACTCAAAGCATATACTTTCTTTAAAACACATCTCTTGGGGTCTTCCTGGTAAAATGGTAGTACAGACTGCCTCTATGTGAGCAGGTGAAAGAGACAGCCAGCGTAAGGGAAAATCGACATTACTGCAGACAGAAACACATCAGAAATCCACAAAGGACGTCCAGAGAGAGGGAGGGAGAAGAAGCAATACAGAGAAGTAAGCTGAACATAGCCTCAGCCCCTCAGTTCCTTGACTGGCAGGGGAGGGACCCAGAAATTATTTTCAAAAGGTAAGCAGGAGAAAGACTGGCACTCCTACCTCAGGATGCACCCTCGGCCCTCCAATCAAAGGCTTTAGTGAGCAGACAGATCAGTGGCAGAGAAAAGCCATTCTGTCACCCTTGAGGACTCAGAGGGCAGCACTGGGTGCCACACTGAGATAGGATCTATTGTTAAGAACTGAGCTACCCCGAGGAACAGCGGCAGGTCCGCGAACCTCAGTTTGGCCTGACTAGGCCCTGGATGAGGGAAGACCCAGAGAAGCAGCTGTGAACAGCAGGATGGGTAGACACTGACAGGCCAAAGGGGGGCGGCCACATGAGGCTTGGCTCATGCTACAATGTATACAGAAAGAGATCCTCTCTCCCTGGGTGGCTTGAAACAGATATCTTGGATTGAGAATAACCTTGGAATGTAATCGTTCTCAATACGAGGTAATGAATTAAATTCCTCCCTTCGCTGCTAGGTAGTTGGAGAACTCTGAAGTTCCAGAGGTGCAGTTGATACGACCAGCTGCAAACCTCCAGCAGGGTGACAAACAGGAGATTTTGAATCTAGAAAGATAGCATCCCCCGTGCAACCTCAGTTGCCCTCTTTTCTCAAAGCACTGGAAAGACAACCCCAGCTAGAACATCAGCCAACCTAGGATGATGGTCACGTAGTCGCAGAAGGGTGGTACAACCTGCCCAACCCTCCACTGCAAAGCTAAGTAGAGATGCCAGAGACCAGAAAACCGACAAGATAAAGACAGCTGTCAGACGCCATACACTTGGACCATACAGACTCAGCAATGGAAACACAAGTCCACGAGGCAATAGCTCCTGACTCCATGCATTTAACTGGCTGTCTCCGGTTTCCAAGGGCCCAGAAACATGCTCCAACACCACACCTTTTCTTCACCTTTGGGATTTCTTTTATCAGTCAAAAACTATATATTTTATTTACTTATATTTATTATATTATATATATATTTATTATTATATTTATATTGTGTGAGGAGTGTACGTGGACCTCAGCACATATGTAAAAGTGAGCCAGAAGACAGCTTGTGGGAATGCATTCTCTCTTTGCATCATGTGGGTTCTGGGAATCAGGCTGGACAGCAGGCTGCTTTACCCACTGTGCCATCTTACTGGCCATGGTTCCTTCTATAGTTCACACATAGCAGGGCTTTTATTTGTACTGTATTCTTTAAAAGTTTTATGTTTTTATTACTCTCCTTCATACACCCATCTAGTTTTACTTGATATGATAAAATATTTATTAATAAATGAGATTTTTATTTTATTTTTACTTTTTTTTTTTTTTGGTTTTTCGAGACAGGGTTTCTCTGTAGCTTTGGAGCCTGTACTGGAACTAGCTCTTGTAGACCAGGCTGGTCTCGAACTCACAGAGATCCGCCTGCCTCTGCCTCCCGAGTGCTGGGATTAAAGGCGTGTGCCACCACCGCCTGGCTGAGATATTTATTTTATGATAAAACATCATTTTTATGCATCTTTCAATTACTAAATACTATTTTGTCCTTCCTTTAATTTCCTTATATCTGTTTTTGTTCTAGTTTCTCCCTTTCCCACTCTGTATTTAATAATATTTTTACTTTATATTATTTTTAGTGTTTTGTAAGTTATAAAATTTACATATTATATTTATGAGCATATGTTCTCATGCACACATGGCATACATGTGGAGGTCAAAACAGTTCGCAGCAATCTGTTTTGTGCATCCAATCCCATGTGGGTTCTTGGGGTGAAACTCGGGTCATCAGGGGTGGCGGCAAGCATCTTTCCCCAGCTCTTAAACATTCACAGTGTTTTTTTTAAAAAAAAAAAAAACAATTTTTTTCACTCCCCTTGCATTTATCTAAATCTGTTTTGAACTTATGCATTATTAAGAAATCCTTATTTTCTCTTCCCCCAATCTCCTGCCCTTTATTCCTTTAACAACAGTTTCCCTCCACTCCCGTCTTCTTGCCCTTTTGTTTGATCTTGCTTCCTCTGGCTCTCTCCTCTGCCTGTCTCTCTCCTCCACTTCATTCACTAGTTTACTACTTCCACACTCTGTGGCTTTAAACCTATAGCACAGTCTACCATAGTTTTTCTATTTTCAGCTTCATGATCATATATATATATGTGTGTGTGTGTGTGTGTGTTTGTGTTTTCTGAGACAGGGTCTGTTTTCATAACTCTGACTGTCCTGGAACTCACTCTGTAGACCAGACTGACCTCAAACACACAGAGATCCACCTACCTCTACTGCCCAAGAGCTGGGATTAAAAACTGCATACCACACCTAGTTTATATATGGTCTATTTGGTGATATATTGGTGAGCTGTCATTAATGTTAGGAGTGTTTCCATATCATGTATGGTATGTTTCTGCTGTTACAGTTTTTTTGTGTGTGTGTGTGGTGCTGGGAATTGAGCTCTCAAGAATAGGTTGCTCGATAAGACAACATCCCTACAATGGAAGTGATATCCAAACCAACAGGATGTGCACACTGCAACAAAGAAAAACACACACACAAAAAAAAAAACATGAAAAGGTACAGCTGCAAAACCATGAAAAGGCTGCACGATGCCACAGAAGATTATAATTCAGCAACTGCTGAACTCAAGGGTTTGGAAATTGGTAAAATGCCAGATGAAGATTGAGGTTTTTTGGTTTTTTGTTTTGTTTTTGGTAAGAGAGAACACAAACAAGAAGGTAATTCATTCCAAAACCTGGAGAAGAAAGTAAGCAACAGAGAGGGAGAAGTCAGCAAAGTGGACAAGAAAATAAGAATAGATGTTTTTTTTTTAAAAAAAGGAAGAGAAGGAAGGAAGGAAAGGAAGGAAGGGAGAGAGAGAGAAAGAAAGAAAGAGGAAGGAAGGAAGGAAGTCAGCAACATAGAAGAAAAAACTTCAGCAAGGAAGCTGAGTTTTGGAGAGAAAAAAAAAACCTACAAATGATGAAAGTACAAAATCTAGCCAGGCGGTGGTGGCGCATGCCTTTAATCCCAGCACTTGTGAGGCAGAGGCAGGCGGATCTTTGTGAGTTCGAGACCAGCCTGGTCTACAAGAGCTAGTTCCAGTGCAGGCTCCAAAGCCACAAAGAAACCCTGTCTCAAAAAACAAACAAACAAACAAAAAACAAAATCTAAGGAATCAAATAAAAAACAAAGTAGAAATCTTCACCAATAAACTCACCCAAGCCAAAAAGGAAAAAAAAATATTCAAAACAAGGTTGACAAAACACTACATTCAAATATAAACAGGAAAAAAAATGAACAAGAATGGCAATGGCTAAGAACTTTGGGACACAATCAGGAATCCCCAGAATAGAAAACAAACAAACAAAACAAGGATTGAGATAAACACTAAAGACATGGGGTAGGGGTATTCAAAGAATCAGAAATGGCCCCAAATCTAGAGAAAGAGACAGACATGCAATAACACAGGCATTAGAAACTCAAAACAGGCATGACCAGAGAAGAACTCCAGGACATTTTACAGCAAACACAAGGCAAAGAAACAATTAAAAGCTGTATGGGAAAAATAAAAACTCACCTACAAAGGCAGGAACATCAGACTAACATCAGACCTCTCCAGCAACCCTACAAGCCAAGAGAGCATGGATGATATATTTCAGTCCCTGAAAGTAAAGAATTGCTGGTTGGTATATCTAGAAGAGCTGTTTTAAGATTGCCAGAGAAGCAAGCACAAACCAAAGCAGTTCTGATCTTTAAGTCAAAACCACAGAGGAGACTTAAAAGGAACCACAGGAAAGAATAAACTTCATGAGGGGAATAGATAAACAAGGGAGAACCAACAATAGACTAACAACTAACAATAGTGGTAGAGACGGATTAGCAAATCTCTCTTAATAATAACCTTAAATGTAAATGGCTTCAACTAACCTAATAAAGAGATACAGACTGGATGACTAGATAAATATATACATATATATATGTATATATATATTTACATATATATATGTATATACCAAAACTTCTCGTCTCTAAGAAACACAGTTCAATGATAAAGACACCCACAGACCGAGAATCAAAGAGCTGAAGTCAATTTGACATGCAAATGGAAATCAAAAGCTGGTATAGCTATTCTGATATGATATGGCAGATTTCCAATCAAAATTAGGAGAGATAAAGATTAATAATGTGTAATGTGGAATTATTAATCAAGAAGATATTGCAAGTATAAATATATATGACCAAACAAGGAATCCCCTAATTTCATAAAATAAAACAAAAGTCATAGATGATGATACAATGTTGAATGATTTCAATACCCTACTCCATCCCTGGATAGAGTATCTAAGATGAATATCAACGAAGAAGACTCAGTGTTAAAGCACACCACAAGTCAGATGAACTTAACAGATAAAAGAGTAGTTTGTGCAACAGATGCAGAATACACGCTATTCTCAGGAGTTCATGAAATCTCTAAAAAGACCACACTGGAAGCTACAAACACTAAAGCATTGAAAGAATTTGTCTCTTATTAGATAATAGTGCAATGAAAATAGAAAACAGCAAGAAAAACAAAACCCACACAAACACATAAAAATCCCTCTCTCTCCTTCCTTCCTTCTTACCCTCCCTCCCTTCCAATCTCTTCTTCCCTGCCTCTGCAGGCTGGCCATCAAGGGTCAAGTTCACGATGCTGCCTTGTAGTCCTAGTCACTCTGCCTCTGAGTGCTGAGATTACAGGTGTGGACACCTGGATTACACTCACTGCTGAGAATCAAAGCCAGAGTGACTGCTAGGCACGCCCTCTACTGACTGAGCCACATCCCAAGCCAATCAACATACTCTTAAATGACCAATTGGCCCTTAAAAAAAAAAATCAAGAAGACAAATTTAAAGCTCTGAAAATCATTTGAAAATGAAAGCACAAGTTAACTTTTACATCTGGGATACAGAGAGGCAGTTCTTGGTGGAAATGTTATAACTATGAGTGCTTACATTAACAAATAAAAAAACTCAAATAACCCAATGATGTGTCACCAAGTTCTTGAAAAATCAGAACAACGCAAACCCCAAAACAGTGTAACAAAAAACAAATTAAATGGCAATGAAAAGAAAAAAAATATGTAGAATCAGTAAAATGAAGAGCGGTTTAAAAACAATAACAATAAACAAGATGGACAAAACCATCACTAAATTTACCAAAACAAAAATAAAACATAAATAAAATTAGGATGAAATAGGACAGATTACTACAGATTCCAGTAAAATATTGAGATTCATTAAAAAGTAATCTGAGAACTTCTATTCTTGGAAAATTTAGGGGAAAATAGTTAAATTTATAGACATTTGATGTACAAAATTAAGTAAAGAATATTTAAAAAAAAAACAGACATAACAACCAATGAGATTGAAACAGTAACAAAATGTCTCCCAACAAAGACAAGCCCAGGACCAGATTATCAACTCCTACCAAACCTTCAAAGAAAAGCCAAAATCAGTGCTTCTTAAACTGTTCCATAAAATAGAAAAGAAAGGGACATTACCAAGCTCATCCTACAAAGGCAACAAATACCCTAATAACAAAAGTGTGTAATGGCACAACAGAGAGAGAAAACTATCGACTAGTTTCCCTGATGAACATAGAGCGAAGAATTCTCAACAAAATTCTGACAAACCAAATTCAAAAACACATCAACAAGACCATGATTTCATGCCAGGAACACAACGTTGGCTCAACGTATGCAAATCAGGGTGTATAATTCAGCGCAAACAGATGTGAGGACAGAGTTACATGATTGACTCAGTAGATGCAGAAAAGGCCTGTAAACAAGGTCAACATCCCTTCATGGCAAAAGCCCTGAAGAAACTAGAAATGGAAGGAACATACCTCAACAAAATAAACGCTACATAAGAAGAAAAACTTACAGCCAACATTATACTAAGTGGGAAAACACAGAGTATTTTCTCTAAAATCTGGAATGAATCCAAGGTATTCACTTTTTCAATTTCTATTCACTGTGGTGTTCTAAGTCTTAGCTGGTGTTCTAAGTAGAGATGAGAAAATGATGTAAAAGGGATCCAAGCAGGAAAGAAAGAAGAGTTAAGGGGCTGGAGAGATGGCTCAGAGGTTAAGAGCATTGCCTGCTCTTCCAAAGGTCCTGAGTTCAATTCCCAGCAACCCCATGGTGGCTCACAACCATCTGTAATGGGGTCTGGTGCCCTCTTCTGGCCTGCAGATATATACACAGACAAAATATTGTATACATAATAAATAAATAAATATTTTAAAAAAAAGAAAGAAGAGTTAAGTTACTCTGATTTGCAGGCAACATGATCTTGTATTTAAAGAACCATTTAAAAACAAAAACTCCACAGAGAAACCTTTAGGACTTGGTAAATGCTTTCAAAAAAGTAGCAGGATACAAAAATCAACACACCAAAATATTATTCTATGTATATCAATAATGAACTTCCCCAAAAGAAACACAGGGATCGGGGAGAATCTCATTCATAATAGCTTCAAAATAAAAACGAAACACCTAGGATTAGACAAGGAGATGGGGACTTCTAAAATAAAGTGGTTATTTGTTTGTTTGTTTTATGGTGTGCGTGCGTGCGTGCGTGCGTGTGTGTGTGTGTGTGTGTGTGTTGAAAGGGTCTTACTCTGTAGCTCAGGCTGGACTTAAATTTAAAGAGCTACCTGCTTCTGTCTCCCAAGTGTTGTTATTAAAGGTGTGTGCCACTACACAAATCTGGCTTAACGTGAAGTTTTGCAGGCAGCAAAGCAAGAAAGAGAAGACATTAGACAACAGAAAGACTTTGCTTGCCCATGGACTAGCAGACTTACTATTGTGAAAATGGCTGCCTTCTTGAAGACAATCTACACATCCCGTACAATGCCCATCAAAACCCAATGATATTCTTCTCAGACTAGCAAAAGCAATCCTAAAATTCATATGGAAGCATAAAAGAACCAAGATAAGTAAAACAATCATTAGTAGAAAGAGTAGTGCTACAAGTATAATTCCAGATATCAAATTATATAACAGAGCCATACAACAAAACCAGCAAAGGACTGGCACAAATACAGATGTGTAGATCAATGGGACAGACTAGGAGATCTAGGATAAACTTAGATGTCTAAAGCCACCTAATTTTCTACAAAGATGTAAAAAGCATCCCTTGGAGAGAGAGAAAAAAATCTCTTTAACAACTAATGTTGAGAAAGCTAGATTTCTATATATGGCAGAACAAGACAAAATCCCTGCCTCTGATACTAGAAAAGAATCAATTTTAAATGGGTCAAAGACCTGAATTTTTAAATTGCTGATGGAAGACATAGGTAAAACAAATGGAGATAGATGGTGGCATAAGCAAAGCTTGCTAAAAGGATGCCATCAAATGAAGAAAATAATCCCAAAATTTGATAGGGGAGAAAAAACTACATGAAGTTAAAAACCCTCTACACAGCAAAGGAAACAAGTTCAGACCACAGAATGGGAAAAATATTCTCCAACTCCACCCCTGGCACCTCAATGCTAGGTTCTTGAGCACCTCAGGTAAAGACCCCACTCAAGCCCTGATGCCACCCTTGTCGCCTGAGGAGCATGTGTCTGAGCACAACCCCCTGGCAGGGATGCCCACATCTGCTGCAGCTCATCCCTCAAGTCTTACACACCCCACCCACCACCACAGTGACTCCAGTCCTTTACCTAGGACCACCAGCAGAACTGACTGGACCTTCCACAGGTTTATGGCAATCTGCTGCAGTGAGAACATTCTAACTCTATGGAAGGTTAGTGTCTGGACTCAGAAGCAAGTCATAACCCTAGCCTCAGGTGATCTGGGACCCCATTCACGCAACACCTAGTAGCTCCAAGACTGAACTCCAAATACCCGCTGTTCCATAATCTGCCAATCTGGGGTAATAGCAAACAGAGATCCAAATGTCTACTCAACAAAGGCAGGGCAGATAGCCATACCAAAAGCCAAAAAACAAAGCAGATAAACAACCACAAAAGAAAAACATGACCTAACTCTAGGTACCTAGAGCCCATTGCAAAGCAGAAATACCAGAAATAGACAAGACAGTGTGTCGCCTCCAAAAACTAGGACTCCTATAGTTATGTCCCCTTGGAAAGGCAATTTAATGGTTTCAAAATATTAATTATGAACATGTTCGAGCCTGACTCAAAGAGGATATGCATAAAAGCCAGAATGAAGACCACAAAAGCACAATCCGTGGACTGACACAAGGAAAAAGACCAAGATGGGAAAGAACCATTTAGTAAAGAGCATCTCCGAATGCCCGACTGAAATAAAACGTGAAATGGAAAATTTAATAAGGCAAATGAAAAGCTCCATGGAAAGCCCTGCCAGCAGAATGATCCAGTGGAAAAGAGAATATTAGTGCTTGAAGATACGGATAGCAAAAATAATCCTGAGCGATTAAAAACTGCAGAGGTTATCACCAGCCCAGATTTGAAGTTATACTACAGAAAATAGCATGGTGCTGACATAAAAACAGACACACTGATGGACAGCACAGACTGAAGACCCCAATTAAGCCTGCATTCCCACAGCCACCTGAGTTTTGGCAGAAAGAACATCCGTGTACATTGTGAGAAAGACAGTATCTTCAGTGACTGATGCCGATCAAACTGGGAAAGCTCCATGGAGAAGGGTTAGAGTTGACCCTTATCATTCAACCTGCACCAAGCTCAACTTCCGATGGACCAAGGACCTCAGCATAACACTTGATACCCTGAAACTGCTAGTGAACAGAGTAGAAACCATGTTTCAAATTATAGGCACAGGAAAGAATTTTCTGACAGGACCCCAGTAGTGTAGTCCAACGACTGGCAAATGACACTAAAAAGCTGCACAGCAAAGAGACACTACCATTGGAACAAAGAGACAGCTTGCAGAATGGGGAGGAAATCTTTACCAGCTGTACATCTGACAGTGCTGAAACAAACACCCCCACTAAAACCGGGGCACAGAACTAAATAGAATTCTCAAAGGAAGAAAAGCAAATCGCTGAGAGGCCTTTTAAGATGTTCAACATCCTTAGCCACCGGGAAAATGCAAACGATTCCGCCTTACCCAGCTATGAACCCCGAGAGCAATAAGCAATCTGGCGAGATATGCCCTCTGGCACAATGGTAGCATGGATGTGATGGGGAGAGCCGATTACCTGCTGATTGAATTTAAGGCCTGCTCCACAAGACAGGACTTGTGGACATGGGTATGGAAGAACCAGAACTACCAAAGTTCCCAGCTATACGGTCTTACAAACATGTACCAAAGTACTCTAGGGAAAACATACCAACGGAATACTTCCACATCCATATTTATTGTATCTCATTCACAATATCCAGGGAATAGAAACCAGCCTAGATATCCATCAACAGATGAATGGATTAAAAAATATTGAACATACACACAGTGAAGTTTTGTGAACAGATAAAGAAAAATGGAATTGTAATGTATACAGGAAAATGGATGGAACTGGAATCATCGTGAGATAAAATAAACCAAACTCAGAAATTTCATGTTTTGTTCTTATATGAAGAACCTAATTTACAATGAGGGGGACTAGGGGAGAGGAGTTATGAAGCTGTAAAGGGAACATGAGGGGTAGGAAAATCTTAATGGAAGTGAAATAGAGGGTGTAGAATATATGTGATAAGACTAGAAGGGACTATTGGGGAAAGGGAGGGAACCAGTCAGAGAGGAGAAGAAGAGAAGACAGTGGGGAGGGAACCAAATATGAATAAAGTAAGACACATCAAGTATGAAAATGACATAAAAAGCTCATTACTTCTAATGCTAAGGCAAAAGTTCATTATATAAATAAATCTCCCTTTATCCCAATTAGCTCTTAGAAGACAAATGTTATATACATGTGTGTAGCTACATCTGTAGATTGATATATTAATATAACCACTGATGGGTATTAAGCCATATTTTATACTTAAAGGCAAATTGTACTATCTTAAAAATTCAATACATGACAAAGTTAAAAACAAATGAGTTTTATTTGTTCTATAATCAAATATAAAACTTGAATAGAATGATAAGAAAGATGTAGTGGTAAAATTGTGGCAACATGAAAACTCCAATTGAATGATTCTAGGTTAGAATTCTCTAGTGATCCTCTTAAAATTTAGGCAGGCAATGTCTTACTCCTAAAGTTTATTCTAAGCCCAACTCTACTCAACGCTATGAGCTAGGCATATGTTAAATAAATCTGTCTAGTGTCTGTATTTTATTGCTAACCTCTAGCATAGATATTTATATTAGTTACATTAAGAAAGACCAACATGGAGTCTGTGTGGGCCAGAAGGAGACCACTAGGACTTCTTTATTTTTTTTTTCTTTTTTTTTTTTTTTTTTGGTTTTTTTTTTTCGAGACAGGGTTTCTCTGTGGCTTTGGAGCCTGTCCTGGAACTAGCTCTTGTAGACCAGGCTAGTCTCGAACTTACAGAGATCCACCTGCCTCTGCCTCCCAAGTGCTGGGATTAAAGGCGTGCACCACCACCGCCTGGCACTTCTTTATTTTTCTATAGGCAGATATTGTAAGAGAACTTGATTCAGTCTGACGGCAAACACCTACATTGGGCTCCACACATTTGATTGTTCCATGATCTTTGTACGCCTACGTTTTGTTATTTTTACATTTATATTGAAACACTTTAAAAATTCAGATAATCGATGAGCATTATGGGACATGCCTTTAACCCAAGCTTGGGAGGCAGAAGCTGGTGGATCTTTAAGTTCAAGGCTGGCCTAATTCACATAGCAAGCTCCAGGCCAGCCAGGGCTACAGGCTGAGCCCCTGCCTCAAATGTTTTATTATTACATTTGACAAGTGAGAAGAATCGTGCTATTTGGTATGTACAAACTACACCTACACTTACAAAGTCTAGCTGGTAGTTCTAAGATAATTCAATGTTCAGCCATTTTTAATCTATTCTCTACATAGAGCATAGACACATGGCTCTAAGGGGAAATTCCTCCTTGCCCCCTTTTAACCAATGACTTCATCCTAAAGTTGATTTCAAATCCAAGGCTGAGGCCATGGCTTCTCCCACAGCCTCCACCTTACCTCTGAAGCCCCTGGCCGCTGCACGGAGCTGTCAGAAGGCCATAGACACCCTTCCTGGAGGTGGGGAGGAGAAAGTGAGGAACAAGAGATAAGAAAATCATTTGTTTCATAGAATAACAGCAGTAGCCCCAAACACTTTAAACCCAAGCTTTTAAAACGAGAATCACTTTGCATTTTGGACAATGGCTGACTTGTCTAAAGCATGGAACAGGAAATCTCCGATCCCCTTGCAGGCCTTGCATATAAGTGAACCCAACAGAAAAATTAGAAGGCTTAGCTCCTGGACATAATGAATCTGAAGTCAAATACCGGTTCATATAACCATGTGTTTCAAATGGCCATCGAGCTATACTCACTCGGTGTCTACACCTGGAGAGCCCCTGGGCTACAAAAGCTCTGAGAGGCCTCCCCAAAAGAATGCATCATCATGGCCCTCCAGGACCCAGTGCCACCTTCCCCTCATCAACACAGCCTGAAGTCTATAGTTGTCACAGAGACACTACCCACATCCAGGTCACCTCCCAACATTAATTACAATTTCCAAAGCCTGGATGACCTTCCAAAGTCTTCTATTGAGTTTATTCTCCAGCCTGAATATTCACAGGTACAATGTGATAACTAGGAGGGATCTTTTCAAGAAACGTTTGGCCAAGGCCAGCAAAATAGCAGAGCATTTTCTGTCAAGCTCAAGGACCCGAGTCTGGTCCCCAACATCCAAATGGTAGCAAGAGAGAGGTGACCCCTGAACATTATTCTCTGACCTCCACATATGTACCAGGGTACACAAACAAACCTATCTGCATGCATACATTCATATAAACAGACATACATAACTGAAAAAAATTGCTTTTGTTTTTCTAGACAGGGTTTCTCTGTGTAACAGCCCTGGCTGTCCTGGAACTTGCTCTGTAGACCAGGCTGGCCTCGAACTCAGAGATCCACCTACCTCTGACTCCCAAGTGCTGAAATTAAAGACATTTGCCAACACTGCCTGAAAATTTTAAAAACAGGCTAGACTATCAAGGTGACAAACGAATAACCACATTACCAGGGCAGCCATTCCCCCACACCATAAATGTGTTTACAAAGCACTCCATGGTGATAAGCCTTTTGAGTTCAGATTATTGGCTATTTACAAGGGTCTCCTGGGCTGTGGACATTGTTAATGCCACGGAAAGATCTGCTGAGGAAGGAGATGCCTGCACTTTTGAACTTCTGGGAATATGTATTTTTGGCCTCTGAAGGTAACTGACTTTCCCCAAACTGTAAAGTCCACAGTGAAACACCCAGGCCCTCAGGTGCACGCCCACAGTGTGGGCGGCATTTTTATAAGACTACTCACTTCGTTGCTAAACACATTGTTTTGTACAATACATACAACCCATTCCTAAGATACTCACAGGACATCATGAACTCAGTAGCAAAAATATCAGCTGCCCCAGCTGTTCAGAGGAAGTGTCAGCATAAGGGTCTGACTATAAAATTATATAATGAACCACTACCGTCTGTGCTGGGCAACAGGTGAAGGACCAAACTTAAACCAAATGGCATGACTGATCCCCTCCCCAGCATGGCAGAGCGGTGGCGGCAGCTCTCAGGCTCCTGCTTGCTGACCAACCCGTGACTCGCACCAGCAGCCAGAAAGCAAGTCTACTGGTATTTCTGAGGTTCTCTCACCATCTTGCCATCCCTGTCACCATTCTTCTCTCCCACGGTCCTTAGTGACCAGCTCCAATCATTTAACTGCACCATCAAGATCCCAGGCACGAGGGGTTCATACTCAACAGCGATGATTATTCCCAGAGGCTTCATTTCCCTCAGAACTGACAGACCAAGAAAAAGGGCCTGCCAGAGCTCCTGCAGCCTCTTGGGCATCCCATGTTCCTTGGCCTGTCGCACCTTTCAGGAGCTCCTGAAGATGCTGCGTTGGGATCACTTAGTGTGGTCACTCCCTGGGGCTGCCACTCTGTGCACCTCAGTGGGTGCCTAATCACATTCTGAGGGAAGGTTGAGTCCTTGGAAGTTTGTCTAGACGTCTTCCTCTCTTCACCCTGCCTTACCTTCTGCAAACATGGCACCCTTTATCTCTGGAGCAAAGGCCCGTCTACCACGGGGAACTTAATGGTGTCTCCTCATTTTAGGCATCCCTGCACGCACCCATATTAACACATTAGCTCAGCCCGCCAATTAGCTGCCCACTAGGGACAGCCATAGCCACAGCCCTCAGTGTGGAACCTGTACCATGCAGTGCTCCTGGTGACAGGGACACAGTAGACAAGGTTGATTCCAAAGGGTGTATTTCCGCTTACAGTTCCACTTCACAGTCCATCGCTGAGGGAAGGGAAGACACGTACTCAAGGCAGGAGCCCAGAGGCAGGAACTGATGCAGAGGACATGGAGAGCGCTTCTTACTGGCTTGCCCCTCATGCCTCACTCAGCCTGCTTTCTTCTACATCCAGTACCGCCGGCCAAGGGGTGGCACCGCTCATAGTACACCTCAGGCTTGCCCGCAAGCCAATCTGACAGAGCCTTTTTCTCAGTTAAGGTTCCCTCTTCCAAAATGACTCCAGGTTGTGTCAAGCTGACACAAAATTAGCCAGCACAGAGGTATATTAGTTACTGTTCTTGGGTAGAGCAACTTAAGAGAGCAAAGGGATATTTTTGCTCAGAGTGTAAGAGGGGAAGCATCCACTATAGCAGGGAAGCTACAGGATCAGCTCATGCCTATGGCAGTAGGAGCTGTCTTATACCTGGGAAGCTCGGAGAAGTGCCAGAAGCAAGTCTAGTCTACTAACATTCAAAGAAAAAAAAAACTAACAACCCACTTTTTCGATCTAGATCTCTCTCACCTCCTAAGAAGTTTTACAGCCTTCTGAAACAGTGCCACTAGATAGGGACCAAAGACTCAAAATACAATAAGCAAGCATAATAGGGACTTGCTTTACTCACCTCTTCAGTCCCCTTACTATAGTTAAAGGTATGCTCAGATTTCTATTTCTTCACAAGTCAGTTTTAGTAACGTGTTTCTAACCATTTGCCTATTTTATCGAGATTGTCCAATTTGTTAATATGTATCTGTTGTCCCTTGCAATCCCCTTTATTTCTATATATCTTGGGTAATGTTTTAAATTAAAAGAAGACACTCTGCAATTACGACTTGCTGACAGCTGTGGGCCAGAGCCTGCCGGTTGTGTTCTGTGACCACATGTGAGGACATTCTCAGAGCTTGGCCTTCCTTGTGTTTTCAGCTAAACTCTCCTTAGCACAGCGGAGAGTAATGGGAATCACCAATGAGACTACTGCTTGGCATTCTGGCTTCTGTCAGCGATCAAGTGTCTCATATGGCATCAAATCATTGCACGTCTATTTTTGTATTTGTTCCATGGGGAGAATTTCAAAGCAGAGGTCGAAGTGGTTTTCAGATGTTCCGCAACATCTTTACTTTCTGATAAGAAATTCTCTGCCTTTTTTCATATGCTTTTCTCCCATCCAGATACTACCATACTATCCTTTCTACACTAGGGGGCAGTAACAGCTCAGAAATCAAGCCAGTCCCGCTACCTGGCAACAGCACACACTTCCCCTTTCTTTCCTCCATGGATATCTATCATCAGACTTCTTAAGACTCCTAACTCTGCTCAATCTAGGACACATCCCTTAAGAGACAGACAAATCTGCTGGGAAGGGGAGACTTGGAATCCTTTCCATTTGTAGAATAATGCAGTGTATTGAGAGAAGAAGCCCCCAGGTGCTTCCCCAGCTGAGAAAGGCCTGGGGAAGGGGAGGGGGGGAGGCGTAGAGGGAGGTGGAGTGAACCACTCACTCCAATAAAAGCCAGCCAGAACTAAGAAAGCTTAGAGGACTGGAAGACTTCGCAGTCTTGGCTATCACCATCCTGCTACCAGCTCCAGTCTTTTCTTTGCACAGAGAGGAATGATTTACAGGAAAGTTGGCAAGGGGTTAACTTCTACCCAGAAACTAGCCCTGGAGGGGAGGCTCTTCAGGAGAGGACACCTAATTTGAAAAACTTTGAAACTCTTACTATAGTCATACCAAGAAAAAGATTACTATTTGATTAATGCTAATGACTTATATGCTTACAAGGTTACTAAAGTGCTGTTCATGACATTTTGGGAGCCTGCAGTGGCTCGGTGGTTAAAAGGGCTTGCTGCGCATGTCTGAGGATCTAAGATCTACCCCTGAAACACGGTGGCAGAAGAGAACCAAGTCCTGAGAATTGTTCGCTGACCTCCACACATGTGCCGTGGCATATGACCCTGCCTATAATAAGAAGGAAAATTTAAATATTCATAAATTATCTTAGCATGTTATTTTTACAAATTTTTGTGCCAATACAAACCATTATCAAACTACCTCCCTGGAGTCTCAAGATGATCAGATTTACCATCATCTTTTGTTATGTGAAAAGAGGATTTTTAATTTCTAAAAAGAGTCTCAGTGTGGAACTTGGGTTGGTCTAGAATTCACCATGCATACATTCTCATCACAGGAGGTTTTGTTTAAGATTTATTTTTACTCTTATTTATGTGTATAGAGGGGAGGTGTAGGCCTTATGGATGCAGGTAAGCAGATACCAAAGAGGGGCATCAGATCCCCAGGAGTTAGAGTTACAGGCGGTTTGGAGTCACCCAACATGAGTCCTGGGAATAGAACTTGGGTCCTCTGAGCAGCACCAAGACACCACTGAGCCATTTCTCCAGCCCCTCAGCATGGCAGTCTTAATGATGCAGCTGAGGTGGTGTTGTCTGCACCACCTTCCAGAAGCAGCATCAGTTGGTTGTGGTCCTTTCTGATCTTGGTGCTGCTCAGTGTGTAAGCTGGATAGCATCCATCCAGTCACCTGGCCTGCACCAGCCTGGTATTCTACATCACTCAATCATCCACAGGACTTGATCCTAAATGGATTTTGGATGATACCCACGCTCAAACCTATCTTCAGGAAATAAATAGAAAAATGAAGACTTGGCATCATGAAGAAGAAGAAAAAAAGTTTTTCTTGATAAGAACACTTCTAAATTCTGAGCAGTGGTGACATAAAGAGGACCATGGGAGTCACGTGACTTTAAAGATAAATGTGGCTATCAAAACTGTCCACGTATGCAGCTTCAGACGGGAATTGGTGGCATCGTCCTCAGATTCTGCTTCTTCCCATCCTTGAAGGGATGGGTACATTCTGATTAATCTGTCTCCTAGGGCGTCAGACAGATATATCAAAAGGTAAAACCCTTTCAGTGACCACCTAACAGCTGAAGCTCTTCCTGCCAAGTCAGGGAGGCAGACAGTGTAACTGGCAACAGGAAGTCAGTGTGGAGAGTCTCAGGATAAACACTGCCCCGCCCGGAATGTCTGCTGGGCAGCTGAGAGATGTGGTTTCCCCGTCTTATGAAAGAGTGGAGAATGGTGGAGAATGGTGACTGGACAGTATGGACAATTCCATCAGGTTAAAGGTGCCAGGATAACACTGACAGGGATGCCACCCCATGACATCATCTTCCATCCCATCAACTCTGCCAGGCAATCCTCTGCCACACTTATTTTTAGTCCAGCGTGTCAGGAACAGGACGATGACAATGACATCACTTAGTAAGACCCTACTGAAAATATTTTTCCCCCATCATTTTATAAACACTTTTCTACACACAATTTAACTGGGTAGACCTGAAAAGAGGTAGACATTCTTCAGTCACTTTGGAAGAAAACAGATATGGTAGCCAGCTCTCCATTCCCTACACCCTTCCTTGGGCCAGAGCATGGTCTGTAGGGTTCCAATATCCCCATGGGTAGGGGGCCCACCTGAAAGCGTCTGCCAGAAAAGGGGCATGGGAGACACAAGCAGCCTGAGAAAGGCACCTGGCACGTTCAGCAGGTCCCAGAAGGTACAGCGGCCTTTGCCTGCTGAGCCCAATGCTTTCAGGCTCGAGGCTGTTATCAGCTGCCCAGAATTGCTGTCCTCCAACCACCTTTCCAAGGCTGCTCCTGGATTGCAGACAGCTAGGGAGGCCACAGCCAAGCCTCCTTCTCAGTCACAGACGTTAGCCACGGAGGGAAAGGTCGTCATGTCCCAGTCACAGGGCATGCCACACTTCCTCCACTCAGACACATGTGTCGCTCCTAAATGAGCAGAAGCAGTCTCTCCTTTCACAATGGCATTTCCCCCTTTTTGTTTGTTTGTCATTGTGTTTTGCTTTCTGGAAACAAGAACCCGCTTAATTTATTTTCGTCTTCTCCCTGTGCTAAACAATGCGTTCTTATGACTCCCAGGCTAGGCTGGGGATTCACGCCTATGATCCCAGGGCTTGGAGGTTGAGGCAGGTGTTGTGAGTTCAAGACCAGGCTGGACTACAGAGTGAGATCCTGCAAACAACAGTTGAGGGTCTGGAGAGACGGCTCAGTTGTTTAGAGCGCTTGGTGCTCCTATAGAGGACCAGCGTTCGGTTTCCAGCACCCACATGGTGGCTCATGACCAGTTATAACTCCAGTTCCAGGGGACCTGACACACACTCTTCTGCCCTCCATTGCCACCTGGCATGCATAGGCATACATACATGCAGGCAAGCACTCAAAGACAAAAATTAAATGTTTGAAAAACACTTTTAACACAGCCTTCCCCACCGCCTACCAAATGCTGCAAACCAGTAGTTACCAATAGCACTGCTACAGGACCGAGGATCCAAAAAGAAAATAGGATCACAACCACAGGTGTACACTGTCCCATCTCCTGGGGCTTCTGTTCTGTGACCCATTCTGAGAGGCCAGGGTGGCCCAATCTGCTAGAGAAGATGTAAATTCTAAAACTGGGGTGATATTCCCCAATCCTTAACAGATGGGTCAACTTTTGTCATGGGCAAAAGACAGGCACTTGGCCATGCTTCAGGTCACATCTGTAGGTTCTTCGGGGTATAGACCTGCCCCACCCCAAGTACTCGGGGTCTGAGGAATCACAGAGGCCTGGTTCTCTTTCCCACTGTCTGGGGAGGACAAATGAAATGGCCTTGAGTCTCCTGTAAAGCTGGACTGGCAGACAAATGATTGTCTTTCCCAAGCTGCTGGTATAGAGTCTCAATGGGAGAAACCCAGACATCTGATTGAGTCTCTACAGCAGCTGATATTGAAGAAATGCCGACCATGACTCTTTTATTAAATTTTAAATCAAAACTTCTGCTTTTTACAAGTCAAGAGTGGCTCCACATCTAAAATCTCATGCGGTTCACACTGTGTAAAACTCTTCACCTCAGTCCTGCTCTGAAGGCAGCCACCTCTGCATGCCCCGTGACCACAGACCCTTGGGCTGTTCAGATGTGGTCAGCAGGACCCACCTGGCTGGGGTAGAGTTGTCAGAAAGGACTTTTCAGGCCTCCCCAGTAGAAAAAGCCTGGACCAGTAGTTCTCAACTTGTGGGTTGCACCCCCCTTAAGGGGTTATATATCAGATATTTAACAGTAGCAAAATTACAGTTATGAAGTAGAAATATAATAATAATTTTATGGTTAGGGGCACCAACATAAGGAACTATAGTTAAGGGTCACAGTATTATTAGGAAGGTTAAGAACCACTGGCCTAGACCATTCTGGCAAATAACCCTTAATAGGGTTGAGTCTGGAATATCTAGGCCCTTTTATTATTTTCCCCTTGTGTGGTAACTTAAGATAAAGGAAAGAAATCTAGATGGTCTCAAAGCTCTAACCCATCGAAACCAAACACTTGAGAGTGCCTCAAGAAAAAAAAAATTATGCCACAAATCTATCTCCTGTTGGTCATCATTTGAGCTTCTACTTTTCCCTCAATGTAGGCCTGGGGTACTATTTTTCATTCAGTGACTTTCACTGGTCAGCCCTGGCCCGCATATCTCAGAGGAAGGGTGACTGACCTCAGGTACATGGAGCCCTCCTCATACTTCAAACCTGAATTGTCCCAAAGACGGAACAAACAAGGGTTGTTGGCAATGTGAGAAGAGTGGAGGCAGGAGCAGCGTGTCTCCTTTCTGGGAGAACCATCTAGAGGAAGGACTCGCAGGCCAACAGCAGCTGGAAGGCAGGTGTCTTTTCATAGGACTGCCCCCAGCACCCAAGGCCAGTCGAGCTCTTGAGATCCTGTTCTATGCATGTTCCAGTTTGATTTCTGCTGCTCTGATAAAAGGTAACTTGACAAAAGCAACATGGAAAAGGAAAATATTCGTTTGCCTCACACTTCCAAGTCATGATCCATCACTGAGAGAAGAGCTAGGCCAGGAACTCAAGGAGGAGCTGGAGCTTGGCGGAATACCATTGCTGGCTTACTCACTCTCGTGCTGTTAGTGTGCTTACATGACCCAGGACCACATGCCTAGGAATGCTACCATCCACCCTGGGCTAGGCCCTCCTGCATCAATTAATAATCAAGACAATGCCCGACCCAGACAAATCTGATCCAGGCAATTCCTTGGTCCAGTCTCTCCTCTCAGACGACTGACTCTAGGCTGTCAAACTGACTCTAATTACGACAAGGAACTAACTTCATTCTGACTTTTCCTTTTGATCAAAGCAAAATGCCCCTCATAAGAAGAAAGGTGGCTCTTTCTCCACCAGCTAAAGATGAACACAACATGACAACCACACTAAAGACCTCACATGGATGTGTACTAAGTATGCAAAAGACCCCAAACATTAAATATCTCTGCAACACTCAGGCTCAGAACAATAAGGGGTTCCCTACTGAAAGATTGGCAGGAATCTTCTGCACCTACATGCTGTCAAGTAGCAGAGTGTCTGAAGTACTTGCCCATGCTGCGAGGGGAGGTGACCCTGGGACTTGGGTGCTAGCTAAACAAAAGTGCTTTGAGATCTTGGGTAACAGGACTTGGGTAACAGATGTGAAGTCACCTGACAGAGGCACAGTTGGCGTACACATTCATTCCCACTCGTCATTCTGCCCCAAGTTCTACAAATCAACATTCCCATCCAGGACCAACCTGGCTGGCCAAGTAGTGTGAACGAGAACAGAGCATCCTCTCTTCCGTGACGTGACTGCCCAATTCCTGCAAGGCCTTTTCAGTAAACACAGACTATCATCTTGAAAGGGCATGGGAGACAACCTGGAAAAGTGACTAGAAGCTGTCAAGAGTGGACCAGTCACTTGAAGAAGAGGAGACAACAGGTTCTCATGCCCACTTCATAAACACAAGGGTCTGGTGAGACCTTAGCATTCCCAGTAGGATCAAAAGGGTGGTAATGCAGCCTTGACCTCAATCAGGTAGGATGAGAGCTGGCCATTCTTTCCTGGTCACTTTGCTGTCCTGGCTAAGATGAGGTCCAGTGAATGGGAGAGGTCCAGAAGGCAGAAAGAGATGGCTAGGGAAAGTGTCCACCATGCAGAGTCTCAGAACAGCTATGTCTCCTGATGGACACATCAAAGCAGCCAGACAAACTGTGCTTGTGATGATGGTGGCCTTCCTTGCTAACAGCGCACTTGGGGATTCCTGGGGTCTCTTATGTACTGTGGGATGATCAGACCATCTCTGAAGTACTACATCCCCAATTGCACCATCATCCCAGCCTCTACAGAATGAGCATCCCCTGGCTGAGAATCAGACATATAAAGGAATAATGTGATCCCCAGCCCTAGGAAGGGAGCAACACTTCACGGAAGGAGTTAGGGAGGAGTAGAAAGGACAGAAATTCAGCTGTGCACAGGAGAGCAGGAAGGTTTGTTTCTTCTTCCTCCACTTTCTCCCATTTTTAGAACCATAAACTGGTTCTATTAAAAACTGCTATGCTAATAGTCCCACTCAGGAATCCAAGCCATGGTCGAAGATCGGAGCACCCCTGGTCACAGTGTTGAATACACTTGGAATTCGATGAAGCATGGACTAGAGCCCATCCCGAGCTGGCCAATGTCTACAGGGATTAGCAGAGAAAGAAACATAAACCCGGGGGAGGAATGGAGCTCAACTCTGTATCATTTAAAGAAAAAAGGAAAAAAAAAAGAGCTACCCAGTAGCTTGGGAGTGAAAGGCCACAGTATTCTCATGCCCACTTCGTAAACGCGGGCACGAAAGGCATGCCTTCCTACAAGTTCCCGCTTAGCAGCAGAACCCAGATCTCCACACACAGCCTACCAACATCACTAACAGAATTACCCTCAGCGGACAAAATTCAGGAACTACTGACTGTCTTTGCTGCTACTCAATACGCACCCTGGCAGGACTGCTCAAGGTCACCTTCCCAATTTCCAGAAAGGGAAGTCCTGCCAGTCAGCATGTCATTACTTCCTGGCCCATGCTCTCTATACTCCCAGGGAGGCCAGTGCGGGGTAGACCACCCGATAAAGAAGAAGCACCTTCCCAAGTGAAGCCACCTAAGAACCTAGCTTCTTGCCCCTCTCGAGCAGTCTTCCTGCTATGTCTCTTTGTAAATACATGACCATGGTGCAGGCAGCCTCGACGCAACTCCTAAGGGCAGTGACGGCGAGAGAGCGCAGCGCCTGCTGGGTCTGCACTGCAGAGACACGGGCTGTTGGAAGCTGATGGATGATACCTACAGTCTAGGCAAGTCCAAGACCATGACGAAGGGAGGGGCCTAGGCAAGGGACTGGAAGAACCTGTGTCACCCATACAGGAGCCCTGAGTATCTGAGGCCTCCTGGAGTACAAAGCGCAAGGCAGGAAAGGCAGGTGGGTAAATTTAGAAGCTGAAACTACGCTGGGTCCACTTAGGAAGTAGAGCTTATGCCCAGAACCAAGCATCCCTGGCAATCTGTGCAAACCTGAGTACTATTGCCTACTGTTGATGGCGATGTGAGAGAGTTGTACCACATCTGCCAAGGAGTGGCTGGCATCCCTAGCCCTTATTTTAAAGCAAAGCAAAGATCCTGTGTGGCTCTAAAATGGCCGCTATAACAAGATTTTCTCGTCCTCTTTAAACTCAGGACTTGAGGAATTTGCTCTCTCTTTCAAAATCGGAGTTATCTTTATACCTGTAATGTCGGGGGCGAATGGTGTGGCTACCATGGGACAAGCCACAGAAAGTCATTCTGGCATATAAAGAAGTCAGTCAAGCAGGCCCAGGGGAGCCAGTAGGCAAAACTGGGGACCAGGAGAAACTGAGGAAGGCAGCAAGAGACGATGCAGAGAGCTGAAAGGAAGAGAGACTGTTAGGTCAAATCATGTCCACCATCACTGCCCCAGCCTATACTCCAGGCGTGAGGTGTACACAGCATACAGAAACACACACCCTTCTTGCTCCCTCCTGTGCTTGCATTTACACACAGGGACCACCAAGCCATTAGGTTTCCTGGGCAGAACTGTGGTTCCACTGAAGCAAGACCCTGCCCTGTTGAGAAGGGCACAGCTGCCATTCCACACTACCCATTACAATGGTTACACCCCATACCATAACAGCCTCTCCTAAGTCAGGCAGTGGCTGGGCATCTCTCTGGTCCTAGTAAGGGATACTCCATAAAGTAGGCTCTCCTGCTATGAAGAAAAGAAGGAAAGATGGATGCTAGATGCCTCCTATGTCTTACACTGACATTGAGAATTCAAACTCGCTTAAATGTACTATTTCTAAGTCTTTTGCTAAAAGTCACCAGACTCACAGGTTATAAAACAGGCTGAGAATATGCCCAGCACCCCTGGCCTCCCAAGTTTGGTTATGGGTCAGTTTAGCCTTACATCATACTCTGTTACTAAAGGAGGAAAGACGTTTGGGGCAAGAAATAGAAACGTTTAAAAATTCCCAAGTGAGGAGCCTTGCTTGATGGCTTGCAGCATCCTACACCTCCGAGAGTTCATCTCATTCCATCTATCTAAAAAGGCACACATCACATCCCACTGTCTCCTTCAGCTGACTCACACCCAAGCACTGCAGACACACTTGGTGATAGATGAGGACATTACTTAACCCTAGACCAATTCCAGGACTAAATTCAAGCAAAGATTTGTGTATAGCACTGTGTGGAGGAAGCCAGACACGAGAGAGAAGGCATGAGTGTGTGGGCCACAGCTAGCAAAACCAATTAAGGCTAACGGCCAATAAACAAATGGAGACTTTCACAGATGGAGGACGAGGGCAAGCTTTGGAAGGGCCACTTTCCTGACTGGGTACCGGCTCTAAGGGAGAATCCTCTGAGTTCTTTGTATACAATGTACACACTTTTCAGTGTTAGCCATCAACCCAAGGTCCTTGACACCTCTGTACTGTGGTGAGCTGACAGGTGGGCTCCCCCACCCTCTAGCCCTTTGCCATACCCTGTCTGGGTTTGCAACTCCAGAACGGTGCCCAAGAACACTCCAGATGGCCCAGGCTCACACTTACCGGCTGCAGGCCGTCTTCTTGTCTTCGGCTCTGGTTGGGACGATTGATGAAGGAACGTGTGGAGACTTTGTAGTGGTTCAGTAGGCAGACAACGACCACCACCATCACGGTGACCACCACGACGATGATGAGGACCTGGGCAAACTCCAGCTCCGCTGCAAGGAAGAAGAAGGATTGTGAGCGAAGGCCCCGGCATGCGCGTTCTTTCCTGGCTCTACAGTCCGGCAGCTGCAGGCAGTTATGAGCCCTCAGACCCAGTCCCCGAGGGGACACAGAAACTATGACCACACTTAGGAGAAGAAGAAAATGCGGGCATAAAGCAAATATGTGTGGCTGGGTCAGGGTGACACCTGAGCTCTGCCTGTAGATGCTATGTATGGGTCAGTCACTTGCTGGACCTTGGTATTGTAACATTTTGAGCAAATGGAGATTCTGGGAGTGCCCTGTCCCATAGATCTCTGTTGCTCTGCTTTGCGAAGTTCTAGGACCTGGTCTTCAAACTTAAAGTCTTACAAAAATCTTCTGCTGGCCCTACAAGGCTTCCAGGGTTTGGGCTACAACTTTCCTCACTGACAGGATGGAATTCAAGGTCAGTCCAGTGAGTTCACCATAGGCAGGTGCAAAATGGGCACCTGTGTATGTTGGGCCAACCTCAGGACATCTCAGACTGTCTCCTCAACTCCTGTCCTGTCAGGTGACCATCTATCTCTTCATTCCAGCAGAGTTGAGGAATTCTCTCCCAACTGGAAGCTGCACCTATGCAACCTCTCTAGAAAACGAACCCACCTCTCTGGTTGAGGAAAATTTCTCAGAGCTCAACTCACAGGAGCTGGGCATTGAAGGGAAAATAAATATTAAGAGACTAGCTTCAAGCGTCTGGTCCTGGGAGGATCTGCCTTTGTAAGTGGCTTAGAAAGCATTTCCCCATTCTGCAGGCACAGCGTCTGAGCGGTAAGACTAAGGTAGGCCTCCAACAGTAACATTACAAATGATACCCCACAGTCATTAATATGCCATGCACACACATGTCTGGATTCCCTCCCCTCCCTGGCTCAGCATTCCTGACCCGATATGAAGCTGAGTGTGCACCCAGTGTTTCTCATGAAACTATGGTCATAAGTCTGTTGTGGCTGACACTGCATCCTCACTAATTAGCACACGATGGTGCCTGACAGGTAGTTAAGAGGCCCCACCAATAAGAGGGAGAGCCAAGAGTGACTCAGGGACCTACTCAGGCACAGAGGAGGAGCTCATACACGCAGCACAGCGCCAGGTGGGCCTTCCCCGAGGACAGCAATTGCTGGCAAGCCAGGCCAATGCAGGCTGCTGAGGACAATGGGAATGCCGGCAGAGCCCCTGGGATCTACGCTATGAGGCCAGGCGCAAGCCCAAGGGCAGCTACCTCTGTGCAGAAAGTGACGGGCCAAAGGAAATGAGCTTGGAAATGAAGGCTGACTCTTAAATCATGCTCTGTTTGACCAACTTTTTATTTTTACAAAGAAGCGACAGAGTTGTCACAAGCTGCCCTCCAGGTTAAAGCATGCCCTAGCTTTTACCAGAGTTCCCTTTTGCCTGAAGACAGACACAGAGGGAAAAGGAAACAAAGGCATGGACCATTGGTTAACCCTTCACTCGACAGCTTTCCCTAAATGAACTTTCCCTGGATATGGAAGGCTAGGGAGATGCAGCAAAGAAAAGTATTTTTCATAATCCCATAGGCATTTCTGTATGAAATAATTTAATCTGAACATAATTTTATTATAGAACTTTTTTAAAAATTAAAGGCTATAGAAGAAAACAGTCAAATTCTGGGAAGCCCCGCAGCTCCACCCGACTGTACCCACCCGATGCCGTTCTGGAGGAAGTGGAGGCACTGGCATGCATGCCTACTAAATACCTCCTCCTTGCCGGGCGGTGGTGGCGCACGCCTTTAATCCCAGCACTCGGGAGGCAGAGGCAGGCTGATCTTTGTGAGTTTGAGACCAGCCTAGTCTACAAGAGCTAGTTCCAGGACTGACTCCAAAGCTGCAGAGAAACACTGTCTCGAAAAAGAAAAAGAAACAAACAAACAAACAAACAAACAAAAACCTCCTCCTTCTTTTAATTATGACCAGAATATTGGGAGGGGCAGGGAGAGAGAGGGAGGAAGGGAAGAAGGGAGAGAGGAAGAGAGAGAGAAACTGAGTACATGTGAGTGCTGACCCAAATTTGTCAGCAGACTATCAAGAAACATTTATTAGAAGAAAGATGTTATTTCAAAAGCACAACCAGGCCCAAAGCAGTGACCTCCACAGGAGCAGCTGCAAGGGAGTGACCACTGAGGGAGCAGGCCCAAGTCAGGGACCTCCACAGGAGTAGACCCAAGCCAGAGACATCTGCAGGAACAAGCCTGAGCCAGTGACCTCTGCCAGAGCAGGACAAAGCAGCGACCTCCACAGGAGCAGCTACAAGGGAGCCAAAGGAGCAGTCCTGAGCTAGAGACCTTGTCTCTCATTTCTGTAAATTCCTTTGTGAGATTCTCCACAGACAGTATTTCTCATGGCATCAATGATTCTCTCATTTCTTTCTTCGTGGCTATGCTAATATTCCAAAAACCATTTTTTCCCCTTTAAGAACTTTTATTTTGTTCTTTCATGTTTATATCTTTGTGTTGTATTTTATATTTTGGGTATAAACAGCATAGGGCATTCTGAATGAAATGATCTAATACAATACTTAAAAATCCAAACACAGATGAGTAAGATCCCCATTGCATAAACAGGGTATACATCGCCCCCTTAAGAGAAAGGGTCCTCACTACTCTCGTCCTTTCCATGAGGACTGGTGCTTCTGAGCCTCCATCATAAGCTCTCCTGTAAGCCTGCCATGTGTGCCCACCAGAATGCACTGCCCTTGCTGAGTTGTCTGCAGCCGTACAACTGCACTGCAGCCTCAAGCAGGAGAACAGAGCCCTGGCAGGGACACGGGCTCGAAAGCTGCCTAGCAATGTTAGGGTCCACAGGTGATGGAGAATCAGAAAGCTAAGATGTGTGTCACGGTGAGGTAACAGGCTGATTCAAGGGCTTTGGAAGTATAGATAGGGTTCCTGGAGGTGGGGCACTGGCCAAGGAAATCGGCCTTACAGTAATACCCAGTGGGCCCCAGGGGCAACAGTAGACTCGAGTCACTCAGCCCAGGCAGGAGAGGCAGCTCTATGAGCAGACAAGAATGAAATCCAGGGTATCTGATCCTTAAGGCCAGAATCTTCGCAAGGTATGGTTAGCAGCAGCACTCGCCCGGATCCCACCCTGTGGGGCCTTCACTGGGTGTGGTACCCAGAGCAGAACACCACAGCCTACAGGGCTAGGGCAAGACAGATGGCTCAGCAAAAGTCTGACTGAGTTTGATCCCTGGAGGGGGAGAACTGACCCCCTGCATAGCTGTCTTCTGACTTACATATGTGTGTCATGGCAGATACATGCTGACATAGACATTCACATCATACATATATATGCACATGGTAACATCACATTAAAATACTTTAAAGTCTATCTACTCTTTGAACTTGGGGCAGAACAGTCAGTGAGGACAGATAGGAAGTGTAAAAACATCCAGCTCAGGGGGATTCTCAAAGTAAAAGTCATTAAACAGAGGGTGGTCCTCAGGGATGAGCAGATCTCAGGGTCCTGCTCTATGGAAAGCCCTTCCCTCCCCCCATGTCTGTCCTTTCATTTATTTTAACCAGGAGACTCTGCCCCAAACCTGGACAGCTTGTTTTCACATGGTGAAGGATGGAGAGCGTGCAATGGTCCAGGGAGCCTGAGGGACATGTGAAGGAAAGATGCTTTTAGTTTTGCCTTGGAGGGGTAGGTTAGGAAGGGGACATCAGGAAGAGAATGAATTTGGAAAAGAATATTAAGATGAGAATACTTTTTAAGCCCACAGGAGCAACAGCATTTTAAAAGGGGAATTGGATGCTTTTGAAGTTTCCAAATCTTCATGTAACTCACTATGGCTTCTGAACACAGCCCATTGGTCAGGTTTCCTTGATTTCAGTAGTTACGAGCATCAACAGAAGTAAGGCAAAAAGCAGCCACACAAGTAAAGGACTTAAGGCCAAACAGAATTTCTGAGCTCCTGTTCCTTTTATGAGGCTGAACTCTAAGGTGCAATAGATGAGTCATTGCCAGCCACACACTAGAAATTTTACAATAAATTTCAAACTTACAGGAAGGGATCACAGTGCCTTACTTTATTATTGTAAAACGGCGACAGTGACGGCAGTGATGATGGCATCTCTGTCTTTATAGAAGCATCTCCAAGAAATTCTGAGCTGTATTGTGGGGAACCACAGGAACAGAACTGTGTGGAGCAGGCTGATCCATTCCTTGGTCCAATGAGGACCTGAACTGAAACCTCCAGGAGGCATAAATGTCTGAACTATTTTTAATGAACTCTGGGGAGATGTGTTTGTACCACCCTTGGCTTCCTAATATAACACCCACTTCTATTTGTGGGGTGGCTAGCACGGTCTTCCATTTGGTCTTTCCTCCATGAACACATCCTCATCTGTTTCTAAATGTTTAATAGTTTTACGTTCCAGTTCCCTGACTGAAAACCTCTAACGGAGGAACATGGCGTGGGCCCCATGAGCCCTTCCTTTCACCAGCAAAACAAACACTTTGACCACCTGTGGGGGAGCCGCCATGTAGAACACTTACGTCATTGCCAGGACCAGCCGCTCCTCACAGACCTCTGAGTGAGTCACCTCCTACTTGTACCAGCAGAAACCCCTCTACCTCATTCCCCTTCACGCTACAGGCTGGGAACACAGAGAATGGAAGAACATGACGGGCCTGCCACAGAATCCCACCCTCTAGGCAGTCCCCTCCCTGCGAACCCTTCCTACTCCCCATCATTGCTGAGGCAGAGAGGCCAACTTTGTGACATCAGGTTGGTCTGGTTTGGTTTCTCCACACTGAACTTGTGTCTGCGGTTCCTTCCTGTCTCTGTCCTGCTCGGCAGAAACAGGTGTCATGATAAGATGACAACCATGTGGGTGGCTGTTTTTTTTTTTTTATTATTTATGGGTCTGTGACACTTTTAAATTGCTGAATGTTCCTATAGTCTGGTAGATTCTTTCCAAAATTGTTAGCGGTAACAGGGAGACGGATGGGGGAAGGAGCTGGGATCTACTTAGCCTGTAATCGTCTTGAGCTGGAGGACTGTTGGTATAAAAACACTCTTGGAGATTTTAATGGTTGAATGAAAATTCACACTCATTAAACTCCATAGTTGAGGGCAATATTAAGCCTCTGCTATAAAAAAATGACTTCACAGATAAAAGTTCAGAAGGCAAAACAATAAGGGCTACAGCTTATGATTATATTAAAGTTTTAAAATTGCATTTTCCTTTGTGGTTAGTGGGTTTACTCCAATTTGTTTGTTAATGAGCAGAACAATGAAAGGGAAAAAAGGGAAAAATAGAACTATAGAAACAACCAGGTTTTTGCGATTGCTGGCTGTATCTTCCTTTATAAGTTTGTCTCTGACCCCTTGAGAGCAGGCTCCTGACCTTTGCGCTGCTTCCTATAGGCACAGAGTCCATTCCATACTAACACTCCTTTCTGACCTTTGTCCTCTGACCTTCTCTCAGAGACTGAGCCATGGGTCAGGTCTTGATCATCGATGTGAAATTGGTGTGTATTACATATAAGGAGATCAGGTCTTCCAAATTCCGTTTCCCAATTTGTTTATATACTGTCTCATACAGAACCGTATCCTGGCAAACACTCACCAACAACTTTAATGATGCTAACATTTTACCAAAGGTTTTCATATTTTGCACCAATTACCCAGCATTCCTATTTAAAGGAGGTTCAAATGGCCACCAAAAAAAGCTCCTGATTGCTGTAAATTATCTGCTCCTACATTCCAGTTACATTCCTATATTTACATAAGGCAGTCTGCATAATAACAACATTGGAAGTGTTATCTATGATCCATAGGTGGAGCGGGGGACGTGAAGGCACATCTCCCCGACTTTGATTCCCAACCACGTACCTCCCAAGGCACCGGGCCGGCCTGTAGCAGTCAACAAGGATTAAGGCCGGCTAAGAAATCCCTAGAATACAGATTCTGCAAGTATCTCCAGCTGAGGGCACACCAAAGGCCAAAGCACCTGTCCAGTACGACTTTTCATACTTTACCATCTGGACTCCCCTGATCGCTTTGGAAAAAACTGACCTAGACATCTCCCAGTCAAAGGTGACTGACAGAATTGTCTTTAAAAAGACAGAAGCCTGCAGAAGAGTGGTGGGGTATTTACGAACCTTTGCAAAGAAGTCCATCCCCTGCCATGCTATAACTTAGGAACTAAAAGTACCTAAGATCAGACTCCCCCCTTATAGAAGTCATTTCAAATCCGCCCACACCTCACCTCCACATTAAGAAGGTATCAGAAGAAATACAGCTGCGCATGGAACTGTCCCAGCCCCAGTCCCAAGTGGTGGCTTCTGAGCACTTGCTAGCTGACTGTCTGTTTGCCTTAGCTCCCCATCACTCTTGGAATCAATTTCTGTTTCCCAATATCTCCTGTTACTTTGATAACCTGAAAAACTAGTCAATGACCCAATCCCATTGAAAGAAATACATTTTTTTTTCTTTCAAATGTTTTCAACAACTCAGGGTGGAAAAAAAAAAGGAAAAAAACACCATCAATCAAATGGAAATTTTTAGGGTAATCGAAGGGGGGGACTAATTATATTTATATATAAAATCTCCAAGCAGAACAAGCTAATTGCAAATCAAAGAAGACAGAAAAAGCTCCCTTAAGATTCCCACCTGAGAGAGCTGACAGACTGACAGGCAAAACAAACTTTTTTTTTTTTCCTTGAGACAGGCTTCCTCCTGTCTCAAGGAGGACACGCTGGCCTCCAACTCCCTCAACTTACTATGTTGCTGAGGAAAACCTTGAACTTCGGATCCTCCTGCCTCCACCTCTCGGTTTGCTGGGATACACCACTCTTGCCAGGTTTAAGAACAGGCTTCCTGAGAAGGACTGGCTGTTCTGCTCAGCTCTGCTCAGACCAAACTCCAAGGGCGGAAGGACCCACCCGCAGCAAGCCCCGAAGACCATGCATCCCCACAGCTGCCCTCTGCAAATGTACCTTTTTTAAGGAACAGGTCTTTAAACTGAACCTCCTTCAGTGTGCTGTTGATCAGCTGCTCGATGGACATAATCAAGTCCTTTGCAAGGGGAAATCCAACTGTGGCACAGCCCACCCAGTTCAAACCATCCTTCAACTTCGGGCAAGCTCCTCTCCAGGCAGCTCAGAGCTGTAGTGATAGCCGGTGTGTGTGTGTGTGTGTGTGTGTGTGTGTGTGTGTGTGTGTGTGTGTGTGTGTGTGTGTGTGTGTGTG
>JAQHUG010000445.1:1039816-1084182 GCA_028555095.1 Dicrostonyx torquatus | reverse complement strand
GAGAGAGAGAGAGAGAGAGAGAGAGAGAGAGAGAGAGAGAGAGAGAGAGAGAAGGGGGTTCTTATGTCTCTTTCTATTCTATCAGCAGGGGCCCAGCCCAGGTGCTAGACTCAAACACTGTGGCTCCGACCACAGACTGTGACTACCAATTATCAACTGCCATCAACAGAAATCAGGAGGTCTGCGGCAGGAAGCTGGCAATGTCGCAGAGAGAGTAAGCCGGTCTCCAATCCCAAGAGCACTCACTCAGTGTTGTTGACAACATATATCAATGGTTAGTCTGCCTTTCTCTGGGTTTGGCCTCACACCCAGACAGTTCGCATCCAGACATGTCACAACCCCAGCATGTCACACACGCAGGCAAACTGAATGCAGCTAGACAGTGCATCTTATCCTATTACATTCAATAATCTTTTGATAACAGGCAAATAGCAAATCCGACTCAGCAGAGAGGGGATCTGAAAATCCCAACATATTTTTTTTTCCCTTCCTCTTTGCTGGAAGCTTTTCAGAGCTAAGGAAATAGAGCGTGTGCTTACCGCGACAACACGGCAAGCAGGACCGCCAGCCTTGTGTATCCAGCTGCCAGCACCCACCACATCCCTCCCTCTGGAGGCCAGGCTACAGGCTATCTTTCTTGATCCTCCTCCTGGCAAGGCCCCTGACCGCTTATAGCAGCTCTCCGGGGCTGACAGCTGGCAATGCCTCCGCACAACAAGATGCGCTCGCACTCCCGTTCTTCCTCACCGCTCTCTCATGCCATAGCGGCACAGACACAGCATGGAGAGAAGCCTTTCAAACCAGGACTCTCAACCTTACTGTGCAGTCTTCATTCAAACTGTTCTGAAATTACAGAAAAATAGCCCCAGGTGATACAAAGGGGCCATTCAAATAGGAAAGCAGAGACCTCTCCCAGGAGGACACATCCCCAGGTTCCTTTTGTACAAGTAGCCCCTTTCTCTGGCGGTCTAGACAGTGTTTTTCAAATGTTCATAAAAACCTCCCTTAAGCATTCTGATGGCCCGAGGCCGCGTGGAGAGGCTTCGTGGAAGACTGCATGTCTGTTACAGTTTTCAGAGGGGGAAAAAAAAAATCACCTGGCAGCCACAGTGAAAAGGGCAGAGTGCCACCATGGTCACACTGCAAATAACCCCGACCACAGGCACTGCGCTCTGCCGAGAATAGCTTTTGTTTTTCCTTATTTAGGGTAAATAGGAATGACATGTGGGCCGCGACAACAGTGCTGGCTGTAGGAAGAGTTGTCAAAGCAAAACTAAACTGTTGGTTACTACCAGAGACAGAAAGAAGGGCAATCGATGTCAGCAGTCAGTCCCCGCTCAGAGCCCGGGAATGTCACCTGGGGCACAACAGCAGGGTCCAACCACTGAGGACAGCACTCTCTCCTGTTCTAATTACTGGAAGCAGAAAAGGAAGAAGAGAATTACCAAGAGGATCTTCGGGACATTTTCCCCAGCTCAAAGAGACAGAAGTTTAGCACGGAAATTTACATTTGAGTATATGGTCAAATCAAGACCACGTGACTGTTCTTCAGCCACTTCTAAATTAGAAATGTAGCTCCTTCCTTTAGTGATACTTGTGTTGACTTTCCTCAGGGTTGTACTGCTGAGTGAATATGGGGGCAGGGTTCCAGGTAGATTGACAGAATCTTCAGCCCATGGAATGCTCTAGAAGAGCTGGCTGCAAGAATTAGAAACTGCTCTCACTTCAAGTCAGCTTCCCTGGTCTTCAGTTATCAACTGTTCCTAGAGCCTGGGAGACCAGGGACAGCAGTCTCTGGTCAAAGGCTGTGAGCATAATAGCTGACTGTGACCCCACTCTCCACAGGAGGGAATAGGATTGCCCTCTGAGCCCCCTGTAATAGTGGGGATCTGGTTAGTTTCATGGGCTCTGAAACCTCCTTCTGCTCTTTGCTACTGGACACATTTGTGTTTTGAAACAGTCATGAATAACCAACTCTGAAGTTTACATTTCTAGAATGTTATGAACACGTCATGTATCTAAAAATCTTCTGGGCATAGGGTCACATGACAGGTGGATCTCTGTGAGTTTGAGGCTACTCTGGTCTGTGTAGCAAGCTCCAAGCTAGCTAGGGCTCTATAGAGAGACCCTTTCTCAAAAGAAAAACAAACTGAGAAAGGATCAACATAGTTGTCCTCTTAATGGCCTCCCTTTCTTGTTGTTCAGTCGACTTTCTTATCACTGGGCATTTTGGTCACAGGAACTACTTTGAATTAAACTCTGATCATTCTGTCTGAAAACAAAGTTCAAAGCATGGTGGTGGTGGCACATGCCTTTAATCCCAGCACTCAGGAGACAAAGGCAGGCAGATCTCTTGAGTTTGAGGCCAGCCTGGTCTACAGAGCAAGTTCCAGGACAGTCAAGTTACACAGAGAAACCCTGTCTCGAAGAAAACAAGAAGTTAAAAACTTTTGACCTTATAGAAGAAAGTTTATTTGACCGCTTGTGAAATCACACATGCACACATGTACACACACACACACATACACACCCAAAGCTCCAAATGCTGCCTTGTATTCCCTTGGGATAGTCACTGTAGGTTGCAGGGCACAGCGTCTATAGGAACAGGCTGTGTCTGCAGCGTGCACAGCACACAGCCTGGTTAATGAAGCCCAGTGCCCCACCCAGCACTTGCTGAGGGACCGTCTGGGTTGGTTCCACAGGTGTGGTCCTTGTCTGTTGTTTTTACTCCCTTACACACACCTAAGGAGGTTGCTCCTGGAAGAGAGTGCAGAAGTCAAATCACACCAACCATAATGCAAGGGTTTAGCCCGTGACAAACATCTCATTCTGGCTACAATAGGTAAATACTAGCCTATTTTTTTTAAATTCGCTTTTTAATTTTTTAATTACTTAATTTTTGAGATTATACTTAATCATTCTTCACTTCTCTTTCCTCCCTCCAAACCCTCCCATCTACCCCTCCTTACTTTCTTTCAAATTCATGGCCTCCTTTTCCATTCATTTTTGCTACATACCGATATGTACAGGTATATACATATTTATTCCGACATAGGTACATACAACTTGCTCGAGCCATATAGTGTTACTTGTATGTATGATTTTAGGCTGACCATTTGGCTGGCCAGCTGGCGTGCTCTTCCCTGGGGAACACTATTCCTCCCGCTCTCAACATTCCTTAGCTGCCTGTAGCTTTCCCCCATCCATTTCAGCACGTCTGTTGGTATTACCCTTGGTCAGCTCAGGCTTGGGTAGCCATGTTGATGAGACTTGACGGACGCTGCTTAACGGATAAGTGCCAATGTGTCTTGATCCAGAGAGAAGAGCAGTGCACCAAGTGGGGAAGGGCATGGGAAAGACTAGCATGCTGGACAGGACACACGTGTGATACTGCATACAACACAAATGGAGTCACGTGCTCTTCTACTGTGTCGTGAAATGACATCTCTAAAATAAGCACTCTGGAAGGCTTTACAAAGACATATTAGCTTTCTGATAAACTTAGAGATGAGTGTCGAAGATCTGCGAGCCTTCCCTACTATAGCAGAGGCCTGGGGCATGATGCCAGGTGGAGTCACCTCACGTAGACATTTCACAAGGGTTTGCTGGTAGCCCTGAGGACATGACAAAGCAGCACGAAGAACGGCCCCAGAGCTTCCTGTGGAAAAGTCTCCAGTGAATTAATCCAGCTGACAAACATTTGCAAAGTGTTCGCAGCCCTCAGGAGGAAGTGCACAGACCTTGACTATAATCCTACAGATAGAGACACCTTTCTGAGGCGTATTACTAATTATTACATGGCTGAGGCACTGAACTTGTCTCAGGTTCCAGCTGTAGGTCACTGGGTCTTAAAGAACTGACCCTGCTCAGAGGATTGGCTTTCAGCCATGATCAGTATAAGACAACTAAGGGAACTTGAAGCCTGGGGCTTTCCTGATGGCCAAAAGAGGCAGGGAGTTAGTGGTTGAAGCATCAAAACCTAATAGGTCAGAGCTGGGCCAGGGGAGTAAAGAGTGCTCTGCTATGCGAGAATATTTGTTTATACAATCCCATTTAGCATGTAGTCTGGCCCAGCCTCTGATTTTTTTCTAGCATGGGCTCCTTTGCCATAGCTGTTCTCTCCTCTGCTCCAAACAGAAATTCTCACAGTTAAAGGGCATTTGAAGAGGCACAAACACGCTTTCAGCATCCATGCCAACAAAAGCCAGCATTTATAAAACTCTATAAAGTGTCACTGCTGTATTCTAGAAACTTCTGAGCTCTGTGTATTTTTTATCTTTACATAAACTGTGAAAACAAGAAACTATACTTTCTTGTTCTCAATTGGTTGATGAGGGATCCAACACTCAGTGTGAATACTCAGTCCGAAATTAAATGGCTGGTAGAGCAGGGTAGGAGATGGACTATGGATTTGAAACTGCCCTTGGACACAGCATTTTGCTTGATGAGCAGTAACCAAATATCGTCTGTCCACAAATGGACAGCTTCCTGAAGCTAACCAAAGGGCACCAGCAGACTCATGAGCACTTGTTCTGATTTTTTCCCAGCCTGATTACCCATTTTTGGACATTAAGGGATATATCAACTCAGAAATCCATTTCCACAAGACTCTTAGGACCATTTTGTGTTTCAAATGCTTACAACCCCATTAAGAATCAATGGCTCTGTCCATTATCCATTCCCCTTCTTTGGGGTTTCTAACTGTGCTGTAAAATTTTGCTCCGAGATGGTTTTTTTTCCACATAAAAGTTATACCTTGGAATTCAGTCTTTACAAACAGAAATAGTGTGAGACTTTGTTATGGTCAAAAAGTTCAGAGTGAAGCTGTTAAAGGAATATAAATGCTATGTACCTCAAGACTCAAAACACAGCAATAGTTTGATATTTGTATTAGCCTGTAGCATGGAAAAATTTACTAATGTGTCAGAGATCAAAACAATGCCATACAGAGGTGTCTTTCTATAGAAATCTGTGTCCAATCAGCTCCATGCTGGTACAATGTTAACAAAGGTAAACGTGTGTGACTATGAAGCCAGGGGATCAACGAGACGGATTCAAAGGTTAAATAGCTTTACGATAACCTCTTACCATGAGGTGAACTGCACGTGCTAACAGCTTTTAGAGTTTGCCTTACATAGCATGTGCATAACCACCGCATTGTTTTTCTCCTAAGAGAAATCAATTATCCCATGCTTATGGTAGTCCAGATTCATGTAACGCCCAAGCTGTCCCCAACTGAAGGGGATAATACACCTTTGAAAACTACAATTACGTTTCTGAATCCTAGTAGAAAACCCATAGATGGTAGAAAGTTCAAGAGTGGCTAAATTCAGGTGTCACTCAGTAGAGTGTTTCCAGGGCTGTCGTCTAACCTTGATGGCTTGAGCTGGGCCTGTTTTGTCCACTGTAAAATACGCCTGAGAATACTTCCCACATATGGCTCCTGGGAGACAAAAATGCATTCACTAACCAGGGTGTGGCCAAGAATCTACACATCCCTTGAAGCTCATCAGAAATCCAGAATCTCGGCCTGCATTTTAACAAGGTCTTAGCCTAGGGCCGGTGAGATCGTTGGGGGCTTGGGTAGAGGTGCTTGCCTGCAGGCCTGACAAACCAAGTTCACTCCCCAGATCCTACAAAGGAGCATGGAAGGAGAGGTTCCCTCTGATCTCTGCACTTACACACGCAAGGAGGGACACACACACACACACATACATACACATGAACATGCATGCACACACACACAATTTAAGCAAATAGACATTTTTGAAAGAAAATGACTTTAATCAAAGGTTGAGTCATTCGACACTGAAACTCAGGTCTGTTTCCTGAGGTGGGAGGGAATTGTGTACGGTGAGGAAATAACAGAATCCTGGTCTCGCCTTTATTCCACGCTGTTCATCTATTCCACAATGATTTTAAAGAGCACCAGTCAATGTGCACATGTTTGTGTGCACATGGGTGTAAACAGGAAGGCTGTCTTCCTGGGCTAAGGGTGGGTGCTGACTGTTCTCCCACAGGCTGATGCTGTTCCTATTCTCGGCTGCTTTGGGATAACCAGCAGGGTTGACAGTGTTATGGGATCAATGAGATGACAAACAAAGAATCTCATGTTGAAATGTGATTTCTTTATTTTTCTTTTAATATACAGATTTTTAAAAAGATTTTTGTTTTTTTTCAATCTATGGTGTGTGTGTGTGTGTGTGTGTGTGTGTGTGTGTGTATACATACCGGTGGGGGTCCACAGGGGTATTAGATCCTCTTGGAATAGTGTTACAGATGGCTTTGAGTTGCCAGACAAGAATGCTGGGAACTAGACTTGATTCAACTGTAGTCCCCTGAAGAGTAGCAATTGCTCTTAACTGCTGAGCTATCTCTTCGGATCTCTATGGTTTTCCTTCTTCCTTTTTTAAAATGACAGTTTGTATTTATAATTTGAATTTTTTATAATTTATTCCTTGTATTTTGATACTATCCAGCCACCATTAGCTCCTTCAAATGTAACCTGGAGCACTCCATCCCATCACACCCTCAACTTCACGTCCTTCCGTTGCCGTTGTCATTACTAATCCTGAGTTCAATCAGTGCTGTCCATATGCACATGGGCATGGGACCATTTGGGCTATCCACTCGGGCATGGGCCACCTACCAGTAGCCACACCCCCAAAGGAGAGTGACTTTTCCTTCCGTTAGCAACCATCGACTACCAATACCCCTTCTACCAAGAGTGGGGTCTCGGGGCTCCTGTCCACTCACACGGGACTTTTGTCTGGCTCGGGCTTGTGCAGGCAACCACAGGCACTGTGAGGTGATATGTTCAACAGACATGCCATGTGAAAGCACAGAGGAGGGACATGTAACCCAAATAATATCAGTAATGGCTAACACCAAGACAGTACTCATAAAGGGCCAACCAGCATCTCAGAACTATCTGAGATCATGTCACTAACCCATTTAATGCTTATAACTACTACGGAAGGAATACCAGATATTATCATCTTAAACATGTGCAAACTAAGATACAGAAAGGTAAAGTAGCTTGGTTGAAGTCACACAGCTTGTGAGAGGCAATGACTCTGGCCCCACCATCTGTTACTAAACACTTGATCAGATAATTACAAATACAGAGGGTCTCAGTATGACCCCTGAGTCAAACCCTGATTCCAGAAGGGCTTCGATCTAGAAGTATCATTTAAAAGGATCAAAGAATGAATTATTCCGCCATGACAAGGGCTCTTGGAAAGGGCAGGAGTCATTAACTCCACCATTTAGAAAAGTGGTTACGTATAGAAGACCCTGACCAAAAGGAACTTAGGGGAGCTAGGGTTTATTTTGTCTTCTTACTGTTCCAGAGCAGAATCCAGTCCATGGTGGTGGGGAAGGCATGGCAGGTGCATGAGGCTGGCTTGGCAGTCAGGAAGCCGAGTAATCACATTTCAGCCCCACACAGGAAGCAGAGAGACAAAACAGAAAGTGGGGCCTCCAGTGACATACCTCCCCAAGTAAGGTGCTCTCTCTTAAGGTTTCCATAACCACCCCAAGATGTACCATCAACTAGGGACCAAATGTTCAAACTCTGAAGCCTACTGGGGACATTTCATATTCAAACCACAGCAGAGGTCTTCACACTTCACGGAAGACATATATAAAAATAAAAATAAGTTAAAATATTGATTAAAAAACAATGTCCAGAATAAGATCTCCCTTTCTCTTTGGTATTATTTATAAGTTATTGCATCTGCAACCCTTCCCTCCCATTCTTTCTGACTCTAAGTTCGGGCTCACTGGAACCTATTCCAACACCAGAAATAACAATGCGCCCAAGTGACTGTTCAAGTCCCCCGCTTTAGTAAAGTGGGAAACACTGAAACCGAAGAGAATCTTTAAACCACTATCATGTCAGACATCTTTGTTTAATATTTCTCCATGACTGATGAATCAGCATTGGAAAATGAGGGGAAAATCTATGTGCAAACACTAACCTTGCTTCATGGCCTCATGATGACATCCAGCCGTAGAAAGCAAACACAAGCCAGTCTGGCTAGCAGAGCAGACACTTATGCTCACCAGAGGCCTAGGTGTGTCTCATATGTGGCAAAGGAGGGTTTGGCCTTTTAGCTAAAAGTGACCTTAAGGCCGCTATTCTCAACCACACTCACATTAAGAAATAAATGAAGTGCAGCCAAGTGGACCAGCAATAAGAAAAATGTTCAGAGTTTTCATAAGGGTTTCTGCCAGAATATACCCAATCTTGGTTAACAAATAAAACAAGACTTTTTTATTTTTTAACAAAATTTAGCAGGGCAGACATGGAAATACTTTGACCGTTTTTTTTTCCTATGTAATACTTAATATAGAAATTCCAAATTAGTTTCTCCCATGAATGTTCTTAGAGACAGAAATCCTGGCCACAGCTGGCTGCAGAGAGGCAGTTCAGTCACATATACTTTTCTTGGCGATTCTTACTCAAACAGATTTAAAAAAAAAAAAAAAAGCAAATGGTGAACGTTTAAGATCCCAGATAAATGACTTACAAGGCCCAGAATCAGGTTCTCCTGGTATCTGCTGTCCTGGCCACATTTCATCCAGAGACCCCTGGCTGGGCCCTAATGCCACTGAGGAAACCAGGTTTTAGGGCCTCATTTCCCAGCAGTGACACTGGAGCTATAGGACTGCTCACATATCCTCTCATTTAAGTGCTGGGACAAGATCAGTGTTCTAAACACTTTGATCCCTCAGATCATACCCTCCAGATGTTTTAAATGTCCAGATGTCACATTGATCCAATACAGAATTCTTTAATGGAATGTACTTCATTCTTAAAATATTTATTCTCTAAATAAACATCTCCATTGATGGACCACTTCTCTGCCTTCCAGAAGTCAGGCTACGGCTCCTGCGGCCCACTGATTAGAACAAAGAACTGACAGACAGGTGCCTGCTTCGACTCAGGTTTCCACAAGGAAATGCAAACCCAGATCCCTGTCCCCACCCAGAACTAAGGCCACTTGGGACTACTGTCCCCACCTAGTGCCTTTGAAGTCTCTGAAATTGGTCTAAGCAATTCAGCAGATTAATAAACACTTCCTAAAATAAATCTACTACATTTTCTTAAGGATAGTTGGACCCCCATGGGACGTGAGCCACGCCCTTTCCCAGGGTCAGTAGGATGACATCACTCCGACGGCTATGGACACAAAACAGTCCTGCATGGCCCTCACACCTCCAGCTCCTGGGGGAGACCAGACATCAGCTGACATTTGACACAAAGGTTAAGTGACAGGCTACTTGTCCTTTTTGCCCTTTTCTTCTTTTCCCCCAGCTCTTACAAAGGTCTTCACCAAGCACCGCAGACTGAGAACAGCAGAGACCCAGCTGTGCACGCTCCTGTTCCCCAATCAGAGAGAAGTTCCATGTTAGGAAGGGCTAGCTCAAAACAACAGAGGCTGCTGTCTCTTCCGGGTCTCCACCTCAGGAAGCAGGGCGCAGGGCGGGGTTTACTCTGAGAGAAAAGATCCAATAATCCCGTCGTAGCTCTGGAGCAGCGACTTAAAAGATCTCGTCTAGAGTAGAGTCATACCACATGAGAGAGGACTGAACCGCCTCTCTAAGAGACAATTATTTAGAAGAGACTAAGGGGCAACTCAAGCATGAAGATGATTTAAAAACTAGAGACGTTAGTAGTAAATGACTGAGAGGTATCTTTCACTCCCACGAGAAATGCGCTGCTCTGTGGCTGGCAAATTGTATACAGAATGAAACCAAGAATTAAGGAAAGTTCTTCAGAGGTCAGACCACATCTCAAAGGCTATCACAAGAATATCTCTGCAAAGGGGGCCTGGGTTTAACCAAAGCAGGCTGGGACAATTAATGCCTGTGCAGAGTGAAAAACAAAGCAATCAGCTAACAATTAGTGGAAGTCATCAGCTGGGAATACCACCAACCAAGGCAGACAGTGTAATAGGAATATGGGGTAAAGAAATATGGCAGACAGTCTCGCGAAGATTACTGTGGTCTCTTGGGACTGTCTTGCTCAAGGCTATGTCCTCAGGAGAGCAACGTGAGAGGTGTGGGAACACAAGGTAGAGGTGAATAAAACAGCTCAGCCAAGTCATTATGTGAACAAGAGAACCACAGGTTCAGGGATGGGGTTGGAACTGACAACTCATAGACTCTATCATCAAAAAATGTCCATGACTACTTCTCAACAAAATAAGTGAAACACCACTTAGTATAGAGGCACATGCCAATAATCCCAGCATTTGGAAGGCAGAGGTAAGAAGAGGCTCATGGGTTTGAAACTAGCCTGAGCTTCATGTCTCAGAAAAAGGATAAGAGGCAGGGGCAAAGAAAGAAACAAGAAAGTGTGACCCATAAACAAGAAATAAAGCAAACAATAAAAACTATTCATGGTGTCGCAATGCTGGGCTTCAACAGCAAAACTTGATAGTGCCCATCATTATTATGCTCATAGAACTAAAGGAAATGATAAGCACAACAACAAAACATGATTGTATAATAAACATTATATTGATAAATTGTCATGTGCTGTTTAAGCTTATTGAACATGAACTCTGGAAGTGAGGAGGGCCTCTCCTATCTCCTTTAAAATACCAAGTCCTGGGTAAGGTGGTTCCCTGGCTTAGGAGAGGGAAAACAGCCAACAGATCAAGAGTCAAAAGCATTGTGTCACAGAGAACCGCTACTAGGTAAGCTGCTTCCAACAGAAGCTACACATTTTCATCCTGTGATGTAAGAATGCCTCTGGCTGTCCACAAACCCAAGGCAGATGAGTGGGGAGGCCATGCCTTTAATCTCAGCACTTGGGACGCAGAGGCAGGCAGATCTCTGTGAGTTCAAAGCCAGCCTGGTCTTGGCAGTGAGTTCTAAGCCAGTGAGGGCTGTATGGGCTAGACGGTCTCAAATACACACCCACCAACATGATATTCTGATGGTCTGAGGAACTGAGCTGAAACCTGACCTACAAGACAAGGTTAGCTTGAGTTTGTTTATCTTTCTTACCCTTGTGCTGTCCCCATGGGAACAACTCAGTCTTAGGAGCACAGAGGCAGCAGGAAGCATGAGGACTTTTAAGGAACAGGATTGGGTGGATATAAGAGATCAGGTAGTTACCCTTTTCTTTTGAAGGTCAACGAAGGGCAAGGCAGAAAATTGAAAGTTAAAACAGTGCATCATTTTGATGATATATTTGAAAATATATTCCTTACCAAGGCCCACCCACATATTTATTTTTAATATTTGTTAAAAAGAGGCTAATACTAAAAAGACACTGAAGTTAATTGACTCATTTTTGCCTCTAAAATTATTTATAAAATCCTTTTATAAAATATTGCTCTAATTGATTCACTCAAAACAAATAAGCTCAAAACTAAATTGTTCAGAAAGAGAAGGAAGGTCTTTCTAGGAGCAAGAGAAGCCAGGGCACATACTCCCACATACGAGGGAACCACAAAAGTGCAAGTGTCATTTGGGAATTTATATCAAGAAGGACTGACCCTGTCTTTCTTTAATATCTATCTATCCATCCATCCATCTATCTACCAATCTATCTATCTATTGGTTTAACTCAGGCATTGGTCCCATCAATAATTAAAAGACCCATAGATCTATCTGAGAAATTATATGTAAGAGGTCTTTAAGAAAAAGATGTAGCTGTGTTGACTTCTCAGTGCCTGCAGCCATAGCACCCTCTAAAACCAAACACAATCCTGGGGGTTAGCAGGTCCTTGGCTCACTCACTCGCAGGCGGGCTGAAGGCATATATATGTACCTCTTTCTGGAAAGGATGTCATACAGTTGACTCTCAGTAAGGGCCAGCACAGGGCTTCGTGTAGCAAAGTTCCTAACATTAGCACAAGTTCAACGAGCACTTGCAAAGTAGGAGTAAGACTAATACCCAACATGAAAAGAATTCTAGATATGATGTGATGGGTGGGGGTTCTCAAAGGCTCTTTTCTCACCCAGAAAAGTTACCTGGGAACCAGCTAGAAATGAAAATTTGCAGGTGGCAGAAACTCTAGGGATGGGGCAGAAAACTGAGTTTTAGTCTGGTGGGACACTCTGACCCCCACTAGGATTTGAGCACCACAGAGGTACTGGAGTAGGTGTCATCGAGATCTTACCCAGTTGGAGGGGGCAATGTATCATGTAATATTGACTTGCCAAGTGAGATGTGCCCACTGATAACGACAGTGGCCTGCTATGGTGATAACCAGCTACGTTCTGATTGGATTTGAGGCCCATTCCACAGGAAAGGAATTCACACCTGGTTCTATGAAGCTGCTCAAAAGCCCTGGCTGAGGAGGCCCGTAGGCTACAGGAAGGAACCTGTTACTGCTGCTGTGCTAAGTGGACGTGATGTCTAAACTGCCTTCTAAACATCTACACTGATATCCATAGATTAGTGCAACTCTCAGCCGTGGTAAACTTCTTTCTTTTTGCCATGGGAAGCAGTTAATGCAGACACTTATTACTGGCTAACAGGTTAAGACTAAGTGATTGTGGAGGGCTCAGCTCTAAAAGGGACACAGACACCACTCCCCACTAGTGTTCGGGAACACTAGAAGAGGGAACAGAAGGATATAAGAGCTGGATAATGAGAAGGAATGATGTGAAGTGCTGTCTTTTAGACACGACATGGCCACTGCTCTCATGAATTCACGGCAGCTGTGGTTACCGGCACAAGGCCTGCACAAGACTGAGCTGTCATCTCCCAGCATGGACCAGAGAGGTGAAAATGAAGACTGTTCATTTCCCAGGCACCCAGACCCCAATAATCACATAGAAACTATATTAATTACAACACTGTTTTGTCAATTGCTCAGGCATATTCCTAGCTAGCTCTTACATCTTAAATTAAACTATGCATTGCTAAAAGGCTTTGGCTTACTGCTAATGTTCTGGCATCTTTCTCCTTTGGAAGCTATATGGCACCTCCTTGACTCTGCCTACTATCTATATCTCTGTTTGGATTTCCCACCTGGCTTTATTTTGCTAAGCCTTTGGTCAAAACAACTTTATTAATCAACCAATAAACGCAACACATATACAGAAGGACCTCTCACATCAGGGACGGGTGCCTGATGCTTCACCCACAGCTGAGCAGTTCTTGGTCGTCACTGGCTGCTCTCTGAGGCAGCGTTCTTTTTCTTCAGTGGTTGAGTTCCTGCAGTAGCTGCCCATGAATTCAGTACATACTCCCACAGTCACACATGCATGTGACCCTAATTAAATGCAGTGAGTTATTAAAAAATAAAACAACAAAGTAGGAGGGGGAAGTGATGGGAAGAAGGAGGGTCTCAAGAGAGAGGGAAACAGGTATGCGATGCTTCTGATCATAACACAATATAGTCAGATATGAAATCACTGAAGAATACATTTTTTAAAGAATTTGACCACTGTTTACCTAAGAAGCGGCAGTGTTTCAATAGTGGAGATGTTCCGAAGGAAAATGAGTATACACGTACCTAACATTTTATTTGCCAGTTCCCTAAATATTTTTTCTTCCATTGTTTTGCACGGCTCTGGTGTTGAAATTTCTTTGTACTTTATTTACCTGGAGATACACTATCATGATATAAGGACACATATACTTGTAGATCTACCATAATTTTTTTTAAGATATCACCTCATTATGTAGTTCTGACTAGCCTTGAACTCAAAGAGATATGCCTGTCTCTCTCTCTTGAGTAATAGTATTAAAGGTAAGTAGCACCACTCCCAGTTTTAGCACTCACATGATTTTAAGGTATCCAGATCACTTTGACATGAACATGTCTAAAAGTTAGATACTCCAACTTACCCCATTCTGTGACCGTGTGTGTGTGTGTGTGTGTGTGTGTGTGTGCACGCGCGCGTGCACATGCACAAATTTCAAAATTCTGAAGCTTTCCTTAAAATATGGCAATTGCTATCATACTGAAACTAATTTGATTAGGAGAAGAGAGATAAAATACTCATAGCTCAGACTCAAAGTCCTTCTCAGCGCCTATGCTTACTAGGTGAGATACCTAGCAAAGAATTTTACTTCTTCGTGGAAGAAATCCGAGCCTTGAAAAGTTTACCGCACACTGCTTTAATTCAGTCAGCCCACTCTCTGGCTGGCATTATATAACTTATGCATAAGAACTATGTCTGGCCTTTTTCTTTTAGAAGTTGGAGAGACCTACTTGTTCAACAGCCAAGTTCACGTAAGAAAAAGTTCATAATTAGCAATGTTTCAGTTTTCCTATTTGATTTGTTTCCCCGGCTTAATTAACAAGATTGTTTTCCTCCTAAAACAGGCTTACTATTCTAAAATGTGTCTGCGTCTAATGTGATCTCCATACAACTCCACACCAGTTTGTGTTAAGTAACAGACATTTTGCTCATGGAGCAAGTGTGCTTACATTCGGAGAGAGTCTGGGAAAGCAGTTGTCTGCATCTGTAAAAGTCATCACTATAATTAAATGCTTTAATTTTCCTAATGGGCTTCAAGAGGGGGAGGGGAGCCAAACGTGTGCTAAAAGATAATCTCCTGGAAGAGGAAGTCTGGATGGAGGCTTAATCAAATCTGGGGCAGAAGTTACATTGCCCAAATCACTGGCCATCAAATAACCCTTTCTCATTGGTGCATTAGTGAATGTGGACAGCCTTCTCCTGGAGCAGGCTAGCAATCTCCTGGCTGGACGTAATCTTCGTGTTCTTCAACATTAAAGGCTTTTAAAAGACCCCTTTAAAAAACAACAAAGCTCGTGAAATAAACAGAACAACAACAACAACAAAAAATTCAGAACATGCTGTTATCATCAAAAATAGCTTAGGGGCTTCCAGTAGTCACATCAGACTAGGGAGAGCCGGCAACAGATTTCTTCCCGATAGGAAATAAACCCCAGTGACAAACTCCTGCTCTCTCCCTCCGGTAAAGCTGATGTGTTGACTAGACAGGTAGACATTAGGTACTCAGGCTGTCTGGATGCTATGGAAACCATATCTAGTGCATTTGACCATGGGTAACAGGGTCAGACAAGCATGAGGCTCATTCGTATCCCGGCCGGGGAAGAGGCTTCATCTGCATTTGCTTTTCGCTGCAAGGTTGCCCTGTTTGTCAGTTCTGATATAAAATGAGCTCTCATCTCATCATCTAGTGTTTTACCAAGAGTGGTGGAAACTGTGAATAAGGATAGCTCTTTCTGTCCTGCTCGGCCCCGCACAGAGCCTAAAGCCTGGACCAAACACAGTTTATAACTCACTGCGTTGGGGGAGGGAAGCTCTGTGGGGTCGAGACAATATTTAGGATTTATTCTGGGCCCAGCGTGAATCGAGAGACACTAAGGTACTCACTGCAGGATTATTTTCACAGAACTTAGCTTTCTTCACCATGACATATTCTGACTTTCAATTTACCCTGTGCTTAAACATAATTAAAAGAAGTTGTAGGGTGTAATTACTTGTCTAGCATGTGTGAGGAGGAAAGATGGATCTTGAAGGATCTAACCGCGCAAACCAGTCACTGACTGCACAGAGACTGGCTGGAGGGGAATAGGGCCATGAATTCCCGCAGTTGCCGGGAACAAAGAACACGAGACATAATTGATACTTTCTTACGAATTGGAAAGGGCAACAATTCAGATATCACAGGTGAAGGGAGAGAGGACTGAGCTATGAACGGGTGGTGGTTGCTGAATCCCGCCACACACCGGAGTTGTAGAACCGAGGCATTCCAAAGGCTGGTGGCGAAGCCAGACAGCCATGACACCGTGCCTCAGAGTTCCTTCACTCTTCTGTGGTCACTGTTGCACCCACAGCATCTCAACTGTGCTGGGCCGGAATGAAGTCACCAACAACCGACTGTTAGGCCAAGGAACTAATAAACACCACGCTGACAGTCAGGACCTAGCTTCTGACTCCATGAGGGCTTGCTTATCTTGGTGCAAATAAAAATTATCTAAAATGTTAACTCCTCAGTGAGGCATAGGGGTGCACACCTGTAACCCCAGTACTCAGGAGGTTCACCACAAGCTCAAGGGCAGCCTACGCTACACAACCAGTTTCAGGCCCACCTCAGCCACATAGACATATGTATCTGTCTCAAATGGAAAACAAAACAACAACAAAAAACAAATGCAGAACTAGTCCGTTTTCTCAGTTGAAAGCAAGTGTAGTCGTGGGTTCTCCCAAAAGCACTGGAGACCAAACTATTTTCTATCTCTCTGGAATTAAAATTAAACAAACAGACAAACAAACAAAACTTTGAGCTTCCAGTTCAGTGCTTTCTAGAATTATATAACTAGATTCTAAGTGTTCAAAGTGCAGTGCAGAGTGGGAGAGCTGACTCAGTGGGCACAGCCGCTTATTTCACAAGAAGACTTCAGCTTGAGTCCCCAGCGTTCATGTAAATAGTCAAGCATGGCTGTGCATGCCTGTAGCCTCAGGATTAGGGGACAGAGGTAATCCGATTCAGAGCACTCCCTGGCCACACAGCTTATCCCAAAAAGTGAGCTTCCAGTTTAGTGAAAGACCCCACCACACGGCAATAATAAGGTGGAGAGCAACTGAGAAAAGCACCCAACATCCTGCTCTGGCTTCCGCATTAGCAAGCACATATATCTGCACATGCACATGCATGTAACACCCACCCACGCACGCACGTACACACACACACACACACACACACACACACACACACACACACACTAGTGCATGGGCCTCATCCTTCCCAGAGGTCATAGGAACAAAAAGCAATTACTAAGAATATAGAGATCAGAAAACTCAAGAGACCAGACCCAGCTAGTCACCCCAAGCTGGGTATCCTTGACCAGTAGTCAGCCATCCTTTCTTTATTACTGTCTTCTGCAAACTCACATTAATGATATTTGACCTATATATTTCATAAATCTGTTTTAGAAAAATGCGATAATATAAAAATAATACAGTGGCTAGAGAGATGGCTCAGTGGTTAAGAGCACTGGCTACTCTTCCAGAGGTCCTGAGTTCAATTCCCAGCAACCACATGGTGGCTCACAACCATCTGTAATGAGATCTGGTGCCCTCCTCTGGAGTGCGGGCATACATGAAGGCAGAATGCTGTATACATAATAAATAAATAAATCTTTAAAAAGATAATACAATATTAAACTGTACGTTTTGTATGAGTCTGTGATGATATTACAATGCTATTAGTCTTTAAATAGCCACTCTGGTTAGCTAACATGTAATGGTGTGAGTGAAATAACCTGAATGGTCGATAAAAACCAGAAACCTCTGCATGAAAGCATATCAAACATTGATTTAGATGTATGCAAAAAAGAAATAAAACCTGCCTTCTATGTTGTATCATTTCTGGGCCCAGTGGGCAAGGGGAATTGAAATCCAACTGTAGTCCAACACCACACAGCACCCACTCAAAAGTACCACAGTGGACAAAGCAGAAGAGCGTCTATAGCCCGAACACCTGAACTGCCCTTTCCAACCTGGTCAGCCGTGACTGCTGGCCTCAGGTTGCTGCCCTGAGAGAGAATTACATTTACTCTGAAATAACACACTACTTCAAAGGCAATTCACCTCTAAAGAGCCGCTCAGATGCGACTCTTCAGTTAATAGTGTGACTAACTCCCACCATCTGCTTTAAATACCCACTCAGAGGTCAATGCCAAAACTACAAATTTGCCTTCATCCCTTCTCCTGTTCTCCTAGGAGATGCCTGCCTTCCTAGGCAGTTCAAAGGTGAGGGGTCTGGCCGGCGCTGAGGACATCTGGACCAGGGTCTTTTCTGCTACTGTGATAGAACACCATAACCAAAAGTGACTTATGAAAAAAAAGAGTTCATTTTGACTTATAGTTCTAGATAGAGAGTCCACAAGGGTGGGGGAGGCATGGCAGCCAGTGGTCAGAAACTCACACCTTCAATTGCAAGCATGATGTAGAGGGTAAATGGGAAGCAGGGTGAGGCTATGAGCTTGCAGAGTCTGCCTCCAGGGATGTATTTCCTCCAGTAAGGCTCCAGCTTCTAAAGGTTCCATGAGCGCCACACACAGCGCTCCCAACAGGGGATCAAGTTCAAATACATGAGCCTATGGGGGTCATTTCTCATTCAAACCATCACAGCCTCTGTGCTGGGCCCGTGCTGACTACTATAAGATTTCTGCTCTTGTCCCTTCCCTCATGGCAGAAATCACTACAACTGTGTTTACAGGAGGAAATACTGAGGCTGAATGAGAGAATGCCACTTGGTCAAGGGTGCACAGGCAGCAGGTGACTGGTTCCCACTTAGTCGAGTAAGGACTCAGGAGCCATGCTCATCTCACAGCTCAGTGAAGAATAAATCATAAGATGACATATAGTGCTTGAGCCAGAAACCATCGGATGCTTCAGTACACCTTCTGTCCATCCCCCACTACAGACACACAGGCTTGCAAAAGACCCACATGTACACATATACACAGACATGGACACAAGTGCACAACATACACACATATAATATGAGTACATACACTGTTCTGGTAAACATGGCTACTGAGCTGAGAACACTCAGGTCTAGTCCTTAGCCCCTGTCTGCACACACACCTGCAGCAGGCTTTCTCAGACCACCAGCTCCCAAATCATGACATGGACACTTATTATTGATTATGAATACTCAGCCTTAGGTTAGGATTGTTTATAGCTAGTTCTTTTGTCACTTTAATTATCCCATTTCTATTAATCTATGTGCTACCCCGAGGTTCTCTACCTCGTCTACGCACTATCCATCCTGCTTTACTGCTTCTTCAGTGTCTGGCTTGCTGGTTCCCCTTTGCTCTCTGCCCACCATCCCTGCCTATCCCTCCTCTGCCTAGCTATTGGCCATTTAGCTTTCTATCAGACTAATCCAGTGCCTTATAGGAATGCAAGGTGAAACAGCAACGTATCTTTACATAGTCAAACAATTATTCTGCAACGCAAACAAACACAACACATCTTTATATAGTTAAGCAAATATTCTATTTGGTAACATCTACCTACCAACCTAGATCACAACTGATATTTTTAGCCACTGGTAAAGCTATAGGAGTCAATAGGAACCACAGAACTAAAATTACTAGGTTCAAGTTGCTGAACAACCTTTAAAAAAAGGATGACTAGAAAATGAAAGGCAGACAAAACAGAGCCAATGCTTAGAAGCAATTTTATAGTTGGATGATCGCTAGTTTCTTTTTATAACAGTGTGAGCCCCCTTTTCAAATTCACAAAGAGAATTCTGCAAAGAATCTAAGGGAGTCAAGAACAGACAGAAAGCAAGAAGCTCAGATGTTTGAAATATGCCGGACAGCTTAGGGGGGAGACAGAAAGCTAGACAGGCCTCTATAAAGACTGCATTATAAGGGCTACAGAGATGGCTTGGTCGTTAAGAGCACTGGTTGCTCTTCCAGAGGCCCAGGTTTGATTCCCAGCACCCACACTGTGGTTCACAGGCATCTATAACTCTATTTCCATGGGATCTGATGCCCTCGTCTAGTCTTCATAGGCTCCTGGCATGCACGTGGTGCACAGACAAACATGTAAGCAAGCACTCATAAAAATAAGTAATTTTTTTTCAAAAGTAGAACCTATAATTCAATAATACTGCTTTTCATCTTTTGTTTTTTAAAAAGAAAGAAAGCTATATTGTAAAACATCTTTACTGCTTCCTAAACCAGGAAACCCAGAATCCTGAATCTGTAACCTTCCCTGGGTAAGGTAATAAGGCAGTCAAGCAGGAGATGGGTGGTACTCCAGGAGATGTCTGTGAGCTGGGCAACAGTGTTTCTGGAAGAGTCCTCCAAACAACAGGAAGTAGGATCTTATTACTGTCATTCAAGCTTAGTGGAGGAGGACATCCTCCCCCAGCAGCCACCAACAGTCAGAAAGGAACATCTTTTCTTTTACGAGAAGATGTTGGAGAACCAAGAACTTCACCTTCTACCCAAGGAGATGCATTTCTATATATCAGGAGAAAGCACCCAGAAATGTTAGGGGACAGAGATGGCTACCAAGTTCAAGAGAACAGACAGGCTACAGGAGACCAAGCCAGGAGCCTGGAGGACAAGAAGCAGTGTTCCGAGTTGAACTCACTGTCTAAAATGGCAAGAAGATCAAAGCACTGGGCCTGGGCACTAGGGGCAGGGAACTGGAACCCTACCCTGTCAGCCCAGAAGAGCTGGATAGATGCAGGAGGCATAGAATAGAATGGAAAAACAGAATCTAGGAGACCACGGAACTCAAAATACATCCTGTGTTCTGTCTTACCACAGTGGATAATGTGGATATCAACAGCAAGAGAAGCTACAAAAAATACACAAAGTCATGGAGATTAAACAATGTACTAGTGAATGATGTGTGGGTCACTGAAGAAATCAGGAGGGGAATTTTAAAAAATCCTATAATTGAATAAAAATGAAAACACAACATACCAAAATCTATGGAACACAACGGAGACTAAGAGGAAAGTAGCCGATAGTGAGTGTTTATATGAAAATTTGTATGAGAGTCACTTTAATGAGTAAGAACAAACAGAAGTCCAAACAGCAGATGATAAGATAATCAAGGTGGGTGGTGGTGGCACTCCATAGGCAGAGGCAGGAGGATCTCTGTGAGTTTGAGGACAACCTAGTCCACAGAGTGAGTTCCTAGACAGCCAGGAGCACAAAGAAACCCTGTTTCAAAAAAAAAAAAAAAAAGGAGGGAGGGAGGGAGAGAGGGAGAGAGAGACAGAAAGAATAAAAATCAGGTCAGAAATTAAAGAAAACTAAAAAAGATACAAAGGATTAATTAAACAAAGAGTTGGTTTGGAAAGATTAATAAAATTTACAAATCACTAGCCAAATTAACCAAAAGAGAGAAAACTCAAATTATTAAAATTAGAAATGAAAAGGCAGACATTATAACAGACACCAATGAAATTATGAAAAATTTTCAATAAATTATTGGCAATTTAAATTCAAAATAATATCAAAGAAATCATTATTCACCATGCCCATGTTGCTAGCATTCCAGAGATGGTTCAACATCAGTAATCAATAACTGAATACATCACATAAATGGACTAAAAGACAACTCAAAAGATGCAGAAAAAGTCTTTGACAAAATCCAACATCCTCTCATTTAAAAAATGTCCTAGATACTCTAGTGATATAGGGGACATAGCTCCAAATAATAAAGGCAATATATAACAAACCTATAACCGCCACCACACCAAAGTAAGAAAAACTCAAACCATTTCCACTAAGATCTGTAGTAAGGCTAGGATATCCACTCTCTCATCTTCGATTCAATATCATATTTGAAGTCTTATCTAAAGCAATAAGACAAGAAAATAAAATAAGGGGATACAAATAGAAAAATAAATAAACAGATGATGATTCTATAATAAAAAATACTAAAGACTACACCAAAAACTTAGATCAATACATTCAGCAAAGTGTCAGGATGTAAAATTAAGACAGAAAAATCAGTAGCCCTTCATATAGTAATGACTGATATGCTGAAAACAAAGTCAGGGAAACAGTCTCATTCACAATAGCCATGCAACAAAAACATATAGCTGTGGATAAACCTTACCAAGGAAATGAAAGTCTTCTATGATGAATATTTAAGGCATTGAAGAAAGATATTAAGGAAGACATTAAAAGATGGAAACATATCTTGTACTCATGAATTGGAAGAACTAATCTTGTGAAAATGGCCATCCTACCCGAAACAACATACAGCTTCAATGCAATCCCAAACAAAAGTCCAACACCATCTTTCCTTTTCATGGGAAAAAACAATCCAAAATCTTATATGGGGCACAAAAGACCAAAAAAAAAAATAGCCAAAGCTGTCCAGATGATACTGCAGAAAGTATCATCATAAGTGATTTTAGATTATACTATAGAGTCACAGTAATAAAAACAGCATGGTCCAGGAACAAAATCAGAATGATTGATGATTGTGATTGATGATTGTAAAAGAAGTGATTCGAACATATGCCCATGCAACTGAACTTGCCTGTGTCTAAAAATAGTTACAATGTTTCTAAAAATATACATTGGAGGAAAAGACGTCATTTTAAACAAATGGTACTGGGGAAAACAAGTTCCAGCATTCAGAAAATGGAACTTGATCCCTCTTTCTCACCTTGAACAAGACTCAACTCTGATCAAGGTCCTCAACATTTGACCCAATACCCCGAAATTGCTAGAGACAAAGTAGACCGCGCATTTTAAGTTACAAGCACAGGTAAGGACACCCAGTAGCCCGGGAAATTAGACCATGTGACAGGCAGGGTCTCGTGGACCAAGAAGTGCCTGTGCAGCTAAGGACACCGTGAAGTGACAAGGTGGCACACAGAACGGGAGGAGATCTTGGCCTATGTACTGCTGCATAGAACAACCAACAAGCCTATAAAAATAAACAACACAATTTAAAAACTGGCTGTGGAACGGAACAGAAATGTTTCAAAAGGAGAAATGCAAATACAGTTACGTGCTGGGGAGGGAACTGCAGGTTTAAACTGCCTTAAGAGTCCATCGCAACCTTGTCAGAATGGCCATCATCAGGAATACAAAAGAAAGGCTGATGTGGATGGGACAAATGGGAGCCCTATACACTAGAGTGTAAACTAGCTCAGCCACTCTGGAAATCAGTCTAGAAGTTTCTTAAAACACGGGAATGAAGCGGCTATGACAGTTATCCACCCCGGGCACATACCCAAGGGACTAGGTGTCCTGTTACGTCAACCTAGATGCTCATCAGCAGCTGCATGAACACACAAACTGTGGTATATGTACACATGGAGCATTAACTGTGAAGACACTGTATTAGGTAACTCAGTCCCAGATAAACAAACGCCACATGTTCTCGTTCATATGCCGATCTGCACTTCACATCTTTTGTGTGATTAGCGTGGATCCAAATGGAAGCCAAAGAGGAAACTCTGGGGTAAGAGGAACACATTAAAGGAAGGGAATAATAAATCATGGTCAAAACAGAAGGAAAGACATTGAAATATTAGGCATGGAAAGCAGAAATATGAAAGAAATTAGAAGTTAGGGAGAAGGCAAACCAAAGGAAGGTATATGAAAAGTCGTATGACAGACCTTGCTGAGTTTGAGGCCAGCCTGGTCTACAGGGCAAGTTCCAGTCTTCAAGCCAAAGCTATGAAGAGAAACCTTGTCTTGAAAAATAAAAAAAATAAAAAATTTTAAAAAAATAGATAAGCTGGGAGGTGGTGGCACACGCCTTTAATCCCAGCACTCGGGAGGCAGAGGCAGGCGGATCTTTGTGAGTTCAAGACCAGCCTGGTCTACAAGAGCTAGTTCCAGCGCAGGCTCCAAAGCTACAGAGAAACCCTGTCTCAAAAAACCAAAAAAAAAAAAAATAGATAAAAGAAAGAAAAAGAAAAGTTACATGGAAGCCTACTATCTCAGAATTCATTGAAAAATATAATTGGAGAATAATTTAATCCATAGTGTATTAGTTACTTTTCTCTTGCTGTGGCCAAACGCCATGACCAGAGGCAATTTAATGAAGAAAAGAGTCTATTTGGGCTTACAGCTACAGAAGGGGAGTCCATCAAGGCTGGGAATTATGCAGCAGGCAGCCAGAGCAGGAAACTGGTAGATCGCATCTTCAGATGCAGACATGAAGCAGAGAGAGTGAACTGGAAGAGGGTGCAGCTATCAACTCCCAAAGCCTGCTCCTAGTGACATGTGTCTTCTAGGAGTCTGCTGACAACTGAGATTCCAAGAATGGGCTTCTGAACAGAGATAGATGAAAAGTTTTTCTGGCCCAACAAACCTCTCTGCCGAAGCAATAATCCAAATCAGACCAAATCAACCCAAATTTTAAACAGCCCAGGTTAAATGGACACCAACTCTCCCGGGTGGTCTTCCAGGCCCTCAGAGAGGAGATGGAGAAGGAAGACCGGAAAGACCATGTGTTTGGTCTCTGGGGGCAGTTTAAATACCCTGTGGGAGTGGTCTTGAGCCCCTCTGGGGAGGGGTCACTGTTTGGTGGGCTTTCTTGGAGGTGGAGTCTGAACTGAGGCAACTCCCAGGGGAGGGGCTTGGAATGGAACTTTCCATCAAACATTCCAGACTCCTTGGATATAGGGGGTCAGGGGCTGGGGTGAAGCCCCAGCCCAAACATTCCAGACTCTTCAGGTATAGGAGTATCAGGGGGCTGGGGTGACACTTCCAAGCACACAAAAGGGACGCTTGCACCTTTCAAAGTTCAGCCTCCACTAGAGTCTCAAAGGCAAAGAGCCACTGGTTATCAGTGATTAGTTTCCCCCATCTAAGAGAAGTAGGAAGGCAGATACGGCCTTTCTCTACCCCCATGCCAGGCCTGATCTGGGTGTGGGAAATACGCCGTCTCTAATTTTAAAAGCCGGTGGCCACAGCTCACCTACAGAGGTGAGACCAGACGAGCCTGTGCGAGGTTCCAGAACAAGACACCATTTCACAATTGAAAAAAAAAAAAAAGTGCTTCATTGCTACCAGTTTTCCATCTAGAAACTCAGAGTGTCTTTTCAGGTAAAACCGACTTTGTTTTCCTAAGAGGCATGCCTCAAATAGGCAAATGATATTAAATTAGCCTACCACAAATCAATCTGCAAATGAAAAAGTGGGAGCAATTTTCCTTATTAAGGTTCCATTTATTCATTAGAGAGGAGCCGCGTTGTGCCGACAGGAGGCACATCAAAGGTCCCTGCTCCTTTACTTCTGTTTTGTTTTGTTTTTTTTTTTCTTTATGATCATCAAGAGGGCATTCGTGCTTTCGGGTTTTGAGAATAAAAACACCTCCATTTATTTTACTCGCACTTGGGACTGCTCCCAACTCTAGTCACAGGAATCATAAGCCACCTCGCCTACCCTGCGACAGCAGTGCATTAAAAGCAGTGGCCTCCGAGGTGCCACTTCTTTTCAGAGCAACCTTGCAGGTGTTCCTTGGGAGCCTATAAGCTGATTCCAACCCGAGCCCTTCTGAGTCTCCGGACTGTAATGCCAACAATCTACACTCAGTCATCTCAGATCTCCAACACCAGTGAAATGTGTTTGTCCCCCGCTCTTCCCTGCCCGTTATACAACGATGGAAGTATCAGCCTCATTTCCCAAAGGAACCAACTTTCTTTCCACTCAGTTCACATGGAATAGCACGCCCAAGAGTTTACTATCACATCTGCTTTGGGGCTGCATGATCTGCAATTTGGAGAAGTGCAAAGTTAATATTACGTAAACATTTTAAAAGTATACCACAGGGCAAAATAAATAAATAAATAAAATGATACGGGGAAGTTTAGCATCGAGAACTTTGCTTGTTGTGGGTCTGGTGGAGAGACTCAATAACACTTTTTAAAATTGTGAAGAATTCCTTTCTATAAAAAGCAATGTACTAGTGGCTTGAGCTGTTTCTGTTGTTGCTGCTGCTGTTTTGGGGTCTTTTGTTTATTTGTTTGTTTTGATGGCCCTAGGGTTGAGCCCAAGGCCTTTCTTACATCAGGCAAGCACTCAACCGCTGAGCTATACCATACCACTCCCTGTATTGTGTGCGGTTTTGTCTTGTTAAGAGTTAGATTCACTTGAATACAGTTCAAAGGCAACCTTTATGTAGCATGCAAAGGTTCACCTTTACAATATATGTAAACTGTCTGATCAGGCTTACAACTCAATAATAAAGAATTACAGAGAAATGCATAAAATATATATTATCCAGGGTTCAAACAAGTAATCACTTCATAGTTATGCCACTGTTCAAAATGCCTCTTTAAAGTTGAAGATTTATCTTCTCAACATTTGTCTGTAAGCCATTAAGATTTAAATGCAATGTTAAGAACACTCAGAGATGAATGTGCAGGTACATCATAGGCACTGAACACTTGGAGACTAGTGAGTGTGCAAGCCACGTCATAAGTACTGAGCACTTGGAGACTAGTGTGCAAGCCACGTCATAAGTACTGAGCGCTCGGAGACTAGTGTGCAAGCCACGTCATAAGTACTGAACACTCGAGACTAGTGTGCAAGCCACTTCATAAGTACTGAACACTCGAGACTAGTGTGTAAGCCACGTCATAAGTACTGAACGCTCGGAGACTAGTGTGCAAGCCACGTCTTAAGTACTGAACGCTTGGAGACTAGGGCACAGCACAACATAGGCACTGAAGCCCATCTTCCCACATTTTATATGGAGCTTGGGGGCATATTAGAATCTAGAGAAAAGCATCTCCATTTGAACTCAGTTCTCTCTCTCTCTCTCTCTCTCTCTCTCTCTCTCTCTCTCTTTTATCACAATGGGCTAACTTGGAGCTTAAATCATAAACACCACATTTACATGCTTGCAAACAGAAATATTGCATTTCTTTGGATGAGGATGTAGGCAGAAATTTCCTTAGAGCTGCTCAGTCCCAAATACCCAGCAGTCGCCTCCCAAATTACCACACAGAGACTTAATATTACTTATAAATGCTTGACCAATAGCTAAGGCTTATTATTAGCTAGTTCTTACAACTTAAATTAACCCATAATTCTTATCTATGTTTAGCCACAAGACTTGGTACCTTTATTAGTAAGGCATTCTTATCTGGCTTCCTGTGCATCTGGTTGGTGACTGTGTCTCTGCCTTTTCTCTTCCCAGAATTCTCCTAGTCTGGTCACCCCACCTATACATCCTGCCTGGCTATTGGCCAATCAGTGTTTTATTAAACAATACAAGTGACAAATCTTTACGGTGTACAAGAACATTATCCCATAGCATGAGGATGTACATAATTAAGAGCAGATGTGAAAGGGGAGGGCATATTTACCACCTACACAATCAGATCCTTCTGAGGTAACCAGGTTTAGCTCACCCTGGTAATCCTGGGCATAGCACAGCAATTTGCTGGACATTGGTGGAGAAGCCTGTTAGATCTCCCTATCCAAGAGCTCACTGTTTATCAACGAAATCAATAACATGCCCTTTAAATATTTACGCTGTGTCTGTTGTGCCTACCCTATAAGTAACTAAGGATACACTTGACCTGAGATCGTGCTGTATCCTGGCAGCACACGTCTTTTTGTGAGGGCACAGGTGTGTCTGGTGAGCCTGGATGGTGATGTAACTGACCCTCTTCTCACTGGAGTCTGCATCTCTCCTGGATCTCACAACCTCACGCACTGAGATGTCAGAGCGCCTCTGTGACAGGAGCCCAGCTAACAAGAGACAGGAATGTGACACACTGAGGCACACAGCAGCATCTGTGAGAAGACAGACCCCACAGCAGGGTGGGGTCACAGTACTCACGTCTTAAAGTCCTCACTGTCTACCACAAAATATGAGGGTAAGTTTGATGAATAAATGAAAATGTTTTCTTCTATCAGGCTTTCAAAAGCATGAAGAGAGACACATGTAAAGATACCTACTCTCTACTACTACTACAGCCCCCTAAATTCAGAAGCCTAGATAGAAACCAATGACCTTGCTTTCCTTATACAAAGAACACACACACACACACACACACAGAGAGTTACTGCTGTAATTATCAGTTTATATCAAAAAATAAATTATGCCAAGTAATGCTATTCATTAGCACTACTTTGTTTAAAGACTATTTTCTTTCCCAAAAGACCCAAAGAAGAAATTCAAACAGGCGAAGATAAGCAATCTCCATTTATGAATTAGTTCAGTTCATCTGGAAGTAATTGATCTTGCAACTAAAAAGAAAAGTATTTTTTTATAAAAAAAAAAAGGGTCCAGACAGTTGGTATATCCCTTGGATATTGAGACGCTCCTTCAGTTCTCAGTCTGAACTCTATAATAAGGAGACAGGATAGCCAGGGGAGGGCAGAGACATGAATCAAAGGTCCAAGGACAGGAGCAGGGGCGAGGGTAGGGGGTTGATATGTGCCAGACATCTAGAAATTAAGACTTCATCCAAGATGAGCATCTAAGAGAGTGTTAGAACTGTCATTACAACTTTTCTTACTGTATTAAAATCTTCATTTCAAATGATGTATTTGCTCCCCTCAGTGCTCTTAAATCAGCTAATTCATATAATGTTTATACACTAAGTGCCCACAACCAGAACTACACGGAGAAGAATATGCAGTGAATCAGCTAGCAGAAAGAAAGATGCAGGGCACAATGGCCTTTCGTATGCCCTCAGGACAGTGATACGGTCACACTTCCTGGATGGATGAGCTGGACTCAGATGTAAATTTAAACAAGTTGACTAAGGTAAGAGGTAATAGATATGAAGCCTAAACCCATTTCTCTCCAAACACATGCTATTATAAAACACGGACCTTAAATCATAATTAAGGAGACATGTTTTAATATAGTAGAAACATCATTGCTTTTAATTGCAACCTCCATCCCTCCTTATCAAGAATGGCCACTGTGTGGCCTCTCTTGTTGGTAGGTATAGCAATATGACAAGGTTCTGGTCTTGAGATAGTGACAGACATGTTGTATTAGACTTCTAAGAAGGTCCTTTAGAAAAAGGAAAGGTCTATCATTTTGGATTACTCTTCTTTCTCTAGTTCCAGCTTACAATGTAGATGTTATGGGTGGGACAGAGATGAAGAGTAAGATCTTGTGTCTCTGAGGATTGAGTAGAGTCACTCCGCCAGCCCATACTGCCTTTTCCCAGTCTTTGACGTGAGAGGATGCTCACAGCTTTAAGGAACGAGGCTCAAATGTTCACGACTCACTGTTGCTAATAGTTGCATTATTTTTAACAAGTCAAGATATTTTCAAGCTAGCGTATAAAAAAGCAGAATTTATTGTTGTTTTGTTCTCATTTTTTAAATGAAAAACAAATTTCCAACATTTTAGACAAAAAGTCATTTCCATTTTGTGGTTTTTTTGGATAGGAATGGCCCACGTGTTTGAAGGCTTGGCCCAGAGGAAGTGGCACTATTAGGAGGTGTGGCCTTGTTGGAAGAAGTGTGTCCCCATGGGGGTGGGCTTTGAGGTCTCATCTGCTCTGGATAGGCCCTGTGTGGTACATAGCTGCTTCTGCTGCCTGCACATCCAGATGTAGGACTCTCTGCTCCTTCTCCAGTACCGCATCTGCCTGTGTGCCGCCATGCTTTCTGCCATGGTGAAAATGGACTGAACCTCTGAAACTGTGAGCCAGGCTCAATGAAATATGTTCCTTTATGAGTCGCCATGGCCATGGAGTCTCTTCACAGCAACAGAAACCCTAACTAAGACACATTTTAAAGGGAGAACTTCATTTTTACATTAACAATTATCATCTGTGAGATGAATAGCTACCAACAGGACAAGTTCATCTGCAATAAGGAGAAATAAAAAAGTTGCCGAAGCAAACACTTGGCTTGGTTCTAGCAGCCTTGAAGCTCAGAATTCAGCATTGAGAAGGTGGGGTTTAAAGCCACCAACAGTTTGAGGGGCTTTATTTTTATTTCAACAGTTAGGTCTTCAGAAAAGATCCAGATTCCTCAGGACTACTACCATGATGGATGCTGAGAGTTTTTCTGGCTACTGCTATTACATTGGCAGCTGGGGACCTAAGCCTAGAGCTAGGCAATATTAGATACCAGTTCCCAGGCAGGTAAATCCCCACGAATGCTCCATTGCTGTTCCTAGTACATCTGACCAGGGATTTCAGGCCAGCTAGGTATCTTCAGATTAGAGAGCATACAAGATGTGCCCCTCTGCCTTCTAACCTACTTTTGTCTTAACAGAGTGCATGCTGGCATGTTGCTTCCTGTCTCTCCAAAGTTCTCATTACACCAAGACTAGAGTTCTGGAAATGATCATTCCCAACCAAGATGGACCAAAACAACAATGAGGGAAAGGCCAGTCAAATGACTGTGCAAGGTATCACTAGGCTGTGGAGCGTGGATCAGGCTCCAGCTCGGTTTCTGACTGAATAGACATCAGGCTCTCTCTTTTTTACAGGAGACTCATGTCAAGAGAAGCACAAAGTCCTAAAACCATGGCGTTAGTGGTCCTCATTGTCCCAAGAGATGTCTGCAGTCATTTAATGTGATAAGCACAAAAGGCACATAACTTACTCTACTGAAATAGGAAAGTGTCAAGCTCAGCATTCTGGGAGGAAGATAAGGGTTGGGTTTTGCTCTAGAATATAGGACAGGAAAGGAAGGTATAGAACCTTGCCCAGAGCTCTCCCTCGGCCATCTCTTTGATTCTGAGTGCAGATCTCAGGCTGAAGCCGTTTCTCGCCAAATGGATGTGACTGTCGCTGTCTTAGACACCTGTCCCTCCTGGTCAGGTACGATGCTCGTGGGGGCAGGTGCTATAAAAGTACACGTCTGTATCTCCACAATAAAATTAAGGAGGAAGAAAAGCATAACCCAGATGTGCTAAAAGATCCAACCAATGAAACGCATCAGAGAGCAGCTTTTGATGCCTGACTTTAAGGCTGCAGGGAATGTCATCATGCTGCTCGGTGCCCATCTGCTCTGATTGGATGCTTTTGGTGGACACACACTCCTACCCATTGGAGCTCCACTTTGAACGCAAGTCAGTAGGAGCTCTGTCCCAAGGGCAACAAAACTCTAAAACAATACAAGTTCCTTCCTAAGGCAAATAACCCACAGGCACAGAACTCCACTACAAACAGGCAATCTGTCCTTCTCTCAGCTGGGAAGGGTTCTGCTCACTGTGAGAACCAGAATCTCATCCCTTTTATTTTTCTGCATGTTGAGATGCAGGATTTCAGGACCAGAATAAGGAATTTCAGTACAGCTGGGCTGGCTCTGTTCCATAGGCCCAACTGGATGCCAGCATTGTCCAGCTGTGCAGTGCTGCTCATGCCAATGTCACAACCCTGCAACTAAGAGGCTGTTATTTCCCATCACCCTGGTGAGTGGCAGCCCTTGGCTGAGAATCTGCAGTCCCCTTTGCCCGGCACCCTGGATGTCTGCCCAGGCTGAGACCAGTACCGCCAGGCTCCGACCCAGCTTCGCTTGGGAAAGCCGCTGTTCCTTTCGGCCGCTTGGCTCCTAACAGTACAAAGGCCTGTCCCAGGAGCTGTCTGAAAGATAATTTCTCCAGTTGTGGCTTCAGTCCCATTCTAATTTGTCCCCTGCCTACCTCTCGATCATAGACATTGGAGGAATGCATTATCGTTTTACAAAACGCCTTAGAGATAGAACTACCTGGGGACAGTTTATGTCATATGGGGAGTCCTAACTGGTTTCTTTCATGGTATGGCTTCACTTTACATTGTTGCTCTGAGGATAAATCTTGAGATGTAATCACTTTGGTCTTCAGGCTATGGCATGCTGGGAAAAACATGCTATGTCCCAAAGTCATAATGTCAGTATCATTGACATATATGAGCAACTTTCACGATTTCTTGCCACCTATGTTTCTCCTTTGGGAGTGTTATGGTGGGATTGGGAGATGTTTTTATTGAGAAAGGGTCTCGCTCACTCTGTGGCTCTCAGGTTGGTCTTGAACTCATGGAGATCCTGAATGCTAGAATTACAGGAGTGAGCCACCACATTCAGCTCAGTCTCACTTTTAACATGTTTTCTGTTTCTGTTTGGTTTTCTTTAGAGGGGTAATATATGCAAGAGGCACATGAAGTAAGAATAAAGCCTAAGGAATAAAATGTACCCAACCTTAATGACCCCTATGATCCGGAAGAAAGTTTACAAGGGGTTTGGTTGGATAGCTGCCACTGAAATTAAGGAAAAACACTGCCCACCAAATCAGGAGGAAGGGGCAATACTGGGGACAAGGGAGAGGGGCCAAGAGCTGGGGAGAAGGCTGCCTGGGGCTTCACCCTTCTTTATCTGCCTTGGCTGACTAGCTCACACAAGGGCATTTATTTGTTTGTTTATTTTATGGACATGAGTGCTCTATCTGCATGTATGTCTTTATGGTGAATGAGGACATCAGATGTGACTCTAGATGGCTATGAGTCACCATGTAGGTGCTGGTACCTACATGAACCCAGGTCCTCTGGAAGAAAAATTAGTGCTCTTAACTGCTGAGCCATCTCTCTAGCCCTCTCAGAGCTTTTTTTTTTTTTAAAAAAAAAAACTTTGTTTTTCTAAATTTTTATTTAGCTATTTGTAAAACTGCTCACACATTCTCAAAAACAGAGACAAACATGACCCAGTAAAAGAGCAGCTGCCAGGCTAGCCCAGCACTCAGCCTGCAGGTACCTATGGGGAGGGGCACTGCTCAGTTTGCATTCTGTTATTCTCCAACCCAAGATAATGACCCACTTGCCGGGTGGGGGAAATGCTATTTCTCTAATTATCAGCAAAAGTCATGAAATGGGGGAAACATGGCCGTTTGAAAATGACCTAGCTACGTCCTAGCCATGAGGGGATTGGAGCAGTCTCTAATGGCCATCTATTGTTTAAAATGTCCCTGGAAACATGGATGGGCCCTCTGGCTTTGGTGTCTCCCTTGGGGCCAGGCAACTACCAAGGATTTAGGTCTTCGCCCTGGAGATGTCGAATGTCAGGCTCAGGAGGTATTCTGTAAGGAACTTGAGTGCCCTACATTTCTTCTATGGACTTGAAAGAAAACCCATGGAAAATACACAGAAAAAAAAAGTTCATTTTTTGCTACTGAGCGACCTCCCCCGACTGAGGAATATCTTCCTTTCATTCCGAAGTTGCTCATATCATAGTCTCGTCCTTTTGTGCAAAGATCGGAGGAAAGAATCAGGACATGCAATAGTCTCTCAGCTGCCTACAATTCAGTCCCCTTTACTGGCACCTGCAGCCACAATTTTAAAGAGTTTCTTCTGAGGCACCTGGGGGGCCCTCTAAAACTCATATCTAGCTCCCTGCCTTTCCAAGGGTCTGTGGATTTTGTTTTAAACGTTAATCACATGTTGCAACCACTCCAGCTCCCAAAACACAACGTTACACCCTCCAAACAAAAATGTCTGCCATTTCTACAGATAAACATATATGTTTTATAATCAAAAAGTAGAGAGACAAGGAAGCATAACCTTCAGGTGCAAACGTGGTCAACCATCAGGTGCTCCCCCTCAGCAGTCAGACATGGGAGACAGGAGAGAGAGCGAGCGAGTGAGCGAGCGAGGTGTTAGATTCCCTCCCTCCCCCGCAGGCTGAGGATAGAGAGGGCACAGTTGCTTCGAGTTCTACCCTCCTTTCTCAGTCTGATCTATTTTAAGTCCGCAGCAGAAGCACTTGGCAGCTGAGTGTTTCCAAGTTAGTATGTCATCTCCCTACTCCAGATCTCATGTGAAGCACAGTCTGGGAAGCCCGGGGATTCCTGGGAAAGAGGAGGGCAGACACCATCTCAAGACTCCTATGTCTTAAAAATTCCTCAGCTCCCTACTAGGTGCCTTAATGAAGACTTTGTCTTAAATCTCAATTATATATGGAATCTCAAGAAGTCCAGTAGACAGAGTATAAACCTGGTTGCCAGGGGTCGGTCCCGTAGGAAGGAAGTGGAGAGACATTGGTGAAAAGGACTCAAATTTTCAATTGTGAGTTGAACAAGTTCTGGAAAATGGATGCATGGCATCGGTGGCAATGAATGTGTTAATTAATTGGACTGTGATCATCATTACACAATATGCCGGTCTATCAAATCGTCTTGTTGTACACCACAAATAGGTACAGGCTTTATTTGGAAAATCAAATGCTTTTAAGCATTTTTGAAAATACATTCAATTGATAACAAATTCGAAAGTAAAAGGCCTCATTCGGGTGGCTAGTAGAATAAAACAGACTGAGGCTTAGCCTAGGTCACAGAGCTGGCTGAAGTGAATCTGGGCACCGAGGTCAAGGACATCAATAAGTTCTATGATATTCCCTCCAGCAAGTAAAACATGGACTCTCACAACAGACACAGCATATAAAGACAAGACATAGAAACATGGAGACGTCAAGGAATGTCATAGTCTACTTGACCACAGGGGTCTCATTAACTCTGCCATCCCAGAGATAGGAGAAGTCTGCAGTGTTGGGTTGCCGTGTAAAATCAGGAATCTCTATGTTCCTTATTGGATATTGCAGCCTATTTCACAATGTTTTTGGTATTGGTCATTCATTGTTCAACACCTATTTTAAAAATATGTTCCCTAATGCAAATAAAACAATAGTTGTAATCATTGGAAGAGTTGACAATCAGGTTCAACTTCCCCAAAACTGGGTTCAGATTCACGCTGATGGTGAATCATAAAAGCAAATGCTTAGTATCATAAACATCAAGAGCCAGCAGTATAAATCCTGTATCAAACACAAGCTAAGAGTCGGCGTACTTGTCTGTGAATGGGTATGATCGCATTCTCCTTTGTTGGGACACGCTCACAAACTACAATCAAGATACCACTCACGGTGATGAAGTACACTTCCAGCAAATGGCTTCTCATCAAGGATGTCAGCTGCGGCATTTAATCACACAGGAGAAACCATTCATTTTCTCATACACATCTCTTTCCAGTAATCGCTTAATTATCTCACTTACCCCCATATAAAAAGTGAGCTCAAATTTCAATTGAGTGGCAGATCATAAGGACTTGTAAAATGTGCATCTATTTCCCATTGAGAATTTCCAAAAGTTCCAATTCCTTTGGTATAAGGAATAGTAGTATGGCGAAGGACAATAAGACAATTGATGGAAGCCCGGTGTGAAAAAGGACAAATGAAGCTATCTACCCACTGCCGTCAAAACGGTTTCATGTGTTAATTTCAGCTTTAAAAAAAATCTTAAAATCTCTCAAAGCAAGGCTGAAGAGAAGGCTCAGCAGTTTGTTTAGTGCTCTTCTAGAGGACCCGAGTGTGGTTCCCGTCCCTTGCCAGCTCACCACCCGTAACTCCAGTTCCGGTGGGTTCCATGCCCTCTTCTGGTGTCTGACAGCCCTTGTATGCATACGTGCAGGCACACACATATACATGCAAATGTTTAAAATATATTTTCTTTAAAAAAAACTTTCTAGCTTAAAAAAATAGGCCTGAAGAGTAATTAGGGCAGAATCCTTAATATCTACCCAGGACAGTGATTGTCAACCTGTGAGTCACAATCCTTTTTTGGGGGGGTCACATATCAGACATCCACATCACGATTCCTAACAGTGGCAAAATGGCAGTTTCGAAGTAACAATGAAATACTTTTATGGTTGGCGTCACCATAGTATGAGGAGCTATAGTGAAGGGTCGCAGATTCGGAAGGGTGAGAAACACTGGCTCAGGACACTCCCAGTGACAGTGAGAAGAAACTGAGACCATCTTGGGGTGACATTTGTTTGTGATCTAACAAATAAAGCTTGCCTGTAGATGAGTGTACAGAGCAGAGCAGGCCGAAGCCACTAGAGGTCAGGGAGTGGTGGCACACACCTCTAATCCTAGGGCTGGGGAGAGAGGAGACAGAGGGATCTCTGTGAGTTCAAGGCCACCCTGGGCTAAATCTGTTAAAAAAGGAACAGATCTCACACAAAGGTGATCCCAGGTACTGGGATCACATACCTTGAATCCCAGCACCAGGGAGGTAGAGACAGGAGTGATAAGGCTGGGTGGAGAGAGGAATAATAAGGGTGAAGGAGACGGGAGCTCAGTGCAGTCTGAGCTTTGGTGGAGACAGTGTGGTCTGTGGATCACCCGTGCAGCCTGAGGAGCCAGTCATGGAGACAGGATCACCCCTTCCGTCTGAGCACTGGCAGAGGTTAAAGGTCTCTCTAGTGTCTGGCCACGCTGCTTCTCTGATCCTTCAGCTTTCACCCCCTAATATCTGACTCAGGGTTTGATTCATTAAGACAAATTAGAACTCATGCTACAGCATCTCCTGTCATTAAGGTCACGTGACACAATCGTAGATTTTTTTTCACAAGTGAGGAGACTGAGAGTCGCAGCTCTTGGGTGGCTGCAGAGTTCACGAACAGGTCGGATGTAGAAAACTCAGGACAATGTTGTTCATTGTTCCCCTTTATTCACACACACGGAGGGCTTTCCTTTGAGAGAGCCATCGTTCCAGCCATCAACTAGCTCCTACCTCACATGCAGACTCTTCCATGGGCAGTTTTAGCCACAGCACTGCTCTGTCGACCCTAAACTCTTAGTGACCGCACTGCTACTCTTAGTGACCGCACAAACAAGTGCTAGAGCTTCGTGAATGCTCGGTGATGACACAGAAACTGGAGCTCTTGTCATTATTATCTTTAACACAGTCAGGCTCACACACGCTTCTTCAGCGTGTCAAGGTGAACCCTGATGTCTGGACTCTTGACGAAAAATCATTTTCACAACTTCTAAAACTCTAAACATTTAAAAATTCAAAGCTCAAGTATTTTAAAAAGTTTTCAATGTGAAAAGAATTTAAATTCTCACTCAGCTGCTGTAAAGTTCTTGAACAGAGTCATCTCAACGCAAGTGCATAGATGCCAGCTATAAGAGATGCCAGTCTCATTTCTCCCCGTTAGCATGGTCAGAGGAACAGCACCAGGCAGCGTATATAGTCTAAAGGGTGAGAATTTATAAATTCTAAGGTCTGGGAATTTCCACCAAGCTATATTTCATGCCCAAATACATGCTCAGAAGCCATAGAAGCAAGTCAAGTTGCAGCCAGTGTGACTCACGGTGAGTGGGTTGTTATAGGTTTCCTTTTAGTAATCTCACCTAGAGTATTTGGGAGCCATCTGACTCATGCAAATACTCCCCAAAGCAGAGGGACACTTTGCAGTCATTTTACATGTTGAGGGCTTAAACACTGAAACAAATTGTCTGGCTCCTTTATTTTTTTCCCTTTATTTCTTTTGAACAACATTAAGAATGAAAGCAGAGAACAAACTGAGGATTGAATGTTTTCTTTAATTTTACACTGACTGTAAAAAGCAAAAGAGAAAAACAAAGAAACAAAAATGACAACAAAACTATTACATGCCCAACAAATGTTACTGCAAAATGATCAGAACAAAGGACTAGGGCAAAGGACTCCTTCTTGCTAGGATTCAGATTATGACATGGCGAGTAGGATGCCTTAGACCTATGGATGTACATCCCTGTTAGAAAGCAGTAAGACAATGTCCAGGTCATACAGAGAGTCTTCACAAATTACACAATCTTGGAGCTGGAAGAGCCATCACATAGTTTTTTAAATAATTTATTTATTTTTATGTATGTGCACTGTTTTGCCTGCATATATGTTTGTGTGAGGTTGTCAGATCGTGGAGTTACAGACAGTTGTCAGCAGCCATGGGGTGCTGGAAATGGAACCCAGATCCTCTGGAAGAGCAATCAGTGCTCTTAACCGCTGAGCCATCTCTCCAGCCTTGAGGCATCACATATTTTAAGTCAACAGCTATAATATGTAATAGGTCAGATGATGGGGGCTTACATTTTCAGGGTCACTAAAAAGCCATTTGCAGTGTTCAAGTGGTTTGATTCTGAGAAAATAGGAAGCAGTATATGTGTGTGTATGTGTGTACATACGTGTATGTATACATCTGTGTACATATACACAAATATACAAGTACACACAATTATACATAGATATACAAGTATGTGTACATATCTGAAGAGCTATATTTCAATTCTAAAAAAAAGAGACAAATACTATTATGCTTTTTGAAGTTTAGTCATTATATGTAATTAACTAATTATAAAATAGCTTGGCTTATCCACTGATTTTTACCATGAATGCTATTCTATCATTTCCCAAACCATTAGCAACATTTCAGGGACCCCTGTGACCAAGTGGCCATGTAGCCGTTGCTCTAGTCACCTAATGAAGTACCCCTTTGCTATTCATTGTTCAGTTGTTATTTTTAGAGGCAAAAATGAAAGGGCAGGTATCCTCTTCCCTTAAAATGTCAATGACTTCTTTATAGTCGCTGGTGATCAGTGATGACCACGCTGTTTGTATGATTCATTCTTATCTAAAATGTTAGGTAGCCTGCATGGCTAATCAGCTTATTGATAGTGAGTGTCCCTGAACTCGTCTGTGGTAACAGTCATACACCTCTCGCGACAGAAACTTACTTCAGTTCCTGCCCCACAGGAAATGTCTGAGAAGTATTAACTGGATCATTAATAAGCTTCACACTCTTGTAATGCCCTGGTTTACTCACAACTCTCTTGTGCCTCTGGGGGAGAAATCGAGATTATGCTACGTGTATTCTTGATTATACTTGTTAATATAAGAAGAGAGAGCATTAATGGTGTACGTTCTCAGTCATGTATCACACTTTTTCTTACCTCTTATATGTTTAATGTAAAATTATTTTTTTTGCATTTTAAGCAAACAGTGCTGATGTAGAATATTGCCCAGAAAGACCTGAAGACCTATGGGAGCCTTTCAACTAGCCTAAAAGCATTGTTTACTGAAGTCATTTATATACATACCTTATTAAAGGTAAATATTTGCTGTCATGCCCGTGAGTCCCAAGTCAGTTAATTGGCTTTTTCTATAGAGCTATTGCTTTCTTTTTTGTCGTCATGGCAATGCCCTATGAGTCAGCTGGGGTAACCGTGGCTGAGGTGTTAGGTCTCACACTAGCCTTCCGAGGTGTTTCCTTCCACATTTCTCTAACGGCTGGCTCCTATTTGTCAGAGAAGCCAAATGAGAAGGTGGGGGTTGGGGTTGGGGTGGGGGTGGGGATCTCTCAAAGACAGGTCTTCCTTCTGGGCAAAACCCATCATCTAAGGTTTTCCTCTAGCACAGGGACACCTACTGGGAAGGATGTGTGAACACGGCCCATTACTGTATTGATCCTGCCACCTTCACCCCAGTCTACAAGCCTAAGACTTTCAACTAGCTTGGGTAAATACACAAGTTAGGTGACATAAAGATACACTGGCATTGATTGTCTAGGAACTGACAGCATAAACAATAGACAATGTCCCAGAGGGTCAGACTCCAGCACCTTTTAAAGTGTTAACCTAAGTCTGAAAAACAATTCATTCCAACATGGGACATATCCTGATACTTAAAAAGAGATTATATGTATTTCTGTTTTCAGTTGTCTTCTAATTCAAAGTGAAAATGATAAGACTGACCATCAAGACCTTGGTATATTGGTCGCTGGCACCTGGATACTTCAGTCAAGTCCAGGTGGAATGAGGAGGACGGGGAATGGCAGCTGGACATGCACGGCAGTTACCACATGGCAGTTGCTATGTAGCTCACATTTTAAGCTCACGTCTTTGTAGTTTTTGATCTCTACACAGCATGGACTGGACTGAAACTCAAAATCCTCTAGCCTTGGTCTCTCCAGTTCTAGAATTATGGGTGTGAACCATCATAACCAGTGAGAAAAATACCTGAGGTGCTAGTTTTTGAGATAGATGTTAGATTAAGGATATCTTTCGCAGTATAGACAAAATCTAGTGTTTGATCATCTTCTTAAACATGACATAAACTTTAGCATTGTCTATGCCTTGATAATATATATATATATTATACTTTAATAGGGTAGGTTTTTGGTTTGATTTTGGTTTAGTTGTTGTTGTTGTTTATACATAAAGGGTAAACAAACCCTGTAGCATTGCAAGGCCAGTCACAACTGTAGTAAACCAGGTTGATAGGGTGTGCCCTCAATATATGATACATAAATGCCCAGATGTAACCAACAACAACCAATTCCCCATCGTGGGCTATCCTAAAAACTTTTCAACACTCTCTCCTCTTTTCAGCTAAACAACCCTTTCCCTCAAACATATGCTCTACTTCTGAAGACAAGGTTGCTCTTAAAAGGGGGGGGGCTTAACAGCAACATGATTCAAGAAGCATCTTTGTTCTCAAGGAGTCATTTTTCCCTTCTTCAACCAACAAGTTATTTGATCTAGGCTCACATAGCTCATTTGATTTTTAATAAAAAAGTCTCTGGACTCAGGCAATCCCAAGTACCCTGCCTTACTCTTCCAGTGCCCATACCTTAATCCTCACCTATGAATTTCAAACCATTAGAGAGACATATATGTTGATGTGCTCACATGTCATTCAATTTGCACACTTTAAAGTTCTTCTCATCTGGGCCTTGGTCTGTCTACAGTGAATTCATTTGAGACACATTTGGCTTGTCTAATAGGACAGGCCTGGCATCCATACCTTCAGTTCACCATGAAGGGAAGGACAAAAGAATTCTGCAAAACCCTTCAGGTACTGGGACATGAGAGGGTGACTACAAAGGCCAAGTGTCACATCACAGCACCATAACATATGTGTAACTACGTTTGGATGTGCTCTGCGATCATACTTACTTATGACAGAACTTGTCAGGATGCCCTACTGTCAAGCCTACCGGCACTACCCCCCACCTTCCTCTGATTCTATCTTGACTATAGATAGAATATTCAATCTATCTGTTTATCTATCTTGAAGGAAGATGCTCTATACAGCCTACTCCTCAAGCGAATTTGTAATCTCCACGGCTCCCGCTGGAATAGCTACAAACCTCACGGATCACCATTTGAAACTGTGAAACTGTAGAAATTATCCAAAGGTTCCACTCAGAGTTATCGAATTTTAAATTCTATTATAATAGTCCTTAAAATATTGTGCTAAAAGAAGTACTATTAAGTGGCAATAGTCATGGTCGCCCAAAATTACATAGATCAGTTTGAAAACATTTTTGAACTCTGGGCTGAGATTTATCATACATAGACTCATGTGTAAATGGTGTCTATGCATTCTACACATGATCCCTTTAAGATTAGACCTGACCACATGAAGACTTAATGAGAGAAAAGATCCTACTTAAGTCGCATGTCAAATTAAATAATTAACATAATACTACTGAAATATACAATTGCTTTATTTCACATTTCTATACATTTTTATTTAATAAAAATGAATTGGTTATATATACTACTATAAGCTAATCTTGGACTTTGACCATAATTTATAACAAAACAACTAGCCTAGAACAAATAGGTAAAAAGGCAAAACCTCTGAAATGTTTTATAATACCCATGAATTAGTTGTTGGTTGATTAATAAGCAGTTACAGAGTTCCTACTGTGTGTCAGACACCAGAGAAGAGAAAATAATATTATTTTGTCTGTTCAAGCATAGAGCAGAAAACAAGTGAGATAAAAGCATTACACTCTAGCTATTCAGCTTATTCTTATTCATAAGAACAAGGCATACTGAGGGAGAAAATTGGGGCTAGAATAGTAGACTTACTAAGTCCCTGAACAAATGACAACTTCAGTAAAGGAATATTAACTATACTTTGTAAAAGGAATAGTTCTGCTGTGACCATTTAATATAGTTCTTTATGTTGTGGTGATTCTCCAAGCATTATCTTATTGATATTTCATAACTGTAATTTGGCTACTGTTATGAATCATAATGTGAATATCTGTGTTTTCTGATGATCTTAGGTGACCCCTGTGAAAGGGTCATTTGACCCAAAAGGGGTCATGACTCCTAGGTTGAGAACCACTGCTTAAGGTCAAAGAAGATGCTCAAATAACCAACCCGCGTTGCCTCTACACTACATTAGAATACTTGCATTAATCACAAACCACAACATGATGGTGATGGGCCAAAGGCTTCGTTTTCCTATGAATGGCAGGCAGACACTATTATCAACAGGATCTAGATAATAAAGGAATCAAAGTACTAAAGATGAATTAAGTCCCACCACTATTAATGGGCATCCTCCCCTGTTTTTGGCACAGCTCAGGGAACATAATGTCTCAGCTCTGATGAGGAAAAGCTGATGCTCGAGTCATGCAAATGATTAGTTTAGAAGAGACAAATTCTTTTAATTCAGAGCTCTGCTAGCTTTGTAACTTCGTTGAATTCTACGTGAAAAGCCTGCGGATATATTTTATGCCATCTTTAAAAGTCTCGTCTCACATCTTCAGACGTTTTGTGTCAGGTTAACCAGTGTCTAGACACCCAAAGTACGTACTGTAAACCCAGCAACCACCAAAACGGTCCTTCCTTCTGCTCTAGATGATATGTACACAAGGTCACCAACATGTAAGTGTACACAGATATTTCCGTCATGCACTCAACAGGAGACTGTTATTTGCAGACAAAAATATTGATGTTGCTAAGTGATACTGAACAAATCACAAGCTGTCTTTTTTTATTTTTTCCCCATCTATTTCTCGCTCATAAACAGTTTTAACACCGTTCCAGGTCTGCCCACATTTTGTCGCAACTAAAATATTGAATTTACTACACATTCATAATATCACAAGACTAATCTGTTAACACTTTTTAGATCCTTCCTAAAATCTAAACAGAGGGTGAGTGAAGTCTTAAGTAACCGATATCATAGAGCAAATGAACAAAATAAAATAGTTACTAGCTATCTTTTTTTTTTTTTTTTTTGCATAGCAGCTCTGAGTTTGTCTCAGCAAAGGAGAAATAAAGTTAAGTAAATCAAACCCCAAAGATCCCAACGTGAGCTTAGTAAGCCCCACACAGAGACACTTCTCAATGAAGAGGCACCTGGAGTAAAAACAACCAATTTTAGGTTCTGTCTCCTTCTTTGTCCCTTCTAAAAGAACGTTACTTGAAATTGACAGTTTGAATGTAATTGGCTCCCACAAACTCATAAGGAGTGACACTATTAGGAGGTGTGGCTTTGTTGGAGTGGGTATGGTCTTGGAGGAAGAGTATCACTGAGGGGGCAGGCTTTGAGGTTTCTCATGCTCAAGCTACCACCCAGTGTCTCACGCTGTAGCCAGCACCATCTCTGCCTGCACGCTGCCATGCTCCCTGCCATGATGATAATGGACTGAACCTCTAAAAATGTAAACTGTCACCTCAGTTAAATGTTTTTCTTTGTAAGAGTTGCCAAGGTCATGGTGTCTCTTTAAAGCAATAGAAACCCTAAGACAAGGTGCAATGGGTAAGAGGAGGAAAGAACTCAAAGGACTTCCAGGTGCCACCTGGGCAGCCATCAGTCATGACAAGGAGGTGGGAGAAATATGAGCACCTGGCCTCCAAAGACAGAAACCAAGCTACAAAGACCTACAGAGAAGATAGAAGTGGAGATGAGCTGCATAATCAAGGCTCCTCGGAAGCTACAGAAATTTTACTTTAAACAGGTCAAAAGATAGCATGCAATCCTTCCCAATTCATCCAAGGCTAGAAGGAACAAGATATAAGCAGGTTCAAGAAAGGAAAAAGTGACATGTGCTCCAACATCTCTGGGTCTCTATTCTACCAGTAGCTGCAGGAAGTATTATAGTAAAGGAGCTTGAAGTCACCTCTGCTGGCCAGTGGGCACTGTGGGGCTGCCTATCACTTTGGCATCTATTAATTCATTGACTCCACCAACTTCACAAGTCCAGATGCCTCATAGTCAAGGGTTTCTTAGCTTTTCTGAAGAATATCATCATCGAAAATAGGTGTTTCCCACTTCTCCCTTTTTCTCCTTTAGCAGAAAACTCCTATCTGTCCCCATGCTTGTCCCTCATGTCCCATCCAATTTTGATGCCTCCTCCTGCTTACTCATCTAACATTAGTTTTCTGAAATTCTACACAATTACACCTACTTGTAAAACCAGACCTCACCTTCCAACTCCCAGTTCTGCCATATAAGTTCCATGACAGTTAGGGATGGGACCACCTTCCAGCATTCACCCTTCTTCATCCACCATCAACTCCTGTCCAGGAGCATGTGAAAATGAGCTCTGCACAGTGTAAACAAAAAGCAGATCTCTGGAGCAGGAAATACGTCAGCAGTTACTTAATCCATGGGCCTTTTTGAGGCAATCCTAAATGGTTGATCTGACTCACTGCTGGATGGGACACACTTCCTGCTGCTAGTCCCAGCTGGCCCCAATGCTGCTACCTGTGGGATAAAAGAGACTGCTGGTGGCATAGAATGACCCTGTTTTAACTACTGGAGGTGAAATAAAAAAAAAATAGGTCCTGCTAAGAGTTATGGTGTGATCTCAGTGGTACCAGTTAAAGACATGCAGATATGGTGACAGATATGGGAGATAAGAAGTGCCAAATGCAGAGGGTCCTGCATCTCACCTGGGCAAAACAGTAGAGCTGGCCCCATTGGTGTGAGTGAGTGGCCCAGATCTGAGGACCTGAAAGCAGGAGAATTGGCTTCCATGCTTCAAGCTGCATTTTTGAGCTAGCGAACACAGTGCTAGGCAATCACATGGGTAATAATGATGAGGGAAAGCCAGCAGGCTGACCAACCCAGCTACCGCTACCACCCAGGCCCAGGGCCAGGGCTATGAGTTGACCCACCCCAAGATCTACATCATCTATAAACTCTTGGAGCAAGAAAAGGGGATGAACCTATAGATCCAAAATTACAGGATCTCCACAACACAGGACAACAACAGGATATCCAAGAGGAGCCCATTATTGGTGGTAGCAGCAGAAGCCAGGGGCTCTGAGCTTGATTAATGACTCATGGCCATGAACATTTGCAAATAAAGATGAATGGACTAAAAGGTAAACTGTGTGACTCAACGGGCCACA
>JAQHUG010000445.1:1013317-1034859 GCA_028555095.1 Dicrostonyx torquatus | reverse complement strand
GGTGTGTCTGTGTGTGTGTGTTTTGTGTGTGTGTGTGTGTTTCTGGAGGTGTGTGTGTTTTGTGTATGTGTGTATATGTGTGTGTTTTGTGTGTGTGTTTCTGGAGGTGTGTCTGTGTGTGTGTGTGTTTTGTGTGTGTGTGTGTTTCTGGAGGGGTGTGTGTGTGTGTGTGTTTTTGGAGGTGTGTCTGTGTGTGTGTTTTGTGTGTGTGTGTGTGTGTGTGTGTGTGTGTGTTTCTGGAGTGCTTTGTAACTTCACATGAACTTCACAGCCACCATCAACAATCAATTCTTTCCAAGTGCCACTCAAGATAAAAAACCAACCTCTATGCCTACTGCCGAGCTGATTTCACAACTTTCTGTCTCCTGAAAATGTCTTTGTTTTCTTTTCAGGTCTGTAACTGTATTCACCACAAGGCTTGATTCCTGCTTCAAATATCTTCCTTGCTTAGGAGGTGGGGTGGAACACAGCTTTTGCTATTTATGGTGTCAAAGAAGTTTTGTTTACCCTATTAACAAAATCAACAACTGGACTCCATGGTACACTAAAAATGTCTCCAGCCCACTGCACCACCCTTGCTGGGAAAGAGAACATGCCAGGAAAACAGGTCCAAGGCAGAATAGTGCCTCAGGAATAGCCATGTGTCCTAGTTAGGGTTTCTAGTGCTATGCTCAAACCCCATGACCAAACACAAGTTGGGGAGGAAAGGGTTTGTTTGGCTTACACGTCCACACTGTAGTCCATCACTGAAGAAATCAGGACAAAAACTCAAGCAGGGCTGAAACCTGGAGGCAGGAGCTGATGCATAGGCCATGGAAGGGTACTGTTTACTGGCTTGCTCAGACTGCTTTCTTATAGAACCCAGACTACCTGCCTAGGGATAGTACCACCCACACAATGGGCTGGGCTCTTCCCCTATCAATCACAGATTAAGATAATGCCCTATAAGCTTGCCTATAGCCTGATCTTATGGAAGCATTTTCTCAATTTAGGCTCCCTCCTCTCAGATGACACTAGCTTGTGTCAAGTTGACATAAAACTAGCTAGCATACCAAGCTTTCCCTAAATGTATAACGTATAACTTTCTATAATATGCATGCCCAACTCTCATTGCTGACATTCATCTAAATCCAAGCTCTCTGTATTACAATAACAAGCCATGTTTAGGTCTTGTGCTTGACCCAGGCAGGTGTTAAAGGGCATAGAAGCTGAGGGCTCATTGGTGCGCTTGTCACCCACACCTATGCTACTGAGCTTACTTGTCTCTGTGAGTTGGTCTAAATTTCTCGGGAGAATGGCATGTGCATGTTAACATGTTCCCCAGCATTTCTAACACAGTAGCACCAACTCAATAATCTGGCAAGGATGTCTGACTCATTTCAGACGTGTATGATAGGCACCCAATACATGCTTTCTGGTGGGACAATGTTGCAGCCTTAGGGATCCTATCATGCAGAGTGGAATGTCTGTTAGTTTAAACCCTCAAGTACTCACCTCTATTCATGTACAATAGAACATAGTCAGAAAAGGGACCAGACATAAGCCTGCTTAGTCTCCACTTGGAGGTGTGAGCGGGCAAGCTAGCCAGCAAACACAGAAATAAGAGAAGAAAGAGCTACGGAGCCTTCCTTCTTAACTGTTATCAACAGACCCAAGTAACTATTGATGCACACTCAGAAAGAAGCAGTGCGTAGGTCCCAGAGAACTCCCCAAAAAGGCTAAAAATATATTTAACAATTTCAAAGAACAAACATATCTCCATTTCTCAACCAGGACGTGTCACTAAGGAATAAATCTGGAGGGGTTCCTCGATGGTGCATTTGGAGTGTGCACCTCCTCCTGAAACAATGTGTCCCGCTGCCTGTTTCCCTTGGCCCTGGTGCAACACCTGCAGACATCTGCAAATGCTAGCACCCCACAGATAGCAAATCGAAAGCTTATTTAACGTTCATTTGACTTCAAACACAAATCTACTTTATCTTGGAAACTAAACAAAGAGCTACAGAGATCTGAGTTCTTTGGCTCTTACTTCATACTAAGTTTTTGAAAACTTGTAGTTTTAACAAAAGACAGGCACAGATAAATCCAAGAGATTTGCTACAGAAACAAACAAAACAGCATTTTACCCAACCTCCACTGCAGGCTGCTGTGTACCTTTCAACTACACATGTGGCGTCTTTGTTCCTGAGCCAGATGGAGCCTTAGCGTGTGGGTGCTGTCTACCATCCAATCTTCCCCAGCCTTCAGGAAGTCAGGGCTTCTAGAACTGTCTGGATGCTGACAGTGATCTCCAGGTTCCAGCTGCCCATGCTAGTCCAGGAAACAGCCACTTGGCCCCATGTCTGGGTAGTTATTTATTGTTCTAGTTAGAGTGATTTTTCAAGTACTGGAGATTTCTTTTTTGATATAAGAATTATTACTAATCAGTGAAATCTTTACCTATTAAAAGTGCAAACTCTAGGCTACCATTAGGCAAATATGCAAATGTCAATCTTTATATTAAACCTCAGACTTCAGGGGTGACTTCTTTCCTTCCTCTGGGATGCAACTATCATGTCGCCCACTTTGTAATTTCATCGGGGCAAAGATTAAAACACAGACATTAAATAACAGTAATAAATACCAACTGACATGGGGTTAGGGAATAGTACATATTATCTTAGAAGTCTGTTTATCTGCAACACATATCTATGGGCTTTCTGTAGTAAAGGAATCAAAACCAAGAAGAGCCTGCATCTGGCTTTTCCACTAGCAAAACAAAAACATTCACATCTCCAAGCTCTAGACCCTTCCTCAACAGGATGAATTTTTGTGCACATTTTAAAACTGAAATCGAATGTAATTAGTGACAAGAAAATTACCCTAACAAGTTCCTCTTACAGGAAGTCAGTCTTCAAACATGTACACAGCTGACCCACAGCATGGGTCACTGGGTTCATTCAATCAGTTCTTGGATCTCAAGTCTCCTCAGAGACCTCAGAATAAAGTGGTTTTTGGAAGATATAAAATGATTTCCCAACACTGCTAGAAGTCCAGCAAGTGCACATGAGCAATCCCTCCACTTGAGGAGTTCTTGGCAGGAGCCACCATTTTTTTTTTTTTAATAGGCAAGAGGAAAATTCAAGCCAAAATCAAAAGTTACGCCAAAGGAAACTTAATTTCTCATGAAGAAACAAAGAAGTGTAAAAACATTGGCCCTGATTTCTCCTCTAAGAATAAATAGAAAGATTACCATTATCCCTTCAAGATTTCAATAAGGAGAGATCAACTCTAGAGACTCAAATTCTAACTGAGCTGAACTTCCCCATAGAAGGCTTTTCACTCAACAACAAAAGAATTCCCAGGAATTAAAATGTTTAATGATCCCCCATAAATCTATGGACTTACACCACAGTGTTCTATTCTTTATTGCAGTTCTTTAGTGTTACTTCATGAAACAAAAGCATTAATATCCCCATTTCACAGATAAGGAAATCAAGAGTTGACACTGATCAAGATTAAGCATACTTCGATTGCCTGTATTGACTGTAGAAATCAGCTTGGAGACAAATCCCCAGACATGCCCACAAATCTGCATTATAATGGAGCTGGGACAACACCCTAACCACCAAGGGAACAAAAACAGAAACAGGACGAGCTCTAGTATCTGTTGCTCTCTGCTTCCTGTTTGTGTGTACAACGCGTCCAGAGGCCTCAAAGCCCTGCTGCAGTGACTTCCCCATCTTCAAACTGGGAGCCAAACAAACCCTTGCTCCCCTAAGTGGCCTTCCCCAGGTATTCTGTCCTCACAAGGAGAAAAGTAATTACTATAGATGGTGCATCTCTCAGGGCCTCAAGCAGCGGTTCTCAACCTTCCAGGTGCTGCTACCCTTTAATACAGTATAATACACCCCAACATGAGGATGTTGGGGTGACCCCTAACCATAAAATTATTTTTGTTGCTACTTTATAACTGTAATTTTGCTACTGTTATGAGCTGTAATGTAAATATCTGCTGTGCAGGATATCTGATATGCAACCCTTGTGAAGGGGTCACTTGACCCCAAAAGGGGTCATGACTCCCTGGCCTGGAGTATACTACTTACGAGGCCTCTTTTCCTGATGCAGTATGGCCATTGGTGAACCAGATATGCAGAAAGTTGACCACATTGCTGGTCCTTAGTTCCCTCAGGTTTGAGGCAGATCCCTGTCTCTACATCTAGAAGGTACTTTTTTTTTTTTTACCTTCTTTAGACTCCAAGTCTTTTATCAAATCTCAGAAATAGCCCCATAAAGACGGATGTATTATTAGGTCAGCAGCTAAGAGAACACTATGCCCGCTGTGATGGTTCAAGACAACTTTTTATCAATCCTCCAGGAAAGGCTGGAAGTGCAAGTTTCAGATCATCTTAGAAACTACACAAATCCCGTTCCAATCAAAAGGCTTTTGCAGGTGAAAATTAAAAAAAAAAAGAAACTAAAAACCTAGAAGTAGAGAAGAAAGGCTGGCCAAATGTCTACAGTTGGCCCAGTTTAAGTATTAATACATACTCTAAAAGTCAATTGAAGTACACATGCCATGTATTGCTGTTTGACCATTAGGCTAAAATTCTGTGTGGAAAAGATACAAAGTGTAAGTAGTAAGCATAAGAGGACAGGAGTCACCAACTCAGTATCAAATACAGCAGATTTCATGCAGAAAAGGTATCAGCGATAAAAAAGGATGGTTGACTATAATGAAAGGTCAACGCCCCGGGAACACAGCAGTCATAAAGGCACGTGTGTCTACAAACATTAAAATACATAAAGCAAAGCTAGATAGACTCAAAGGAAGACGCAACAATTCCAACTATTACAGAAGGATTTTTATCCCTCTCTTAGGAGGAGCTACGACAACTGGAACAAAGACCTATACCTTCTTCTGGGAGGGTCCAGTTTCTAACACTGTAGCAAAAAGAAAAGCAAACCAAACAACAATAACAAAAATCCTAGTCTCAGACGACACCTTAAAAGGTGATGGGGAGACTACGATCTAGTAAAATGTATTCATTAAAAACTGACAGTGGGACAGATTGTGTTTAAACGCTAAATGAAGGCTGCTTAACTACCAATAGCAACATAATGCTTTGTAACTAGGAAAGGTATTTTAAGAGATATGAAAAGCACTGCCAACTGACCACAACTTGCAAAGGTACTATATGGTATATTGTAACAGCGTAATAGGCATTCTTGTGGCGTTTATGTGAAGGGCTAGGACTTAACACAACTTGCAGTGTATTGTCCGACCACAACAGAGTTAAACTTAAAATTAGCAACATCAAGACAGCTAAGAAACTACTAGAAATTTGCAAAGTAAACAGGAGAAAATAATACAGAAAAGATATCAACAGAAGTAGGAGAAAACTAAGGGAAACATCAACCAAGAGAAAAGCTATTTACTTCAAATTATCAGCAACTGTGAAGGATGTAGGTAGACTAGAAATAAGAAAGGAGGGGAGACCAGCAACGCATCACTGAAGGCAGGATTAAGGAGAAGGTACCTCCACAAACCCTACTAACTAGGGAACGAATCTTGTGGGTGCTTCTATGAGAACAGATTAAACAACTTAGAGAAAAATGGACAAATTCATTAAAAGGCATAAATATTAATGAATACGAGATGGAAATAATTGAAGACACCTATATTAACAAATAACTCCACCTCCCTCTATACACATATATAAATTCTATGTATTCCAGAAAGTGGGGAGGAGAGACCACCGCTGAAGGAGTCACGCCAAAGCTGAACATGATAAACATCTTACAACAGAAGAGACAGCAGATGCAAAAGTCTTTGGTAAAACGGTAACAAGCAGAAGAAAGAGTATATAAATACATCATGGTCACTAGGATGGAACTTAAACACCCAGAAAAGAAATCAATGTGATCCATCACAATTATAGAATGAATATATACACATATATGGACATACGTAGATATATAATTGTAGGGAGGAAGAAATGTAAAATGTGATGCTTCAACACACATATATACTGCATAATCTTCAAATTATGGCAGACATATCAGTTTCCTCAAATATTATTTCTTTGAGGTTAAAGCATTTAAAATCCTTTATTTTATATCTGTACAATATACAGTACATTACCCTCATCTAGAGGGACTCAGGAGAGAACAGCATAATATCAAAACTTAGTTCTCCTAGCCAGCTGTGGCTAGTACCCACTGACTAACCTCCAGCCTCTAGAATATTCCTTTTAAATCATACTATCATTTCAAAAGGCACAGAAAAAATATTCAAACTCCAATGCTCATTCTTTGTCTAAAAAAATCATGGGAAAATAGAAAAATTTCTCAATTTGCTTAAACATAACTACAAAAAAGCAAACAGCTAAAACTTTAAAAATTGGTCACGAATGTCTCCCGATTTCTACTTAAGATTGAGACTAGACAAGAGAGCCCTTTTTTGCTGCCACTGTTCTTATCCCAGGCTGGACTTGAACTTGCTACGTATCTAATGATGTTCTTGAACTTCTAGTCTTCCTCCACTTTCCACTGCAGGAACTAGAGGCAATGCCAGCCTTCTGAATCTTTTTTTTTTTTTGGTCTTGATTTTTTGAGACAGGGTTTCTCTGTAGCTTTGGAGCCTGTCCTAGAACCAGCTCTTGTAGACCACGCTGGCCTCGAACTCACAGAGGTCCTCCTGCCTCTGCCTCCCGAGTGCTGGGATTAAAGGCGTGCACCATCACCGCCCAGCTCTTTTTTCTTTTTTTAGAGAGAGAACTACTTTTATTCAGGCTTGTAATGAAAGCCATTCTATGACAAATTAGAAAGGTCTTACGGTACAAGGCTAATGTAAAATGTTTATTTAAACTAGCAATAAAAGAAATGAAAAAATTTTCACAATTATGTTTAAGGATCCATGTATTTATTTTTAATTATATGTATGCAGCTGTGTGGAAATGAATGCAGGCCAGAGGCGTCAGATCCCCTGGAAGCATGGCGGCACACAGGCAGACATGGTGCTGGGGAGAGAGCTGAGAGTTCTACATCTGGGATTGGCAGACAGCAGAACAAAGAGTGACACTGGGTCTGGCTTGGGCTTCTGAAACCCCAAAGCCCACCCACAGTGACACACTTCCTCCAACAAGGCCACAACTACTCAACCAACCACACATCCCAATAATGCCACTCCCTGTGAGGGTCACTTTCATTCAAACCATCACAAAGGCCATCTCCCTATGGTCATGAGTCTGTTCTGCTCCAAGCTATGGGGAGGAGGGAGGCATCCACTTACTGTCCTTCCACCCATCCTCTCCTAGCACAAAGCCCCATTCTTTGGGATCTTGCCTCCCAGCTCTGAGGAGGCCTGGTTAGGGCTGACTTTGGCCCTAGTCTCAAACCTTCACACATGACAGGGATGGGTGCGAGTGACATAACACATTCAGTCGACAAATTTCCATCTGTTCTCTAACCTCTCTCTATGACAAAATACACTGCTTTGTTGACTGGAAAAGCCAACCTGGAGTTGTAGAACCGCAAAGGATCATGAGTTGCCTGGTATGCATACTGGGAGCCAAACCCACACCTTCTGCAAGAGTAGTATGCACTCTTAATGTCTTCTGTGCCATCTTCTCCAGTCCCCCAAACTGAATTTTTGATAAAAATGAAAAGTTTAATGGTTTGTTTTGCCTGTCCTGAATGAGAAAATGCTTCATATGACAACTCGGTAGAGCGTGTCATATGAGTGTGCATTACCTGCACCTCATGCTCTGTACTCCATGATAGAGAGTTCTGAAAGTCCCACATTGCCACAATCTGCCTCCATGGTCGCCAAATCCAATTCCACGTGTAGATTTACCTCCTTTTCAAAGGAACTTTTCAAAGGTAGCTTGCCGTGATCACCAACCACTTGTATCAGCAAAGGCCATCTTGAGAATGCCTTTGTGGTAGGAACATGAGAGAAACAAATCAAAGGGAGCCTTGCAGCTCCCCCAAATAGCTACCTTTCCCTGAAAGGTCACCACTGTGGCACAATGGACACCTGGCCAGTGCTGCGCTAGGTCCCTGGATGACTGGGGCTGCCGGATGAGGGTAGGCTGAAGCAAGTGCCGTCTACTCAAGAGACAGAGTCCAACAATGTGCTCTTTAACCATTTACTCTCCGGTCACCATTTGTTTCCACAGTCTCTAATCAGGGGTTTCAAGTCATGGATGCTGTGTTGATTGTCCCTCATCCTATCCACAGTTGGGTCTCATGGTTTCTGTCTGCCTAGAATTCTGAGCACTATAGAGTCAGGATAATGGCCAAGGATCTCATCCTTGCTGGTCACACTGTGCTCCCCAGGTCAGCAGGGGAACATTAGCTCACAGGCTATTAGATGGACACTTGGGTTTCACCTAGATCTCAGATTCAGAGCCTGAATCTTCACAAAATCTCTTGGGACTTGGGCATATGAAAGATGAAGTTCAGTTACGTGGAGTGACACCTGGTAGCAACGGAAACCAGGAGTTTTACCGCAGAACTGAGCTCAACACCAAACACTATGTCTGAGCCAACTGTTCTTTTCAGTGTGGCCCGAAGTTGCTGCCTATGTGTAACCTTGGATAAGCTACATCACTCTTTTGAAGAAAAGTCTTACAAGGTACTGTGTGAGGGTAACATTTGTAAAGGGTACCCAGCTGAGTGCCTGGGACACACAAAGTGGTGTGCTTTTAGACAGAGGGAGGGGATGGCACCCAGACTGAAATATCTGCTGTTAGAGAAAGCCTAAGTGGTTAAGAGCAGCAGCACGATGAGCCAGTGTGTGGAATCTGGCTCTCAAGCAGAAAGGCAAGGAAACCAAGAGAGAGGGCACCCATCTAGGAGGAGCAGTCGAGAGAGCGGCAGCTGGTGCTAGAGACCAACCAAATTGAAAGCAGAAGGCAAGCTCCAGGGCAGCTGACCCAAATAAGGAGCAGCAGTCTGAAATGAGATGGTGGCAGCTGACCCTGGCCTGCTTGCCTCTCTGGAGACAACAGGCAACATGTACACTCGTGGGACTCAGATAGGTACCAAAGGTGAGCCCCCCTCCCTTTACCTGCCAGTCTAAACCTTCAGCATGGCTCACAATACTCTGTTTCCACCTCTCTCTGTCTTGCACTCTGTCCCTTTCCCTCTTTGCTGCTTCCTCCACAGTAGCCATGGATGAAGACGGGTCACCATTAATTCTGCAGGATAGGGCAGCCCTCTAAACCAAGCTGAGAAGACAGACAGACAGATATGGGTAGAGAAATGTTCATTTGAGGGAGACTGGGAACTAGGTTTTGGTATAGAATTGTGAAAAGGTAAAAGGAACATGCTCCTTTAAAAAAATTGCTAAAACATTTTTTTAAACCATGACAGAGATTATATTGCTTTTCCTTTATTTGAACAGAAGCTATGAAGAAATTGATGGATAGATAGATGAGATATAGACAGATAGCTGGTAAAGAGACAGATGGACAGACCTACAGATAGATGATAGACCGATGAATGTGTAGAAAGACAAATAGATGATAGATGATAGAGATAGGAGAGACTGACAAAGTAAGTTTAGTCATTTGCATGTCTTTAAGGAACTCAGAATCTCACTTCTTTAATAACGATGTTAATGAGGTGTTGACCATATTTTATTGCCTGTATCTCAGGAAAGGTTTTCTTGTCCTTGCCAAACAACAGGACATTATTGAGAACCATGTGCAGCAGGCCCCTCAGCAAGTGGCCAGTTCCCTCAGCAGCCCTACATCCCAAGGACAAGCTAGTGAAGGGCCAGGTGAACCGAAGCCTTGGATGGATGCACACTGCGTACGGTACAAGCACACCTTTTCATTCACATGCGGCCAAGAAACTGCCACAGGCTGTTAACAAAAGGGCCCCGAGAGGCTCCTATAGATGTCCTGTGGCCCCAGGGAGTGGAGAGGAAGCAAATGTGCAGAGACTTCTTACACACTTCCTATCAAAATGTTTCCTTATAATAGCGCCGCTCAGATATCACAGGAAATAAACCCCTCATCCTCCAACATAATATAAAATCGCCCAAATGTGATTGAGTCCATGTATTTCCAGCACCTTTAACCCTGCAGAAGTGCGCTGCAGTGGAGCCAAGCACACTTTGGACAAACAGTGTCGGGTGTGTTGATTTTAGCGCCAGTAAGTGGTTCTGTTATCAATGTTGTCAGGCTCCGGGTGGCCTCAGGGCCATGGCCTCCCCTCAGTAGGTAACAGCAGCAATGAGACATTGGGGCAGAAAAGGTTCCCAGATGAACTCTAGGTTAGGCAAGGTAGCAAGGCAGTGCTGGTGCTGTAGAATTTAGGGAACCTGGAGGAAACCCCGATACTTGTCATAGCTGTGAGGAGTATGGAATAAACTTGTTTGTGAACACAGGGGGCAGAGCCTCAGAAAGTATACTAAGGTATCTGAGAATATTTTATCCTAATAGTAAGTAGACCTAAACAGTCTCATTAACAGAAACTTCCAGTCTCTGGGTCATTTGTGCCCATCTGCCTTCTGCCCAAGAATTTCTGCATTTTGGACTGTGTAAGCCAGCACCTTAAACATTCCTTAGTGCGGGAGGGAGAAGACTTGGCTTCCTTTCTTTGTTAATCTCCTTTAGGATAGACACGGCAGTGCCCAACATAGTTCGGGAAAACACACCTTTAGTTTTTGACAGCCAGGACATCGGGGCATCATGCTTTCTGGGACATGGCCCCAGTGAACCGGAATTCTCATCTCCACTCTGTACCCAGCCAAGTTGAGATGTGTTTTTGCACACCATCCCACTAGATACCAAGACCCCTCCAGACACAATGCAGACTGAGATGGTACCCTTGTCGGCAAACACATCACGCTTTCAGTGTCCCAATGTTCTGGGTACCTGGGTTATTACCAGGATAAAGAGGTTATTCTGGGGGACTCAGAATGCCAGGGACTAACTTGAATGGTTTAGTGGAAGTTGTAAAAGATAGACTCAAAGGGCTCAGGGAGAGTCCCCACACACAACTTGTCCATCAAGGGAAGCATTATGTCCTTCGTCCTTCCAGTAAGTGTTTGATAGGCATTCCTCCATTTTACTGTGGAGGACACTAGAGCTCTGGGACATCAAATCACTTGCTGAAGATAAAAGCAGCAGGAAGACGAGTCAGGCCTCGAGATGCAGACCTGCTAATTTCCAGGCCTTTTTGCTCCCTAATGTAATACTGTTCCCCACAGGAATGTGGTTCGGTGAATCTAGACCAGAGTGCACAGGTGTCTGAGCTTGTGTGTGTGTGTGTGTGTGTGTGTGTGTGTTTGCATGTGTATGTGTACACTCACATCCATGCAAAAAGACACACACTCCTGACCAATCCTGAGGATTGTGTATAAGCTCTCTCACACACAGGCCCTGTGAGAATAAGCCGCTTTAACTAGGTCATTCTTAATTTAGAACTGGGGTAAAATAGACATGACACACGCCAGCTTAATTGGCATTTTAATTCTTTTTCAGATAAAGTCGCATAAAATTGAAGAAGCCGAGATTAAAACTGTGGGCTTAGCTCCGACCTGGAGGGGAATGTGGCCCTGCTTTGAGCCACAGCTCCTTTGGTGGGGGCTGCAGCAGAGGTCACATGGCCCAGTTGCCATCGCTCAGGTAGCATGAGCAGGCCTGAGAGCAGCGGGGAGGGGCACAGTCGGCAAGAATCAGTGGCTACTGTTTCAAGCCACGGGCTTCAGTGAGGTTTGTTACACAGTATGACGGAGGTATTAACTGATGGCTACAGGCTCACTTTTCCAGTCATAACAGGACTGGGAGAATTAAGGCTTTCCTTAGACTCTTTGCACAGAAAACAAACTACTTGGCTTACCTTTTTTGATTTTCTTTCTTCAAAGCCCCAGATAAAAAGATCTGGCTCTACTTAAAACTAGCCTTTTCCTGAGTGAGGCGTAAGGGTCTTTCTATTTGGCACTCACATCTAGTACACACTAGACCTACCTCAAATCAGTGGCAATTCTCCTGCCCCAGTCTCTCTAGTGCTAAGATTACAAGCACGTGCATCTATGCCTGACTTAACTAACTTTACCTTTTAAAGATAAGAAAAAACAACAAAGTCCTTTCATTTAGAGGAAAAAACATAGAATGTAAACGAAGCCTACAAATACAATAAATAGGACGTGTCAAAGCGAAGGTAATCCTCAAGTGTGTATCGTCAAAGGAAAACTTCAAATGAAACAAGCATCAGTTGTCCTAAGACCCTTCAGTTCTCCATGTTAAGTACAGAAGTCACAGTGATGACTTCGAAGGCTCCAGGCTCAGGGGTGCTCTGAGGCTCACTCCTAGTCCTAGAGAAAAAGAAGGGAGTTGGGGGCACCCTGGATTAGCACCTGTGAGAAGCTACCCCTCTGGGGTCGGGCTTTTAAACTCCTTGGACTTTTTCAGTGTGTCTCCTTTCTCTCCCCTGGTTTTCCCCCTGGTTGACCTAGTACTTAGCCCTGTCTTCATGTCTCTCTCCCTTCTGTTCTCAAGTTCAGCAACTAAGATCTTAGCTACAGCACAATTGTTTGTTTGTTTTTTTTAATCCTCCAACAGTTATGAAAGTTAAGGACAATTTAAAGAGTTGTAAAAACAAGAATGGGACATTGCACGCATGCTCACATGAGCACACACTTACGGCATATATGCAGATGCCCTCAGAGGCCAGAAAAATGCATCCAATTACCCACAACTAGAGCTGTGAACTGCCCATGTAGGTGCTAGAAATTTGACTCAGGTCCTCTACAGGAGCAGCACATGCTCTTAACTGCTGACCTGTCTCTCCAGTTCTATAAATGGACTTCTATGCTAGAGAATTTTGGGCAGGCTCTCATGTAGTCTAGACTGACCTAGAGCTCACTCTGTGGTTGAGCAAGTGGCTAAGAAAGCACTTAATCAACTGAGCTGTATCCCAGCCTTAAATACAACCTTTTAACCTATTCTGTATTTCCATAGTGGCCTAGATATGGTTGCTTCTGAGGCAGGCAAGCATAGCAAAGAGCTTAGCAACTTGAGATTCTACTTGGCTCGGCTATGCAAACCTTGGCAGCCTAGCTCCCTTACCTGAATGTACTGTGCACACACACACACACACTCTTCACCAAATAATTCATCTAAGCACCTCAGATCCCTGCCCACATCCAGCTACAAGTAAACCCTCCTCTGGACAATGGATTAAGTTTCTCTTCCCCTTGACACCCACACAACTGAGATCCTATTTAATTGTTCTATCACTATTTCTGGGTAAAAGAATGGAAAGCCAGGTGTCAGGAGAGGCTGAGCGCCCAGTAGCTTCCCAAACCATGAGGTTGGATGTCCCAGGAATCACTGCACTTAGGTTCTGAGAGATTCCTAGAGAATCACTGGACTTAGTCTACTTTGGAAGGCTAAAGAAATTCAGTGGAGAATGTTGTGGCAGCTGAGGAAGCAGGATGACAAAGCATAGATGAACTTGCCAGCATGATGTGAAGAGAAGGAGGCAAAGGACAAACGCTTTTCTTTATTGAATTGCTCTTCCTCATCAGTAAGACATAGTTTAAAAATATATTCTACTATATTGGAAAATCTACACATCAACTACACAGGAAGACTGTGATGGTTTGAATGAAATGGTGGTTTACTCCGCAGGCCCACAGGGAGTCGCACTATTGGGAGGTGTGGCTTGTTAGAGCAGGTATGGCCTTGTTAGAAGAATTATATCACTGGGGGTGGGCTCTGAGATTTCAAAAGCTCAAGCCAGGCCCAGTGTCACTCTCTCTTCTTGTTGCCTGTTGACCCAGATGTAGAACTCTTAGCTACCTCTTCAGCACCATGTCTGCCTGTGTGCCCCCATGCTTCCTGACATGATGAAAACGGAGTAAACCTCTGAACCAGCTCCAATTAAATGTTTCCTTTATAAGAGTTACCATAGTCATAGTGTCTCTTCATAGCCATAGAAACTCGGACTAAGATAAATGCTAACTGTTGTATTGTCCCCAATAGCTATGGCATGGAATTAACCTAGAAGCATTATTTTAAGCAAGTTAACTTGGAGCCAGAAGCATAAATATTGCATGTTTTGTCTCACATGTGGACCCCTCATTCTATATAAATATGTAAGATCATGCGTGCATATAACATGAAAGTAGAAACAACACTATCTAGGAAAATAAAAGGTTCTAGCAAGAGGTAAGAGGGGAGAGAAAGGGTAGGGAGGGAAGTACAGAGAGGAAATAATCAAAGTAAGTTATATAGTTACTGGAAAATAACTACAATGTGAAATACTAGTATGTATAAAACACATATGTCATTTTAAACACACACACATACAGACTCTCTCACACACACAGACTCTCTCTCCCTCTCTCTCTCTCTCTCACACACACACACACAGAGTGAGAGAGAGAGACTCACATGGAGCAGATTTACTCTGTGGCCAGGCAGGCAGAGAATTCTTGCTTGCTGAATGGTTTGAATACTTAAAATAAGAATATGAGGTAGGATGATAGGTGACTACACAGGCTTTAAACACACATGCACATACTTTAAAGACTTAGAATGAACTGCAAAGTATCTGTAGACAAGCTGATAATGAACTGCTTTCTAAAATCCTCCTAACAGCACCCCCCATCCTCCACTCCAACACCCTAGGATTAGGAATCACAACTGGAATTTTAAATATTTCACTCATTCAAAGGGATAAAAAATACATCTGACCCAGATAAGACAAATCTAAGCGATCACTACATGGTTGTTGAGCTCCTTCTTGTCAGCCCTGGGGAGTAAGTGCTACTTCAGTGACAGATGTCAGGACTGTTGAGCATCTCAAGAGGTGCCATGCTCCACAACACGCACACCTCCAAAACAGATTCCTTTTGTCCATTTCTCTTTTAAATGCAATTAAGTCCTCAAGACCACTCGGTGTAGACTTTGACCTCCAAGGATCAGGTGGAAGGGTATATAGAGGCATGCCAAGTACATGTTCATGAGTAGGATACATGTAATGTTATACAAAATGAGAGTTGCTTGGTTGCAGCTCTTCTATACTCTCTTAGGACGATGCCCATTTTCAAGGAGCTACTGAGACAGTGGGGAAAGAGGTCCTTTTGTTTTGGGTAAGCAAGGCCATCAAGCAAGCTGACCAAAAGACGACGCTGTACCAGCCTGGCACCAACCACCGCTAACAGAAGACAAGAACAGCAAAGTGCTCACCACGGTTTAAACAGGAAGCAGACTGGACTGTTTTTCCTGATTCAATATGCTGCTCCAGGAAATAAACAGAGCGAACACACAACCAGCACATGACCTTGTTAGGCACACTCTAAGAATCCTCAGAAAGCAGGAGCATCGGGGGAAGTGCTCCAGCCTAACCCCTTGCAGGAAGCAATGCTATTATCTCATCTGTGCACAGGGGACCTCTGCACCGCAAGTTCAGTCACTTGCCCATGGAAACAAAAACAAGCATTTGCACTGATTACTCAGCAGCTCTAAAGAAAACATGGGTGACCACAAGGTTGTGATTCATTATGTCCAGTAATGACTGTCATATTATCATTTTAGAATTAATTTTTCCCATAGTTCTCAATCTAAGGCACTTCTCAGATTTAAGGTAATTTTTAGATGCTAAAAAACCCAGAGCAAGTAAGCAACAAAGCTGAGATAAAATTCACATGGTCCTGCATCCTGCATCCATTGAATGGACCCCCAGAGCAATGATGGTTTTCAAATCAAAAGCAGCAGCTGCCCTCTCCTTTCTTCCTTCCTAAACACCTAACTATACCATACAAATGTGAACCGAGATGGCTCAGTAGGTAAAGGTGGCTGCTGCCGAGGCTGATGATCTCAGTTCATCCCTGAGCTACTCATGATAGGAGAGAACCTATGATGAAGGGTAACTGTACTCGTGTGCCTTTCATAGCACTCCCATTGGCAGACTCTAGACAGCACGAGTACTCACAGAGGGTATAGACAGAGGCAAACTGTCCTGGTACATTTTATTGCATCCCGTCTGTAATGACAGCAAACACCCAGAGCTCTTAATGAATCTAGAAAATCAACAATAGGACAATTTTTTTTATACCTGGATCAAATTACAAACTAGTCCAATTATATAAATACACTTAACAAGAGGATAGTCAATCTTGTCAACCAATTTTTATAAACAATATTCATAGTTAAGACCAAGAACAGTACCATTTAGAATATTCCTGCTGGTTAAGTAACAACAGAAATGCTAGCAGTCTAAAATGTCCAGCATCACTGTCTACATGAGCAGCACCTAAAGTAGGTTAAGCGGGAAAAGGAAAGATGGCTGGAGGCAGGATAGAGGACAACACGTTTGGGTAAAATGACAGTACCTGTGAGATGTGGGTGGGGCTGAGCATGTCACTGCTCCTCAAATTAACTTTCTCCTCATACTCAAATTCAGAGACTCATGTACCAGGATATTTTTCAGCCTGAATATTATTATTATTATTAATATTAATATTAATATTATTTACAAGGCCTTTTACTAAAAAAAAAAATCCCACAACTGTACAACTACAGAGACTGTCATCGACCATAGGTCTTCTAACTTCCTCTGGCATGAATTCAGTAAGCTCATGTAGATAATAAGTCTTCAAGAAGATGAACACAAATGACAACTCCAAGAAGTACCTGGGGATAAGTAAACATTTTCCATCAGCAAGACCCCACCCCATTTGACAGAGACCTTCTCTGGCAAATGAGTCTCAAGCAAAGTTATAGAGGTGCATTTTTGAGTCCTTCTTTTGGCTGGCGAAGAACAGCTGAAGTTAGTATGGAATAATCATCCTAAAGAATGGCTGGACCCAGACTTCCTGTGTGGACAGGGGACAGCTAAAGTCATGCACACAGTGTCCTCCCACTCTGTCTGGGTACGGACATCCTCTGTCTACCACCATCTCCTGATACCTCGGCAGAATGAACACTGCAGATACATGGCAGACAGTGTAGAAAAACTACAGTGTAGAAAGACTAGTGCTATCAAGGATGTGGTTATTCTTTTATGTGTCACTGCTGCTTGAGGCCCATTTCTCTCTTGGTGACAGAAAATCAGCTAGGTCCCTTCCCGATGACACTGCAAGAAAGTGTTTAGCATAGTTAGCAAGTCATTCCCAGTCAAATGAATATATAACGTCCACTTGTGCCCATGAACTCTTCTGAGGATTACCAGCCATGTAGCTCATCACCCAGGTCTCCGCTGACTACATTACCAGGAAAGAGCTGTAAACTCTGCAGCCAATAGAGGATATGTATGGGCCGGGAGCTGTTTATTCTTTGCAAACACATAGACACGCACTTCCCTGGTGTTTCCCATGTGTATTAATTATTTAAAAGCAATGGAGCTAGTGCAGATTTTACCTAGCAAATCCCAAGTCTGTTTTAATGGCCAATCTTTCATTGGTAGCAGTGCCTATTCTAAATGATAAGTACTGAGCTATAAAATATCCTTAGAAAAATTTGGAACTAACAAAATTGAAAAATGTGTATGTTTGAGCTATCAAAGCGGTAGTTTTGAATGTGTGCCAGGATAAAGTGAAGTACGGTTAAAAAAAAAAAGTTCCTTTCTGCTAACGTAGATGTTTTTCTTATCAGAAAAGGTAAAGCCATTTGTGGAAGTTAATCAAAAGAAAGAAAATATGATGCAAATGAGAAAGACCTCTGCCCCGTCTCCCCCAGGACACCAGGAAGAATGAGGCACACCAACTTCCCTTGCTTCTGAAAGCAGGGAGAGGATGCGCTCCTGTCTGACAACACAGTAAAGGTCGTTCCCAGAGCATCCCTCTCCTGGAAGCACCTCGAGGGCTAGGTAAAAATAAACAATCTCTAAACGGAGAGAGAGCGAGAAACACTAAGAGAGCAAAAGCCAGGGAAAAGTAGAAACTCAGAAGTGGGCACTCAGACTATTTGCCGAATCAGGGAACTTGAGTGACAGTGCTAATGTATACTTGTAGTTCCCAGGACAGGAGCAAAGCCCAAAGCCTTTCTGCTGTGGAGGAACAGACTGCCTAAGGCATGGTCTGCAGAAGAGTTTTCTTCAGTGCAACTAGCAAATAGAAATAACCGTGGCCCTAATCCCTCCTACCCAGTGGTCCATGGTGAAAAGCACTATTCCTGAAGCAATGGGCAAACCATCTCCACTCTTGGGAATGTATAACCGTCAGTCAAATACCCCCAAGCCAGTATGGCCAAGTGAAGGCTGCTTCAGTTCCGCATATACCCACGGAAGGAGGAATTCCTACAATGCACTTCTATGGAAAGTAAGCTCACACTGAAAAGTAATTAACAGATATCATGAGTTGAGATCCAATAGGATCACAGAAAGTTAAATAAGACTTGAGAAAACTTCAGATATGAAAAATATCTGATGTAGAAGATAAAATTAAATATATTTACCAAAGGAAAAGGATTGGAAAATTCCTATGAAGAATAGTTGGTTGTATGGCTAGAACTGAGGAGATAATATTTAAAGAGGGAATGGCTGAGAAGTCGCTGGAACTGGTAAAATATGCCAATTTCCAGAGTAGGAATTTCACAAAATACCAGAAAGAAGTCAAGAGAGGAAGGGAAGAAGAACAAATCTATGGCAGCACATACAGAGAGAACAGAGTGGTGTAAAGACCTTAAAGGCAGCCTGAGAGAGACACAAAACTTCGCAGGGCTGCACTCACAGTGGAATTCAGGCATCCACTAGAGCCCCCTCCCCCAACACAGGGTGATGTAGAAGACATTGAAATGTTTGAGGAAATGGCACTAGAAGACTATGTAACCCTCAAGCAACATGGGAACACTCTCCAAAACAAAGCTACCACTGGTTCTTCACGGGACTCCGTGGAGGAAAACCATATTCATTATTTTACATGCCTGACTAGGCAGAAGCCCCTCTAAGAGAATTATCCAATTAGCAAAGTTAGTTTCTGTACTTAGCTTAGTGCTCAGTAATGCCATGTTGTCTCCGGAAAACATTCAAGCCAGCCTCAACTTACCAGCCAAGGTTCAGGTACAAGTCAGGCTTACCCTGGAACTCTTCCTTGCCAGTGCTCAGGAAGCAAAAGAACAGCTTGCGCTTTCTGTGAGTGGCCTGAGGCGACCTGTAAAGATGGTTTATAACTCTGACCCAGAAAACCATACAACTGTGCAAATCAAGAGATTCAAGTCTTCATGTTCACTTGAAGAACACTGTGAAACTGCCCAGGCCATCAAGGGTATGCATATCGGGAAAAACAAACATCAGAGAGGTGACACCATGTTTGTCATTCCACTCCAGCAGTATGATGGAGTCAGTAGGTGCGCCCATGTCAAATGGTAGGGCTGGACACAGGGTCAGTGGCCAAAAAAAAAAAAAAGAAAAAGAAAAAAAAAAGAGTACTGACTTTTTGCTGCATGTGCTTAAAATACGGCAAGTAATGTTGGACCAAAGATGTGGATTCTCTAATCACTGAATACAACCAGGTGAACAAAGCACCTAAGATGTGCTGACGGATTTACAGAGCTCACGGCCGGATTAACCTGTGTGTGAGCTCCCCCTGCCACATCGAGATGATCCTCACTCAAAAGGAACAGATTGCTCCAAAGCCAGAAGAGGAGGTTGTACAATTCAGCCTAAAATAAAAGCAGATAAAAGGAAAGGAAAGAAAAGAAGAAGGAAGGATGAAAAGAAGGAAGACAGGAAAGAGAGAGAAAGAAAAGAAAGAAGAGAGAAACAGAAAGAAAGAGAAAAAGGAAAAGAAAGAAGTATGGCTTGTAGGAGTCAATTTTCTCTTTTAATCACATGGGTTCCTCTTTCCACCACGCGAATATTGAGCAATGAACTCTGGTCATCAGGCTCGGTGGTAAGCACCTTACCCACTAAGCCATCTTACAGACCCCACTGTCTGACTTTCTAAGACATATCTTGTTGGTTTCTGGGATTTCTTCAGCTAGAACAGGTTCTGAACCCCTAGTCTAGGTTGGAAGCATGGCAGAGCGTCAATATTATAGGTTATAGTCTTATTCTGTTGGAATTCTGTTGCTATCCACCTTTTTAAGGGAATATAAGACAAAATGAATGGATTTGGTTGCAGTATGTCATGGGCAATAGAATTGTAAATTCTGGTAAAATTTTCCAGACACCAAGCTGGTGTTGAAACAAAAGGCAGTTATCACTGATGGACAACACTCCATGGGCACCTTACTTTTGTACATCTTTTGCATAATAATTTTAAAATGTTTGTTTAGTATGTATGTGCATGCGTGTTTCTGTGTGTATGTCCATGCCCATGTGCATATGTGTACAGACCCACACACATGCCACAGCCCATGTCTAGGAGTTAGAGAACAACTTGCAGGAGTTAGTTCTCTCCTTCTATCACATGGGTCTCAAGAATTGAGTTCAAGTCACCAGGCTTTGCCAGCAACTGCCCTTATTTGCTGAGCCATCTTGCCAGTTCCCATCTCCCCACTCCCTTTTTTCTTAGAATCTGGAACCCAGACTGAACTGAAATTCACTATGTAGCCCGGCCAGCCTAGTGTTGTGCTAATGACTCTCCTTCTAGTTCAGCTTCCTGACTGTTAGGGTTATAAGTATTTGATAATACCTGGCTCTGCACATCTTCAAGAAGAGACTGCAGGATTATTACTGTCTCCCTCTGGAGCAAAAACGTAATTTACTTACTTTATTATCATTAAGACAATATACCTTCAAGCGCAAAGGACAGATATACTTACTGGTTAAACCTTTATAGATTTCTGTTCCGTAAGTATTGGGTTCCCTCCTAGAATGTAATCCACAAGTATTCATTTGGACTCATCTGCACCCAGTTGGAACTCTAAGACAAGGAGAATCTGAATCCAATCCAGGAGTCTCAGATGTTCTTCCAACATCGTAAAACTATGACAGGCTAAATTCTTAGCTTGCAAGGAGGGTAAAATTCCAGACGCTTCACCACAGTCCTTGACACAAACAACCTAAGAGAAATGGGCTAGAAAAAACTTGAAGCAATTCACACAATAAAACAATGTTCCATTCACTGCTTGGAAGAGTCTTCAAATTGTGCTCATCTAAGCGAAATGCTGACATGAACCTCAGTGGAGACGTTAGCAGGGACAGTGGTTCAGTGTGGCCGTGGGAGTCATCATGGAGCTCATTCCTGAGTTAGATATCAGTCTGCAACACTCAAGTCTGTGATTTGGAGATGAGCTAAGAAAAAAGACCCCATTTCTTCAAATAAATTATGTAAAGAAACACACTTTGAATTTGAACAGAGCCTTAAGGCCGTGTTACCAATAGCAATCAGTTAGGGATGATTTGGCCATATAATATGAAACCTTGTTATTTCCTGGCTTCTGTTTGAGAACCTAGAATCTTGTCTTGTCTGTCTGCCAAGCCCACATAACTCAGATATCTTTTGTTTGTCAACTTGACACAAACTAGAGTCATCAGAGAGGAAGGAGCCTCAGCTAAGGAAATGCCTCCTTAAGATCCAGCTGTAAGGCATTTTCTCAATTAGTGATCAATGGGAGAGGGCCCAACCCATGGTGGGTGGTGCCATCCCTGGG
>JAQHUG010000445.1:993460-1013079 GCA_028555095.1 Dicrostonyx torquatus | reverse complement strand
AAAAGAAAAGAAAAGAAATGCCAAAGTGTAAGCCAAATCCAAATAATCCCTTTCCTCCCCAACTTTCCTTTTGGTCATGGTGTTTCATCGCAGCAACAGAAACCCTAACTAAGGCAAATGGGTTATTTAATCTGCATCTATCTGTGATCACATCTGTGACCTTTCCTCTCTTGTCTACTTTTCTCATCACTTTGACCAATATTTGACTTAAGCAACTTAAGGAAAGAGAGGTTTCCTCTGGCTTGTGGTTTCGAGGAATACAGTCCATCATGGCAGAAAGGACGTGAATGAAAGTGGTTCTCGGTTTCTACAACTGGGGAGACTAGAATCCAACCCACACACCTCACATCTTGGTGGGGAAGAAAGCTAAGAAGACAGAGATGGGAACAATCCCAGGCCACACACTACAAAGGCCTGCTTCCAGTGACTCAGCTCTATCAGGCCCCACAACCTAACAAAAAAAAAGCACCACTACCTGGGGACCAAATGTTCAAAGACACAAGCCTATGTGGGATGGGTAATTTTTCAAGTGGCCCCAGTAGGTTTATGGCCATCCCATGATGTAAAAGGCAGGAGTCCCCATAATTGTAAGACTACTTACACTGTTGAGAAGTCCAGAGTCTCTACTGAGACTTAAGGTAGCAAACTCTAAGCTACTCACCCCTAAGATAAAAATCAAAAACAAAAGACCAAGCAAGGTCCCCAAATACAATGACACAGAATAAACACGCCCACTTGATAAGATCAAATCTAATAAGATATAAGACAAGCATTAAATAAACTTTGCACCCCATGTCCAGCATCTGGAGTTCAGATGGTGGCATCATCATGTACATCCCAACGGGCTTGGCTAATGCGGCGGTATGGCCCTGTTCCTTGCACCACTTACGAACTAAATTTTGAGCCATCTCCAGCTGAAGCCAGCAACTTAGCTCGCAGATGTTGAAGAACCGTCGGCTTAGGTTCACCTTCAAAGCTCCAAACACAACCAGGAGCTCCAGGAGAGAAATCTAATCTTGCTACACATTCCCTGGCCTCAACAGCTTTTTTTTTTTTTTCTGGAACCTTGGCACATGGCCCCAATTATGCGTTCTGGATGTGTACAAAAACAAAACAGAATAATAAAAACACCACATGAACAATGTCAGGTTCAGCTGGCAGCCTGCAGGGGCTCTGAGTACCTACCAGAACCAAATGGGGTAACTACTTCCCTAGGTGGTCTTGGTCCAGGATGCCCTAGAGGCTCCATCTTCTCAGGTACACTCTTAAAGAAAAGTTCTCAGTAGCTTTTGCTGTTACACCCTGGAGCCTTGAATGAGTGAGGTGCTACCCAGAAGGCATCATTCATGCAGTCCCAATACAAAGATCTCCATTTCTATTTTATAATACTTTAACTAACTGAGAATTGCACACAATATATTCTAATTATACTCACCCTAACTCCTGGATCTAACGCACCCAAATACCCTCCCATACATCCAACTTCCTGCCTGCTCTCTTTTTATTGTTTTAATTTATACGTCACTGACCACAATTCCGTTAACTGTGCTAACCTCCTTAGCAATCACTGCCATTTTGTCCTTGCCTGCGTTTCTCACAGCTTCAAACTCATTCGCGCCCCTTTCCTCACCAAACGCAGTCTTCACATTTTTCCACTCCATATTTGTCTTGGAATTCTCATTGTAAACCAAACTAAAGGCAGTCTGCCAACCTGGATGCTGTATGGAATTTCTTCTACCAAATATATTAGCCTGTTATCCTTTCAACCCTCAAAACATTCAGGAAACACCCACAACAGCCAGCGTAGTTACCATGAGGAAGCATGAATGACCTCTCACCCAATTCCTGACAGTCCTCTTTGGCATCTGAAACCTGGTAAGGCACAGCCTCCACTGTCCCACCTATCCTCATCTTCTTGGTCCACACTCCCAACAGAATGTCCCATTACACGCTGCTTACTACACACTATAAGTTACTATAAGAAACCCCTCCTTATTCCTCTACAATCCAATTCTGAAAGCTCATGAACCAAATGATTGGGTTTATCACACCAAGGACCCCACTTCTGGGCACCGCTTTTTGCATCTGCTACTGTTTTGAACACTGTGAGTTGTAACTAAGCACCTCAGAGGAAGAAAGTTTTATTCTTGGCTCCTGGTTTCAGGGGAGAGAGTCCACCATGGTGGGGACAAATGGCAGCTAGGGCGGCTTCCTGTAGCTTTGTAATGTAAATCCTCACATCCACATCATGGCAGACCAAGAAAGAGGAAGAAAGACACCAGAGGCAGAGAAAATGGAACAAGAAGGAGGGCATGGCTCACTCAGAGGCCAAGAGACAGTGAGAGGCAAGTGTTTTTTTCCCAGGGTGGTACATAAAGCGGGCCAAAAGAATTTTACTTACTAGTGTTTGCAGTGATTTATGCTGCCAAATCTATTTTCAAGTAAATATGACACCCAAAACATTAAAAGCAAATGGGAATATAACTAATAACACCCAAGATGATATTTAAACCTAATTATTTCACAACCTCAAAACAGCTGGAAAATCTCAACATAAATCGATGCTGAATACACTTCCAGTTAACTAGAAGTGGGAAGAGACAAAAGTCTATGGGAAAAAACAATCTCCAATTTTCTCAAATGAAATGCAGCCATCATTCATGTTCAAGGAAGAATTAATCACACTGATTTAACACAGGACTACAAAACAGATAAAATTTGCCAATATACCTAAAGAAGTATTAATCTAGCACGCGAGAAACAAATGCAGTGAGCCGGTTAGGAATAGAAGATACATTGAAAAAGAACCCGGTACTGTGAGTCCCCCATCTTTCCCACCCCAGATGCTCGCAACAGACTCTACAAATCCCACATGGGATGTTCTTTGGGGGTAGAGGTAACAGTTACAGACATAGGAAGCAAAGCTGTGGATGAGCGACTATTAGTCACATGGGGACCTATAAAGATAATCCACATACTATTATTCTGATAGAATTTCTTACTTTAATGAGGCAGGTTTTGCCAGTAAAGATGTGCATGAGGGACTTAAAAATTGGTATAAATACGAAAACAGAAAGGGGGCCAGCTAGGAAGAGGAAGGGAATAAATGGGAGTGAGAAGAGAGAAGAAGAGTAACAAGGAGTAGAGACGATAGGGATAATTTTAGATGTCTATGAAGTTATCATAATGAAACCCACTATGATTTATAATTAATATACATTAATAAAAACATTTTGGTGGCATAGCTATAGTCACCTTTGCTTGTTAACTCTTTGTACATATGTTCAGTTCAAGACATAACGACTAAGAGAACTAAGAAAGATATTTTATTAATAAAATTATGACTTGACTTCTAATCCAATCTTTCTCCAATCCCAAACTAAGCAATGCAAGCGTACAATGATATAAGCCTAATTTCTATGCACAAACTAATAGCTTTGAATATGAAAGTCAATGTCACACACGTACAATCTTAAATACTTTACAAATCTCTCGTAGTCCATAGGAAGTTTCTTCATTATGCTACAACTAATGACACCAAAAAGACAGAATTTTGGGGGGTGCATTTTTAATGCTTCAGGGAAACTAATTTGAGCCAAAAAAGTGGAAACTATACTTTTCTCTTTAAGCCTAAAGACATTTATTCTTCAGAGGGGTCAAGGAGAGAAAAGCTGTTGCTACAGCAGACGCACACATGGGTCAAAACCAACCGTCACCTTTCTTGTCCCAGATTTCCAAGTCAGTCTTTGAGGTAAATACTTCCCCATCAGAAAAAGATTGCAGAACTCACAGCATATAATCCACTTTACTCTTAATTTCCAAAGAACATTCCCATTTTGTAGCAAATGCTGACCTGTAAGAATTCGTGAGCCTGATTTACAGGATTAAAAAGCATGATGGGAAACGGGCCTCTGGGCTTGTTCAATTTCCTCCTTGGCCTTCAACTGGCAGTCCTCAGATCCCGATGGCAAGGACACACACACCTGAGCGTCTCCTGGGAAACCTAATCCAAGCTCAAAGGTCTGGCTCCCTCCAATCACTTCCACCTTCCTAACCTCGCTGTGTTAGTTTTTCTCTGGAAAGCCTGAATTTAGTTTCTTTTTCTCCCAAGCAAATGGGCAGATCAGATCAGCACCACTTTGGCACTACTTTCTGTTGCTTGTTTGTGCGTCATTCTTATTCCCTATTCAAGCCACGTCAGTTCAGTAATCGTTTGTGACTCTACTTCCCTTTTGTCCTGTAGGTGTTGCATCTCTGCACCTGTTCTCTAGAGTGGAGATGGTGAGCCCATCACCAGCATTAGGGTGTCAGTGGCACCTCACAAGATCAGGAGAGGATCAGTCTGCATCAGGAAAGGAGCCCAGGAATCTCAGTCCTCTATCCGATCTTCAGTACAACAGTTTTCTTATCGCGTTCTTTGGGACCGTCTCTCTGAAGTACCCCCATACCATACAAACCTTGTGAAGGTTATCTGGCCTCTCACAGACGAGAAACTAAGGCCTGAAGAGGCTGAGTGACATGCAGAAAGCCTTTCCACTCATTGTGGTGGAGTTTTGACTAAAAATGCCAGTGTTCACGAACACATCTGATTCTTTCACCTGAGTTCTAACCACGCATGATCCTTATGTCAGCCAGCTGAGACTTTATGAAGACATTTCCGCTTCCATCACAATTTTTTCTCTTTGAGGTATTTATTTTTTGAGGTTATACTATAATTACATCGCTTTCCCCTTCCCTTTCCTCCCTCCAAATCTAATATACTCCCTTGATCTCTTTCAAATTGTTGAAGATGGAACTCAGGGTTTTTGCACACACCAAGCAAGTATTCTACCACATCTCGGTTACTATGATTTAATTAACAAATGCCTTCTACCACATCTCGGTTACTATGATTTAATTAACAAATGCCTCTCCTGAACCACATGGTTCAAATTCCAGTTATTGCTGTATATGGACTGTGAGTTACTAAAATGCATGCTTGGCAGCCTGCCCTCCAACCCACAGACCGCTATATAAGTAACAGATGAGCATCGGGTCATTTCTTTCTTTCAAAGTCTCTTGGCAATTGGACTCTGTATGGCTGGGATTCATCTTCAGACAGCAAAGAGTATAGCTATAGTGTTCCCTGTCTCCCTGACACATCATAAAGATGAGCAATCAAAAGAGAAAACTGGCCAACATAGATGGAAGTGTAGCCCAGTGAAGCTGTAACACTGGAAACGGTCCATCAAGCCACTCCGACATAAATGTAGAAACAGCCACCTCCGGGGCAGCAACCCTTGTGCTGTCTCAGACACTCGGGAAGTGTAATGGAGCCAGTCACGGGAGAAGGAAGGTGCTGGGGACAAAGAGGGGAAAGATGACCCAGAGGAACTGAGGCTGGTGTGTGTGTGTGTGCGCGCGCGCGTGCGTGTGTACGTGCGTGCGAACGCAAGGCATAAAATGTTAATGGTAGACCCAGTGTGGCATCCCTTTAGTCCCAGCACTTCGGGAAGTAGAGGCAAGTGGATCTCCTCTTTGAGCTCCAGTCTACACAATGACTTCCAGGCTAGCCAGGCTGTCTCAAAAGAAAGAAAAAAAGAAAAAGAAAGAGAGAGAGAGAGAGGGAGGGAGGGAGGGAGGAAGGAAGGAAAGAGAGAGAGAGAGAGAGAGAGAGAGAGAGAGAGAGAAAGAAAAGAAAGAAAGAAAGAAAGAAAGAAAGAAAGAAAGAAAGAAAGAAAGAAAGAAAGAAAGAAAGAAAGGGCTGGCAGCTACCCAAACCAAGGAAAGAGCATAGCCTTTCATCGGGACCAGGAAACACATTTGTTCCACAGCAAGTCACATGTCAAAAGGTAGACAACTACCACGGCTCAAACTGTTTTTTAAATAACATTTTTGAAAATATGGCACTGGCTATCAACTCGGGGCCTTGGTGTACTACATAAGCATTCTACTACAAACTCATGTCCCCCCAAATCCCTCAGTTTTTGTTTGGTGTTAGGGACTGAAGCCAAGTCCCTAACTACTACTACTACTTAAAGCATTCTCAGTAGGTTTTGCTGTCTACTACTTTCAATTACAATATTCTAAATAAATATTAGCTTTACTTGTTGCCAGTTCCTATACATTCGTAATCCTCAGTCGGAAAAAAGTTTTAAGATGTTTGAATAAAAAAAATGTTTAAAAATCTAGGGAATTACAATTTTCTCACTGATTATTAAGATCTTTTCATATGGTTTCAAGTCCTAGATCTATTTTATGGCCCCATATCATGAAAAGAGAGCCCAGAAAAACACAACACATTCAGCAATGCAGCACCATAGTGTGGAGTTCTTTTATTTAGCTCTGTCTGTACTGGGGCCAATGCAAAACTTCTCTACTACTGCAGGTAGAACTGAGTAGAAGCTCTCGGGGGAATTAAGAGGCTATTTGACATTTATTTATTCAGCTTATTCAGAGAAATTGCTCTCTGTCAGAGTTGCCAGTGTGTTGGGGGCCTATGCTACAGAGTACGCGTCGGCCTTGGAGAGACATTAGACCTAATCTGAACCAAGCTGGAAACCAAAGCCAGTTTTCCCACCTCAGAATCATAGTCTCCCCCTGTGCCTTCATAATCTCCCAGTGTCCCCAAACCAGAATTTATCACAAGAAGCCATGGCAAGTGATGGGAGCAACTTTGTGAGAATACTGGCATCATTGCCCAAAATTGCCCAATATCCATCAGGTAAAAATCCACACTTGTGTCTTTTATAAAATAGAAAATATGTTCTAGAAATATTAGCTCTCCTTTTTCAGTTTTCAAGGGTTCATTTTAAAACAATAGACAGTCTCTTTAAAGTCACAGCCTGTCTTCCTCATTTTCTACCTACCGGGAGGACAGTGGGTGATACTCTCTGAGTAAAGCCGAGCTCGCTTCAGGCAGGCTAGCAAGACGGCTTGGTGCACAAACGCTTTGCTACATGAGCGTCAAGATGGAGGGGTTCGGATCTCCAGCACCCACGGGAAAGCTGTGCCGAAAGGACAGCCTCCCTGAACCCCAGCACTTAGCAGGAAGTGACAGAGATCTGGGGCACACTGGCCCGCAAGTCCAGTGAAAGAGCCTGCCTCAGTGAATAAAGTGGAGAGTGATGAAGGACAGCCATGTTCACCTTTGACTTTTACACACACATGCACACACATGTAGACATATTTGTGCACACACACACACACCTAGGCTTTACTAGTCTAGGTTTGTTGCTGTTGCTTGAGGCAGCATCTCTAGCCACAGCTGGCCTCCATCAAACTACGGAACTAAGGATGGCCTTGAACCTTCTGCTCCTCAAGCTTAAACCTCCTGAGCGTTGGGACTGTTTTATCCCACTGTAGGAATCAAACCCAGAGCTTCATGCAAGCTAAGTAAGTACTCTGCCAACTGAGCTACAGTCCGGTTCCATCTGGCTCCCGCCTAACATGACCGTGCTCACATTTCCCACACCTGCCAGCCTTCCATGTTACACTGCCCTTCTTCAAATCCCACCCACAGGTCTCCTTCCTGCAAAGAAGTCCCCTGATCCTTTTAATTGCTCCATTTGAAAGTCTTTTCACTTTTCTGATATGTAAAGTAAAAAAAAAAAAAAGATTATCTGAGGTCTTGATTCACACTGTAGTTTTTAGTGTGATTTCACTTAGAAGAGAACCATCCATGCATCATCGTCTGTTCTTGGACCTTCTGGGGAGCATGTTGCCTACTGGAAATGGTGGCAGATTGCCAACTATCTGTAGCAAACGACTTTTCAAAGGCTCTGTTGAGTAGAGATAATCCCAGAGCACAAAGTACCCAGTTTTCAATGATCATTTATAATAGTACTTAGGACCATCCATGTAACAAGCTGGACATATGCTTAAAAGATCCACCCAATTTTTTATTCCCGGGGCCATATGTATGGTCTCATGGTACTGTGCAAAGAAAAGCATTAGGCTCCACTTTCAACTGTTTATTTTTTAAACCTTTGATTTGATGGCGACCATAAGCAAACTGTAGACAGAATGCACACAGTAAGTACGACCAGCATTTCAAGCTGATACTAACAACACTGCATAATCCTGACTTGTGGGACCAAGCCTGCTCTCTGGCTCTTCGTTATTCACCATTCCCTCCCCTAAAGTCCTCCTATCAACAGGTATCTATCGCATCCTCTGACTTGTAACAACCATCAGGACATACAGTCCCTCTGAAAAAAAGATGAATCTTTGGTCAGCTGTCTAGTGAAACAGACCACAGACGCAAGCTACGGCTGCTGTGCACAACCACATAATCCATGAGGCCCTCCCCTAGCAGAGACGCCCTGGAACAACTGAAATCAAGGTGGCTCTTGACTCCAAACACTGCATCGAAAGACCCCTTCCTCGGTCTCGGGTCCTGTGACAGTCTCTATCCAGAACCAACAAAGAATGAACACTTTTCTAGATCACCTCCTGTACACCTCTGTGCTCAGCATTTTCCATCATTAAAAACTTATTAGTGACTTGATAATTTGGGGAATGTCAAGGAATTTTAAAGACTTCCATATAAATGAGATCCTTCTCTTCAGATGGGGTCTCACTATGTTGCCCAGGCTGGCTTCTACCTCCTGCATTCAGGAGCTCTGCCTGCCTCCCTCTGAAGTGCTGGGAATACGGGTGAACACTACCATGCCTGACTTGAATAAGAATACTTTTAAATTGTTCACCAGAAACAGAATTTTTCAGAAGGAATCATCCTGAAATGTATCAGATCAGTCAAGCACAACATGGGGTCTGTTTATTCTAGGACAGATTTTTTTTTTCTAATGTGGCACCATCGATAACACTAAGTCACTCAGTACTGGCAGAACCATAATTTACTATACAAAATTTTGAAGCAATAGCCAAAGAAAACGTGTTCCAGCTGCAACAGTGTTCATCAACCAATTTGGAAAACTTACAGAATTAATATTTGATCTTTAATTCAAGGACTTCTGAATGTTTGAAGATTTCCCAATGATTTCGCCATCTAACCTAGCTGTGTCAATCATACTAACCCAGAACTTCTATACTTTAGAGAGTGTAGTTTCAAAGAGGTTTGAGGCCAGTGACATAAAAGGATTGTAAGCTGTATGGGTAAAGCTCAGTGATGGACCGCTCTGTTGATAGCTCAAGGCCTAGAGCTCAGGCCTGTGCAGTCACAGTGACAAGTTATGTGCTATGCTTCCTTTGGTTAGAAGTGTAAAGAATATTTGATGCTTCAAATATTATTTCATTTACTGAAACACAACTTCCTTAAAGGATAATTCTGTATTCATTATGAACTAAACAAAACCAAGAAACCCTTTACATTCACCTTTTCACAAACAGGAGTACATTTGCACGCATTTATATGTATATGTGTGTGTGTGTGTGTGTGTGAGAGAGAGAGAGAGAGAGAGAGAGAGAGAGAGAGAGAGAGAGAGAGAGAGAGAGAGAGAGAGAGAGAGATGCTGTCAGGCACTTTCGTTTCCTCTTAAGTCTAGCATTTCAGGTTTTGGTGTATGAATACCCACCCACCCACTTTAGCTAGCAGACCTTCCTAACACTTTGCCCTTCATGGTTTAAAAAAAGGAAAAGAGCAAAACAACTTGAAAACGGACAAAAATCATCTATGGAGGGCTAGAAGGGAAAGAAAGGGATTGAGGATGAGATCTAGCCAGGGATACACAGACAATGCTCAGGAAACTGCTTCCACCCCGAGTCTGGGCTGCTCAGCTCATCAGGCAGGTATTCAGCTTCTCATGTCTGCAGACTTGCTTAGCATTGCAATCGGCTGTCTGCCCAGGAGGATGAGGTAATGTCTAGGTTTAATGCCAAAATCTTTCTAACTGGCAGGACACATCGGGTAAATATTTCTACTGTAGGCGATCACATTCATTTGATGCCACTGCCAGTTTTATTGTTGTTATTTTCCTAATTCACATTAATTCTTAGCCATTGTATCTGTTTAAGATTGAACGTGGAAAAGGTGAGATTTTCGTTGAAATTATGTTAACCAGAGCAGGAGGCCAAGACTCCTTCCCCTCCCCATCCCTGACTTCGCCCTAACAATGAGGGTTTGTAGTACCAGAGCCTCCTGCAATCCCCTCAAATACCCTGGGCTCCACAGCCAGCTCCCACAACTGACTCTCTAGGTGGCTGTCCATCTGGAATTGAGGGGGAGGCTGAAGAGTAGGTGCAGGCAGAGTTTGAAGCCTTTCTTCCGGCCACCTTGTCAGTGACAATATTGGGAAGCACATGACACACTGGTGGGTGTCTCCTCCCTCCTAAACAACAGATCTGTGGCTGCCACGCCTCCTCGCTTGGGTCCTCTGCTTTATGGTCTCACAAATGATAGGTATTCTGGTTGGGACACCTACCCTGTCGAACGCCCTTGCTGATCTTGTCTCTGTGGTTACTGTCAAGAGTCCCCACTCAGCAGATGACCTCACAGGAGTGCTCAAGGCCTCTTTTCCTCCATTAGTTTTCCCTCTTGTTACTCAGGGACCTCTGGCATCAGCCTCTACTCTGCTTTAAAAGACAGAACTTTCTCTGGAGGAGGGGAGGATCAGCAAGAATACAGAATTCACAGGTATTCACAAAACGCAAAGGACAGTCACAAACTATCAATAATTTGGTCACAGGGATTGAGACTAATACTGCCCTCTCTAGGTATTGCTCCAGGAAAAGGACTGAAAACACAATGCCAAGTTAAACCCCTCCCCAAAAAAGTATCCTAAGAGCACAGTTAGCTGTCGGTAACACTAAAGACCATCTAAATTAAGACCCAGCAACAACCTGCAACGGGACGGGGACAGTGAGGAGGAAAGAAGCACCATCCTCACGGTCTCAAAAGAAAGGAAACACTCTAGAGGAAGGAACTCAAAAGACAATTGGAGGCAAGATGCTAAATATGTGAAAATCTATGGGTTCTACTCCCAGTGCCACAGTTAGGACTTGGTCAAACCAGTTATTTGCTGACTACGATGGTGACAGCCAAATGTTTCCTATATGATATGTGGTACTAGAGATGGAGCCCAGGGCCATGCATCTGCTACACAAGAGCTCTATCACTAGACCAAAACTCTGTGCTAAGGAGACTTTTTTTTTTTTAAGGTCAAATAACCATTCCCAACAAGTTCACCTTGTGTGCACATTTCCAATTTCAGATCCCAATCCACATATCTATGCCCACTACGCATTTCTAAATAGTCAACAAAAGCCTGTGAGTTGGGAAGGCTTAGAAACTGGAGAAAGGGAACGAAGTGATAGCGGGGGTCAATGATCAGAGTGGAGAGACACGGCTTTCTGTGCCAGGAATAATGCTGGATAGGAGAGAGGAGAGAAAACCAGGAGTAGGGGCCGGGCAAAGAGTGTGATCATAGGGATTCTTCTCACTGTGAATGCTGTTTGCTTGCTCTTAGGGGACAAATTGGTGCCTTTGTTTCAGGAAGTCATTTTTATTCTTCACAAAAGGGAGGATTTGTGTCACAGATGAGAAAATTAAGGTCCTTCCAGATGTTCTAATCAGGCACCATGACGAAAAGGCCACTCACACCATTCTCGTAGTGACAGCAAGTAGAGGTCATAAAAGTCTTTGGTTCTTCCAGACGTAGTGATGTGCACTCCAACCTGGAGGCTGAGGCCAGAAGCTCAAGAATTCAAGACCAGCCTAGACTATATGAAACACTCAACAGAAAATACAGTAGATACCCCTTTTAAAATGTTACATGACTTCTTTTTGTTTTGATAAAGAGATAAATAAGATTCCACAATGCTAAGCTGCTTCAATTTTATTTTTATTTAAACTAGGAAAAGCCTATTAGGAGCCAGGCTACAAACTGAATGAAAATTACTAATTAACAGAACACTATAGCTTTAAAACACATTAGTTCATTTTGCTGGATTTCCTAAATATATGCATGTTTTAAGTTTCCATTAACTTAACAAAAATAATATCTTTAAATATTAGTGTAAGAATTCTAACTCCCACGCTATTTTATTGCCTATCTTTCAGTCTGCTCAGGTGCTTAGAGAACTGTTGCAACAAACATATGAGTATATCATTTTATACAACACCATTTTGATTTGGTTTAACTTAGTAGAGTGCCTTTTGTGCAATGGCCGCAAACCATAAAATCACACCTTTTTTCTCGCAGTTCCTAATCCCTTCACTAACCTCAGATATAGAGGACTTTAACCAAAACAAAGAGTCAAATTTCTATGGTATGCTTCCCTCTGAAACCACTGAATGGCAGGGCAGAGTTTGGTGCCAATTCCTAAGTCCCTCTATGTCCAGACACGCAGGACGCAACTGGCTGTCTTAAAGGTGAACTTTCCTCTCCACTGCTCTTCCTCTCTTCCAGGAGAAATAGTTTAACAGAAGGACTTAGGTCATCTGAAAAGATGGCATTAAAATCTTCAATGAATGATTTGCTAAGCATTAGACTAATAGTACTGGGAGAAGAAATCTCCGGAATGTCCTGAGAAGACTCAAACATAAGCAGGGGGCAAGATAGAGCTATCTGGTTTACCTCCTAACTTCAAGCCAGACCCTCAGAAATCAAAGGTGATGCCTCACTGCTAAGGTGTGGCTCATGTCTTTCCAGACCAACATGTCCACAATCTACTTTAGTTACTGGTCTGTGACTCAACCACAATCTCCAAAGTTCCATGGTCTCACCTCTTCTGCATGTCTCGTGAGTTCTATGGAGACCAGCTGGAGTTTTTGTCTATGTTCTAAATGGCATTTCCTTTTCCTCTATACTCAGCTAGATCTCCAGACCAGGATCAGAGACCCGAGAGGTGGCAGCAGAGCCAAGAAAGCAGAGGTTTATTACAAAATAAGTGAGGATCGGGGCTGTAGGAGGAAAAGCCAACAGGAGAAACTGGCAGTGTGTGGCAAAGGCTGTCGGAGCATGGAGATGACTGGGGCTCTTCAAGTTCACTGAATTTTGAGGCACAACAAAGTGTTTATGATTTTACAACTGATTAAGGCATCTATTTCCTGTGGGAATCAGTTATCATGTCTGTACAACATTAACACTTGTCTAAAGATGGGAGGGCTTGACTCACTGACCTCCAAGGTCCTTTCTCGGTCTGGAATTGGATTTTTGTAAATTTATTCCCGACTCATCTTAGACTCTAAAAGATAATGGCTTGATCTAAGCAGCAGCTAAAGGAAAATTTAAGTATCCTTGACATCTTTCTTTCCTTTTTAAGTAAGCAACATTTTTAGCAACACCCTCTTTCAAGAGCAGGAAATGGAAAACATATGCTCTTGATTTCCTCAAAAGGACAGACAGACTCATTGTAAGTGATGGTACCAGTGTGGTTTCAGAGGCCAACTGATAGAGCGCACATTGATAGACTGCAACCCTAGAACCACCAAGAAGGGAAGTTCATAATTTCACTTACCACTAGGGTTTTGGCCTTAAGATCTTCCGATTAAAATTGGGTTCAACTGGTTTTCAATTCCATCATACCCTCCCCCACACTCACATCTTTGACATGAGACTTTTCCCCAGCCTATGAAATGAGGTTGTTAGAACAAATGCCTGACGACTTCACTTCTACAGTGAAACTATTTTTATGGCTAGTCAGTGGAATTTTAATCGTCTTTCCTCAGAACCCCACCATATGAGCAAGGAGTCCCCCGTGCAGTTCAGAGCAGAGGCCATGTGTTCAGACAATGATTTATTGACTATGAAAACTTGTGACCCAGAAAGCTCTGCAGTCTAATAGCCATTTCATTATCCAGGACAGTAGGTGGAGCTCCTGGGATCCAGATGGCCTTCCACTTAGTACAGATTCTTTAGGTTCACCTTCACGATTGTAAAGCATGGAAAGATGGCTTTGGAAGACATGTACTCCATAAGAAAGTCTTAATTAATTAGTTTAGCAAGTCATTGATAAAGCCTAGGAGACAATGGAGGAACACCCAAATGTTTTGACATTTAAATACTTTCTTCAGGTTCCATAAAATGATATTCATTTTGTGTATTTTCTATAATGTACATATGTCCACATCATGTGTGTAACGTGTAAGAGAAGATGCATCTTACGTGCTTCATGAGACAGGTAGATGTCAGAGAAGTCAGAATATAAAATTTCAGTGGGTAACACTGCATGTGACTTCAGTAGGGAAACATTCTTAATCTCTCCAACTGAGACCACACTGGAAACAAATCCTATTAACTTTAAAAAAAAAAAAAAAAAACCCTGAAACCTCTTCAAGCAGAAGTATCCTATTTTATTTTCCTTTCAGAGAATATATGCTTTAGTGCCAGACAAGCCAAAGATGGAACACAAAGTCAATATTTCCTTTTTCTTTTAAAACTACAATGGATCATCAGCATGATTAATAACAACCATCCATCTCTCCAGCTGACTCCAGTGCTTTTGTTGCTAGGCAATGTTTACAATCAGTTGTCCTCCAAACACAGAGAGGCGAGCTCTCTGGTGGCAGGAAAGACAGCCTCTTGACACCCAATGCTGGGTAAGCCCTCCACACCAGTATTGTGTATTTTAGGTCTAGGACCACACCATTCCACACTTCAAGATACCCCAGCACCTCCTCTAGAAAGATCCGTCATACAGAAGTGAAGGAAGGAGACCCAATCAATATAGCACACTTCCTTCTTCCTAAAGATCATGGGTCAACAGTCAAGAAGGAAGGCAGATTAGGCTCAACCCATCTTCCTCTGCCTTTTCTATGTGCCCTTCTCTCTAAAATACAACAGTAGACAAAGAGAAGTGTCTACATTTGGATCCCAGACCCAAAGATGAGATTTCCTTGTTTAGACACAAAGTCTTTTACTTCCTTCTCCCCTCAATTCTTAATGTAGGAAACAAGAAGTCTCATCCCAAAGATAAGGCAGATGATCTTGGCACTAAGATACTGGCAGTTCTACATAAAGTAAAACCCCAGAACTCTTCAAGTCTCAAATCTAGCTGAGTAGACAGTGATAGGTATATGTCTGGCATGATAGGTGCTCAGGTTAAACGAGATCCATTTTGTCATTCTCCATGTCTAGGAGGGCTGTGCCTAGGCAGCACCTTGAAAGAGAACATATTATTTAAGATTAAACTACTCTAGGGGCCGGACATTTGGGGACAATCACAACTCAGGGATCTTAGAGTCACTCCGTAGCAGGCCTAAAATAGGAGACAGCCCAGGAAGTCACAGAGAGGTAGCGGGATGAATACTGCCATAGCAAATTCTTCAGGAAGCAGAAGAACTGGTTGAGTAGGAAAGGCTATGATGGGTTACAGCCCATCTTCTGGAGATGACTGAGTCTCATAGGCATAAACGTAGAATCAGTGGGTAGGCCGAGCACTGGAGCTCCCCATCTGCTGCTGGAGTCACTGCTACTGGAACTAAAACCTCTCTAGACCCAGTGGCCCACTTGAATTCCATAGCCTCATGCCTCCACGAGAATGTCAGCCAGCAGAAACTCCAGAAACACAGAGAGAGGAATCTACTGAAATTAAGAGAGCTTTGTAGAACATCTGACCCTTGTCCAGTTCAGGCTCTGTACCAGACTAAAAGGCGGGAAAGACAAGGGTCTCCAACTTCAACCGAACCCCACCCATTCCTCTGCCTCCACCTGGAGGACTCCATCTTTACAACAGCCCAGAAGCTGCTCTAACACTTAGTTTTTTGCCCTTTGTTCCCTACTTTTTCTTTCATTGTCCTGTGCTTTCAACATTCTGATTGTTTTTAAATTTTTATGTTTTAATTACTCTTATTACATTTATGTAATTTTGTCTTATTTCTTCACTGAATAATCATATACCTATATCTGTATATATGATTAAATGTATATGTATATATATGATCTTGTACTTTCTTCTCTCCCTCTTCCAAATATTCATCTCCTTTTCTCTTTATTTCCTTTTACTTATTTCTTCCCCACCGCCCCTTTCCTGGCCACTACATTTAACTCATTCACTTCCTATTTTACATTTATCTTAATAACTTTTAATTTGAAAGCACATTTTACATTAATTTTTGCATTTATGTTCTAGTATTATTGGCTATGTACAGTTGGTTTTACTTAATTATGAGTATATTGTTATATCTTGTTCAGTGTGGTATTGTTCAAGCAGCCATTATTTCCCCCTCTCTAAGTACTTGGAGGGACTGAGTCTAAAAGAGTAGGCTTCTCACTAAGAAATATTTCCCAAACAAAATTTGGAGACATACCAGTTGTGGTAGTTTGAATACAATTGGCTCCCATAATCTCATAGGGAGTGGCACTATTAGGAGATGTGACTTTGTTGGAGTGGGTGTGGTCTTGTTAGAGCAAGTGTGTCACTGTGGGGGCGGGCTTTGAGATTTTCATGCTCAGGATACCTCCCAGTGTCTCAGTTGACTTCCTGTTGCCTGTAAGATGTAGGACTCTTAGCTATTTCTCCAACACCATGTCTGCCTGTAAGCCACCACGCTCCACACTATGATGACAGTAGACTAAACCTTTGAAACTGTAAGCAAGTCGCCCCTTTTAAATGTTTTCCATTATAAGAGTTGCTGTGGCATTGGAGTATCTTCACAGCAATAGAAACCCTGACTAAGACACCAATATATACACCAGTTGTAACACAAAAATACAATTTAAGGGTCGGGCGGTGGTGGCACACGCCTTTAATTCCAGCAAGTGGATCTCTGTGAATCTGAGACCAGCCTGGGCAACAGAGCGAGTTCCAGGACAGGCTCCAATGCTACACAGAGAAACCCTGTGTTACCTAATGCAAAGATAATGAAATGGCTGAAACACCAGACAAAGAATGCAAACGGTTACTTCTGAAAGTTACTGATGGCTTCAAAGAGGAAATACACAAACACTTAAATAAAAGTGGGGTGGGGGGGATTAGGACATAGCTAAGAAAAGAACATGGCTGAGAAACTCTAGGAACAAAACAATACCAGAATTGTTGGAAATTAAAAAGCCAAATCAAATAAAAACAGTAAAAATATCACAAGCAGACTAGATTATGCAAAAGAATATAAGGGATGGGGACCAGAAGAAATGCTACACTCAGACAACAGAACAGTGTTGAAAATAAATAATAAAACAACCAAACTAAATAAACATGTTCAAAACATCCAAGAATCCATGGTGTCGAAAAAGGATCTGATATAAAAACTAAAGGCATAAAAATTAATTTAATGTAATTATTGTAGAAAATTTCCCCAAACACTTGGAAAGAAATGGATCTCCAAACATAAGATTTAGAAACCCAAATAAACATGACCAGAGAAGAACCTCAACACAACACATTATAGTCAACACACAAGTTACTAACAAAAATCATTGTTAAAAAATACCCAAGAAAAATCATTATTCAAATATAAAGACAACTCAAAGTAACATCACACTTCAACAGAAAACCTGAAAGACAGGAAAGCCTGGGGAAATATATTTTAAGGCCTGAGAATAAATGGGTGCAAACAAAAATTACTACATCCAAAAACTCTTATTTTGTAAGTTCAACAGAGAACAACATTTCAAAATTCCATGAGCACCATGGCAGTACTCCAGAAGATGTATGAAAGATGTGATTCAGGGCAGAGGAAGGCAGTGACCAGACTTAAGACACTAAATTTCATGAAAGGAATGGGATCATTAAGGAGAGCAAAGAAAGAAAAGATCACATCTAGCTCACTAATCTACATATCTCCTAACAGCAATAGGGGTGAAAGAATAACAAATTTAAAAAAAACAAAAATAGTAAAACAAACTCATAGGCATCAGAAAACTACCTTCACTCCTCAATCACAGTCTAAATGTAATTAGTATTAAATCACAAAACTAAAGAGCACAAAGTAGCTGACCAGATTAAAAACCAAGATCTAACTATTTGTTTCCTACAAGAAACACATCTTTTTAACACACACAGAGAGCCTGACAATAAAAGAATAAAAAATAATATGCCATGCAAACAGAAGCCAAAAACTATCAGGAGTAGCTGTACTTAGATCTCATAAAGTAGATTTCAAGCCAAAATAAGTCATTGTCACAAGAGACAATGAAGGTGACTAGATATTAATAAAAGGAACAAAACAACACTAAAACTTTAAATATATATGTACCTAATGCTGATAGACCCAATTTCATTTTTTAAAAAAATGCTATTTGTGTCTACAAAAGACATGTCCAGACGCAAGAACAGTGGGTGGCATCAATAACCCCATTTAACCAGTGAAGTAGACCACTTAGGTATCCCCCAAAAACAGAGACACTCAGACAAATTGCAACACAGCTCAAATGGCCCTAAAAGTCCTCTATAAAATATTTGAGCTAACGGCTGATAATACACTTTTTTTTTCCTCAGTAGCCCATGGGATTTTTTTTTTTTGCAAAGATCAAAGTATAGACACAGAGGCAGACTTAACAAATGTAAACAACTGGAATTGTTCTATTCTTTAGATCATAGTGCACTAAAGCTGGAAATGAATAGCTGGAGAAGCCAAAAAATATATAGAAATACAGAGATAGGACAATACACTCCTGAACAATCAGTTAATTATTTAAAAAGTTTAATATTTTCTAGAATCAAAAGAAAACAAAAGTTCAATTTATCCAAACCTTTGGGATGGATACAGGGATACAACTCTAAATAAAAGTAGACGGCTACCAGTGCTTCCTTTAAAAGTCAGAAGTATTTGTCTCAAAGAAATAACTATTAACCAGAAAACAATTCAACAGAAAAAAAATCAATTTCCCAGATGCAAAATTCTCAATGAAATATTTACAAAGCAAACTCAACAACTGGTCAATGGGATCATACACCTCAACCAATTAGATTTCACTTGAGAAATGCAAAACAAAAAGGTCCAGTATTCATAAGTCATATATAAATGTTATTTAATACAAAGTCACGAAAACATTTCAGTACATATAGAAAGGGTCTCTGAACTATTCATCATCCCTAAAAAGCCCCGAGGAAACTGGAAAGAGGAGGCATACCTCAATGTAGTGAAGAGTCTGTGCAACAACCCCGCAGACAACATGATACTTAATGGGGGAAAAACAAAGCTTTTCTTCTCAAAAAATTTTTCCACCTCCTACTTTTTCCCCTTTTACTTGATATAGTGCACAGTCTTAACTAAAGCAATAAGGCAAGAGAAGTTTTTAAACAATAAAAATAGGAAAAGAAGAAATCAAATGAACTATTTGCAGAGGGTATAATCTTACATTTTAAATTCTCTACAGACTCCACTAGAAAACTCCTACATCTTATAAACCCTTTCATCATGATTGGGGTACAAAATCAACACACAACACAAATCAGTAGCTTCCCCAGTAACAATAACAAATTTGCCAAGAAAGAATCTTAAAAAGAAAAAAAAATCCTATTCACTTAACCTTAAAACTCAAAAAACCCTCAGAATAATCATACCTAAAGGGATGAAAACTAGTACAGTGAAAACTTCAGAGTGCTGAGTAAGGAAGTTCAAGATGACAACAGAATCAGAAAGACCTCCAGTGGGTCAGCAAGATTAAGACTGTGAAGTGGCCTAGCCACCAACAGCTGTCTACTCATTCAAAGCATCTCCATCAAAATGCGAATGACATTTTGGGAGGGAGGGAGGGAGAGAGGGAGGGAGGGAGGGAGGGAGGGAGGGAGGGAGG
>JAQHUG010000445.1:940288-993416 GCA_028555095.1 Dicrostonyx torquatus | reverse complement strand
AGGAAGGAAGGAAGGAAGACAATCCTAGAATCCATAGGGAAGCACAAAAGACCCAAACTGCCAAAGTTATCCTAAGCAGACAAAAGCAATGCTGGAGGTTATAACGCCTGCTTTAAATTATGCTATCGGGCTATAGCAACGAAACAATGTGGTGCTGAGTCAGAGACGAGACTGCTGACCCCTTTCATTGGGTACTGAGCAAATGGAATGCATGTGCTCATCAGTACTGCGAGTGTTAATGACAAGTTCTTTAAGTTTATACTGTAAGCACACCCTCTGGCCCTCACTTCCATATACACAAGCAAAAATGCTGGACGTGAAGTAATTGGACTCCCTGATTAGTGGGTATGGAACTCTAGCCTGGGCTGTCTGGAACAAAGAGGCTACCATCATAACAGTTATCTGGACTGTTGCTCCAGCACTGGCCATCTTGAATACGCATGCTTCCAGGTAACAGATGATTCCCTGGCTCCTCAAAGTACTGTTAAAGTCTCCATGAACCTTGTCTCCCTGGTCCAGACAGAGGACACTTCCCTGGTGGAGGCTCCATCAGAGTGGTAACAGGTTGTGGTGGCTTGAAAGAAAATGGCCATCAAACAGAGTGGCATTATTAGGAGACGTGGCCTTGTTGGAGAAGTGTGACACTGGAGCCCACAAAGCCAAGAGGTAGGACTCTCGTCTACCTCTCCAGCACCATGATGATAATGGACTCTTCCTCTGAAAACGTAGGCCACCCCAATTAAATGTCTTTCTTCATAGAGTTGCCATGGTCATGGTGTCTCTTCACAGCAATAGAAACCTTAACTAAGACACAGGTAAAGCCATGATTGGGCCCAGAAGACCAAATGTGATTGCTCCAAACACCCGTTTTGGGGCCCTTATGCAGGTTGCTTAGGCTCCCTTACTGAGCTGGCTGGGAAACTCTCCTGAGCCAATGTCCCTGATGATGCCCTACCCAACCAACTAAGGACTCCCCCGAGTGGTCTGTGCTTTTCTGCTTCAGACTGAACAGGCACAGGGACAGGACAGAGCAATGGCAGCAAGGATGAGGGCTGCAGCAACTTGGCAGCTGAGCAAACAGCAGTCTCTCATGATGGCTTGAGAGTCAAAAAAGTAGTGACAAACTTGGGAATGACATAACAGTTGAAGACGCAATGGTGTGCCCCTGAACCAGATCCCCGGCTGCTGCCTGTGGACCTGAAGTCTTCTGGTGCCACCTGGGAGCCCACAAAGGATTCCTATGCCTGTGCCGCCCTTCCTGTACCCAAAGACTGGTTCCAGAGCAGCTCCACGAGTCCTGAGCCATGATGAACATCCTAGTTCCTAAATTCAGTCCCCAAAGAGACATCAATCAGAAGTCAAGAAGATACTCCAAAGACACATCCACAGGACAAACTAGTGGAGGCAGTTCCTCAACTGCGGTTCCCTCTTACCAGGTATATCTAGGTTTATGTCAAGTCGACAAAAAACAAAAACAAAACTAAAAACTAACTATGAAAGGCAGTCTCTGCCTTGGAGTCTTCTTACAGGCTGGATCCTTCCTCTGTAATTTCTACACATTTACCTATTCCTCCATTGCTTTGAGTCATGACAAACGCCATACCCTCACTGGGGTCTTCCATGAAGATCTATAATTGTAGCACCCTAAGATTTGTTATTCTCCTTTCTCTGCTTTTTCTCCAAAGCATTCATTAACTCCTAACACACAATGCAATCAGTTTGTTGGTTCTTTCCTGGCAGCAGGGTATAAAATCATGGGGAGGGTTATCCATTGAGTTCAGTGCTGGCCATTGGTAAGGCACCAGGGATTTATTCCCTGAATGAACAGGTGACATTTTCACCTGAAGACTCCACAAAGGACTTGCATGTCTGTATCGTGAGTTTCCAGCTCTTTCTTGAACTCTACCAAAGGAAGAGTCTAAAGACCAGATTCTTCACTATTATCAAACCGATAGAAAGGTCTTTCTAAATGGAAAAATCCACTGCCCTTCCTTCTCTGGCCTTATCGCTCCCCATCTCTCAACAAAGATGCTTTCCCAGCCAGTATTTCCACAGGAAATGCTGTTTTCCCTGAGGCCCTGACATACCCACCACTGTCTCAGAATGCAAGGAGCTCTGAGAGAATAAGTGTTCATTTCTACCACGTATCTTTAAAAAGGCCCGAATTGGGTCAACGCATGCAAGCACACACGCACACACACCTCCACCTGCTTGTTAGCAATGATAAATTAATTAGTGATTCTTTTGGCTTAAAGAGACACAAATTCTGATCCCTAGGAAAGATCTAGAATGCCTTCAGGCTTTTGTAAAGTTTACACTGTGTGAAAGAAAAAATAAAACTACTTAAGGGTGTTTACCTATCTGAAATTAGAGACAACAATTCAAATTATTTTGAAGGGCTCTAAGTGTTTGTAAGACAATAACTTGGCCTCTTACAGATAAACACCTTTCTTCTGTGTTCCTCTAAATCATGTGTCTTTAAAATAAAAGGCAGTTCTTCCTTCTCTCAATTTCTCATCATTCTATTATCTGTCTCTAACACGTTTCAACGTCAAGGGTCCTCCTCCCTACGGCAGACTTTCCCCATTCCGTCCCTACACCTTTAAAAACCTTGTAAAGCTCCAGTCAACATGTTTCCCATTTCTGCTCCAACCTCCTCTAGCCTCCACTCCTCCTTCATCTCCATAGCGTTGCTTCACCCCCATTGGGCCACTCACTAGGCACCTAAGAGCCTCTCAAGACTCAGATCTTGTCCCCACTGAAACATGGGGTGTTGCAGCTCATCTTTCTGCACTTTCTGGGTACAGACAGGCATTTACACTGGGAGCCCAGGTCCAGACTAATTGTCACTCACCTCATGGGAAACCATAACAAGCACTTTCTCGCCTTGAGCTCCCCAGCAAGCCCAGCAGAGGCCACACAGCCCACTGGGGTCCCCTGCAGGAACTTCCAAGCTATGTAAACTAACTGGCTACAGTTCCCACAGAGCCCCTCTGGCCTGTGCTGCCCACGTGTCTCTATTCCTTCCTATGGAAGCATTCGATTTCTATTTTTGTGTTTAAGGGGAGGGTATAATTAAAATATTCAAATTTTACTAATAGCCCCTGCTTAACTGTTTCAATGAATTTAGCTAGACATAACTTATATTCATTTTATTCATCAGAGTCTGCATAGAGGAATATCGGAAAGGGCGTCTATAAAGGATAGCAATGTGGTATAGTCACAGTGGGTGCCCTCTGGGTTAGAGGTACCTGAGCTCATCCACACCAAGCCTCATTTGTTGTGGAAAAAGGTAGAGAAGGATCATGAGGCTAGAAGGAGGGGAGCCTGGAGTGGGGAGCAAGGTCCTGTGGGTAGGTTAATTTGATGCTAGTTTTCCCCTTAAGGGTAGCCTCAGACACTGGCTCTTCTATACAGGACCCCAGCCCTTAGCACAGCACAGGCCTCTTCTGTCTCTCAAGTACAGTCTGGACCAGTGCACCCACCCCTTCTCCAGCTCCGCCATGAAGTCTCTCATTGCCCTTCAGTAGCCTGAGTTTCTAAGAGCCCCACATCCAATAGTGCCACCAACATCATCATGGTTGTTCTGTCTCTCTAGCCACACCTCTCCCACCAGACAGGGCTCTACCCACTGAGCCCCTCCTCTCCCTTCCTTCGTGCCCTCTGAAGTCCACTCTCTGCAACACTAGCAGACTATTCTCTATTCATACCCCGGCTCCGAAGAGACTTTCTCCTGACCCTCAGAACCGGAGCCCCTGGCTCCGGACCCTCCCACAAGCCATCCAGCTAATTATCTACCTTTCCTAGAGGACACGGAAAGGAGCTTTGCTTCCTTGATCCCTACTCGCAGTACATGGAACTACTTAGTTTAGAAAAATACTTAAGCTGGGCGGTGGTGGCACACACCTTTAATCCCAGCACTCAGGAGGCAGAGGCAGGTGGATCTCTGTGAATTGGAGGCCAGCCTGGTCTACAGAGCAAGTTCCAGGACAGACTCCAAAGCTCCACAGAAAGCGCTGTCTTGAAAAACCAAGAGAAAGAAAAAAAGAAATGAAAACTACTAATATTACTAAATAAATGGTGTCTAGGGTCAGAACACATTCTGGAAGATGCTGCTAAAAGAACTGGAGATTAGGAATTGTGACAAGAGTTCTAACACCTGGCAAGTGGTCGTGACTTCGGGGCCACTGGCAGTTAGACTTCCTGGAAAATGGCACTCAACCCTATCAATGCTGAGCCTGTGGACTCACACCCCTGCGGTAGCGAAGTTAAGACTCCAGCTATCAGCTTACATCTGTGGAAACATTGCCTTCCTGGGTTTACAGCCCAAGAGGAAGCAGTAGGACCACAGAAGTAGGGGCATCAAGGTGAAAGTCCAGGCACAGAAGAGGGAAGCATTTGTATCAACACCGTCTTCTCTTAGGCTCCCCCTCATGATGTACCACATGGCAGAGGGACAGACGAAAGATACCTTGTCCCAGAGGGTCTTGGCGTCCAGTTCAGACAAAACCTGTTTCCCAGCTCACACTTGCATGCCTGTGGTTCTGCCTATGTCTGTCACTGAAACACATCCACCCATAGCATCCATGTTCTGTTTCCTAGGTCGTGGGTGGTGCTTTGCCAGAAAGCTAAACTTTTGCTGGACATTATATGCCTTTTAGATGCCCACCCCTAACCAAGACTTCTAACATCACTAGCAGCCAGAGTGTGGCTTTTCACAGAGGGACATGGTATGGCTGGCTTGTCATACTAATTTTCACTCCGAGTTATTTGCTACTGTTGAAGCATCATCCACACGATGAATACCTATTAAAGGTTAACATTTTTAGCTTTTTACAGAAATTTGAGAGGACATTTGTCGGTTTCATTAATCCCTGCTCCCAACACATGCACAGCCTCTTCATTACACCCTACATCTTAGTAGATTAGTGACTGCAATCAGTGAAATGACATGACTTATTACCCAGAGTCCGCAGTTTGTGCAACACTCAAACGGAAGTCTCAGATGGTGGCAGGTGTCTACAGTATAGGATAAATAGGTCTGTGCTCAAACGTCCTCTGTGCTCGACTTAGCATCTCTCCCTGCTTGCTAGGTCCTGACAATCATCCCTGTTACAATCGACACAGCTTTGGCTTTTCCAGAATGTCATATCATTGGGGTCACACAGTATGCAGCTTTTCAGGCTGTCTGTGTTCCCTTAATAATGGATGTTTAAGGTTCTTCTGTGTCTTCCCATTGTTTGATATCACATTTCATTTCAGTGTTAAGTAACATTCCATTGTCTAGATGTACCCATAGTTTATTCATCCCTTTACCTACAAAGGGAATATTGATTGCTTCCAAGTTTTAACAATTATTAGAAATCTGCCATGAACATCTGTGTGGAGGTTTTTGACTAGATTTACCTTTTCATTTCTTTGAAAAAGCACCAAAAATATAATTGGCAAATCATATGCTGATGCATGCTCTTGAGGTGTTTGTCTTTGGTTAGTTCTGTATGAAAGAAATTGTCAAACTATCTTCCAAACAGCTACTGCATTTTATATTCCCACCAGCAACGAATTAGGGTCCTGCTTGCTCCCCATCCTTCCCAGGATGAAAAAGGATCAGTGTTCTTGAGTTTGGCCATTCTAAAAAAACTGGAGTGATATCTTGGGTTAATTTGCATTTCTCTGAAAATATATGAAATAGAATATTTCCATGTGCTTTTTTTTGGTTTTTTTTTTTTTTTGGTTTTTTGAGACAGGGTTTCTCTGTGACTTTGGAGCCTATCCTGGAACTAGCTCTTGTAGACCAGGCTGGTCTCGAACTCACAAAGANTTTTTGAGACAGGGTTTCTCTGTGACTTTGGAGCCTATCCTGGAACTAGCTCTTGTAGACCAGGCTGGTCTCGAACTCACAAAGATCCGCCTGCCTCTGCCTCCCGAGTGCTGGGATTAAAGGCGTGCGCCACCACCTCCCGGCCCTTATTTTCTTTAGTAGTTGTATGAACCCTGGTAATTTTTTGATTTGCATCTGTGATTTTCTTTGTTCAAATGGTCAGCCATTTTAAACAGTTTTTGTTCTTATATTTTAAGAATTCTTTGCACATTTTCAGTAACAGTCCATTTGCTTTATCTTTGCAAACATTCAGAGTCTATGTGGCTTGTCTTTGTGTCTATTGTGGCTTGTATTTTGACTTGACAATGCATTTCACAAAACAGAAATTATTAACTGTTATGAAGTCTAATTCATCAGTTATTTCCCTGTAGTGTTATATTTAAAGCCATCATGAACTCAAGGCCATCTAGAATTTGTTTTTTCCTATTTCCTAAGCACTGTGTATGATTTTATGCTTTCTATTTCCAATTGTAATGAATTTTGAGTTATTTTGGGTAAGATGTAGGTTTGTCTCAATTCTTTTTTTTCCTTTTTGTATACAGATGTTCATTGTTCCTGCATCATTTAATAAGATTACCCTTTCTCCATGTGCTGCTCTTGCTTTTGTGTTGAAATCTGATGAATGTATTTGGCAACATCTGTTTGCGAATGCTCTGTTCTATTCCATTGAGCCGTTTGCCTAGCCTCTTATAAATACCATATTGCATTGATTACTATAATTTATAGTAAGCCCTGGAGTCAAGCAGTATTAATCCTCTGTTTTGCTCTTGCCCTTCAAGACCAAATTCTCTACAATGAATCTTTTGGATGACTGCGTAAATTTTAGAATCAGTTTGTCAGTATCTACAGAATAACTTGCTGGGTTTCAACACTATACCAATTTCATTTTGAAAAAGGAAAACAGAGCTCTAGAGATACAGCTTAGTAGTAGAACAGAGTACTTGGCCAGCATTTCTGATTTTGTTATTTTGGGTCTATTCTTTCTTTTGGTTAGATTGGCTAAGGGCTTTTCAAATTTATTTTTTCAAAGAACCAACTTTTTGTTTCATTAATCCCCTGTATTATTTGGAATTCTTTTTGTTTGCTTCTATTTTGTTATTGCCCGTGTCTTTATTATTTCTTCTTAGCTACTGATTTTGGATATGGTTTTATCTTGTTTTTCCAAAGCCTTAAGGTGTATTATATTAAGTTATTAATTTGAGATCTCTCCATTTTATTTAGTATAGGCTCTGAGTGCTGTAAAATTCTCTTAGGACTGCCTCCAAGATTTTGGCATGTTGTGTTTCCTTCTCATTAAGTTCCAGGGTTAAAAATATTCCTTCTTGATTTCTTCATAATTAAATGAGTTATCATTTAATAGTGTGATATTTTGTCTCTTGTATACTTTCTGTGGCTTCTATGACTCTTGATAGCTTTATACCATGATGGTCTGATAACTCCTTGCATTCTATTTCAATTTTCCTGTATTTATTGAGAAGCCTTTGTGTCTTCATGTGTGGTCATCTTGACAAATTTCCAAGGCTACTGCAGTGGTTTGAAAGAAAACGGCCCCCAAAGGAAGTGGCACTATTAGGAGGTGTGGTCTTGTTAGAGGAAGTGTGTCACTGTGGAGGTGGGCTTTGAAGTCTCGTATATGCTCAAGATCTCAGACCACTCCCTGCTGTTGCCTGCCTATCAAGATGTAGGGCTCTCAGTTCCAGCACCATGTCCGCCAGACTGCCACCATGCCACACCATGATAATGGACTGAACTGAAAATGTAAGCCACCACAGTCAAATCTTTTTCCTTTATAAGAGTTGCCATGATCATGGTGCCTCCTCACAGCAATAGAAACCCTAACTAAGCCGGGCGGTGGTGGCACATGCCTTTAATCCCAGCACTTGGAAGGCAGAGGCAGGCAGATCTCTGTGAGTTTGAGACCAGCCTTGTCTACAAGAGCTAATTCCAGGACAGGCTCCAAAGCTACAGAGAAACCCTGTCTCAAAAAAAAAGGGGGGGGGGGGAGAAAAGAAAAAAGAAAAAGAAAAATGGGCTGGAGAGATGGCTCAGAGGTTAAGAGCATTGCCTGCTCTTCCAAAGGTCCTGAGTTCAATTCCCAGCGACCACATGGTGGCTCACAACCATCTGTAATGAGGTCTGGTGCCCTCTTCTGGCCTGCAGACATACACACAGACAGAATATTGTATACATAATAAACAAATAAATATTTAAAAAGAGAAAGAAAAGAAACCCTAACTAAGACAGTTACTGAGAAGAAAGGGTGTTCCTCAGTGTTTAGGTAGACTGTTCTGTAGATGTGTATCAGTTCGCTTCATTTGATTATGCTATTTAACTCCCGAGCTCCTCTGGCTTTTATCTTGATGACCTATCTATTGGTGAGAGTAGAGTATCTAAGTCACACACTACCACTGTGTTGGGATTAATCTTGTTTTACATATATTATTATTTATTTTATAAAATTGGGTACACGTGTATTTGGTCTCTGTGTCTTTGAACTGCAACACACTCTCGGGATTTTTTTTTTAAATGAATATAGAGTAAACTTCCATATCTTTTCTGGTGAGTTTTGGTTTGAAGTCTACTTTGCAGATATTAGAAATAGCTACACCTGCTAGTCTCTTGGTTCCATCTGCTTGGAATATCTTCTTTCATCCATTTACTCTAAGGTGCTATCAGTCATTGATGGTGAGTTGTTTTGCCTGCAAACAGCAAAAAGCCAGATCCTGTTTTCTTTATTTTTCCCCCAATATAATGTTTTTATTATTTGGGAATTTCACATCATGCACCTGATCACACTCACTTCCCAGTCCTCCCAGGTCTGTCCCCCATCCCTTGTGACCCCTGAAAAAAGGAGGAGGAAGGAAAAGGAGCAACTCCAATTTTTGTTGCCCATATACTCACTGGAGCATGGTCAAACTCCTAGTGGCCATCTTCTTAAAGAAAACTGAGTCCTTCCCTACTAGCACCCCTGCCAGAAAGCATGAATTACAGGATCAATTTTAAGAGTTATCTTTGGTGGCTTTCTTTCTAGGCTGCTACTTTTCTGGGGGGTGGGGAGAGGGGTTGTCACAGAAGCTTTCTATATCCTTCTTTCTCAAATGTAAGTCTGAAGTCTTTGCTGCCACTGCAAAAGTAGTCTCCCTTGCCCTTTACTGTCAGCACGAGCACAGATCATGGACTCCCAGATAGTTTCTGGGGACAGCACAGAACACGGACATCTACATGGTTAACAAAGATAGCATAGTAAATTGCATCATTTGACAATACCACTGCAACCTGGAGTTCCTAATACTGGGAGAACAATGAGCAACCTGACCTAAACCAGAAGGCCTAGTTATGTTTGCTCAGAGCATTGCTGGGAACAGCAAGCAATGTTAACATTCTTAAGTTATCAGTCTGCCCCATTTCCCTTTGTAATCACGTGACTAATCCACTGATCTAAAGCCTGTCTAGAAGGGGGACTTCCCAAGAACCAGGAGGAGCCACAGTAGACTTTGGGAAGTCATCTTGGGTCCTAAAGTACAGTTTTTAGACAACACAGTTTGTCCTACAAAGCATCTTGAACCCAGACTCAAATAAGGCATCACTCTCGCCAAACACGATGATAATCCTCCTGGCAACCGTCCTACATAGATTTTGGGCTATGTTCCAAGATCATCTTCAGACCTCTGTTACTGCCTCTAGGAAAACATGATCCAGACACATCCAACCTCACTTCAGGAATCACATACCCAGAAGGGTTTTCACTCATTGTGTGACTGACTATCCAACTGTGATTTATTCATTCAGAAAGACCTGACAGAAACACCTAAGCTAGAAGATAAATTCCCCTATGCCTAGAGCATCTAAAGCTGTCGTGAGAAACCCTCACAATTCATTCTTCCTTCCCTCATAGGATTGTGGTTCAGCAATATGAAGACATGTTTTTAATGCCCGCTCTGAAGCAAAGGTATCCAATCTTTACCTGGTATTCAATCTTTAAGCTATAATTAGGTTTGCTTTTTCTGGCTTAGGGTATATAAACCCATCTGATGCCTGGCAGGGGCAGGGAATTCATTGTATTCAAAGTATTTTTATCCCAGTTAAGAAGCTTAATTAATGTTGATTTCTACAAACAAGTGCTTTTCAAAGGATAATGGCACACAAAGATTATGAGTAAATTAAAATTGACAGTATCATTGAAACTTTGCAAAAGACAGGCAGACACATACACTCTCCATATAGTATTAATAAAATAATTTGGTTTCTATATTCCCACTGTGAACTTTGAAAGTTTCCATTTTCAGGTAAATGTTGTATATTTGTAATGCAAGATTATTTATGAGATAATGTAAAATTCTGCAGTGCCAGAGACTTACATGGTTCATATTTCTTATGAATGGTCTTACTGACCATTTGATTGCACTTGACCTTAAATCGTTTCTCTGTAACCTTTTTGCCAACTGTAAGGCCAGGAAACTGCAAATTAAGGTAAGAATACAGAGAGGACAAGGGCAGGATAATGAAGGGATGAAGGAGCCTGTCAGGTGGATTTTTCATTAGCTCAGAGGATGCCCAAGTCCTCAGCCTTGGCTCATTGCCTGGGTCGGGTCAGGATCCTGCAGACTCCACAGCATTGCGCCTTTGTTCTTATTCTAATGTGTTTTGCAGCCCAGAACAGAAGCTGCACTGTTACACTGAGCATTTCATGAACCTCAAGTCTTTTATCTGAAACTGAAGCTTAAATGACTTCTTTTATCTGCCTGGCTTGCTAGCCATCCCCTTCAAGTACCCGAATGAAAATGAGGAAGGCCTGTGCTGTCTGTCACACTTCCAGGTTTCAATGAACTACACAGCAAAGGGCAAGGATCTGATTTTCATACTGGGCCTTTGGCCTTCGGAAGGTGGTTGTCTCTGCAGAAGGCTGAGTGCAGAGAGGCCTCGGCCATATGCTGACTAGGTGAACAGCAAAAGCCACAATCGGCCACCGGTTCTTTTTCACCCTCTGGCCTAGGGGGCTGCTGGAAGGTGGGCATCTTCAATTTCAGTGGCTAAGATAAACTCACCCAAACTAAGACTTCCACAAAATCTGACTCCAGTTCCTCCTGGTCAAAATCGGTATTTTTTTTTTTTATGATCTGAGCTTTCTTCTACTCATTAATCTCCTTTATGAGATTTATGTCTTCTTTTGAAATAACAAGACATTAATTATTCAGTGAAGTTTTTCTCTGTGCCAAAGACAAAAAAAAAAAAAAAAAAAAAAACAGCATTGTCCAAGAAAAACACGGTATCATCAGTGAGTGATCCCTATGCAACCATGGTAATTCCAGCCTACCTGCTTCCATGGGGGCTGACCTCAGCCCAGCCTGGAGGTGTGCACTCTTCTGCCCTTCCTTTGCTGCCCTCACGTGTTTTACACTGCCGTACTGAAGCAGCAACATCAGCATCGCCCATGCAAACAGATCCCAAGGACACGTCCCCACACAGCAGACCTTCTGACTCTCAGGATGGGGCGCTTTAATGTACAAGACACTGGAGAGTCATCGCCTGAGCCTTTGCTTCCCTCCTGTTGGCATAAACCAAATGCTGCTGTTTTTTCTAATGGCATTCCCTGTGAAACGCCTTAAGTGTCCCACAGCTCCTCACAGAAGTGTGTGAAAGCATCCTGCAGGATGATAAAGTCTTCACAACGTGCGTGGCTGTTATTCACATACAGTCCCAGCTAAGCTAAAGACGGAGTCTGATCCTTAATGACATCCACTAACCATTCTGAGGCTACAGATGGCTTGTCCTCAGTCTAAAGGCACTCAGTCTTAAGGAAACTAACCTGGCCAACAGGCTGGAGAGAAGGCTCCATGGTCAAGAGCATGTACTTCTCTCGGAGAGGACAGAAGTTCCACTCTCAGCACCCACATCAGGTGACTCACACCCTCCTATTAACTTCAGCTCTGAGAGATGCAATAGCCACTTCTGGATGCTAAGGGTACCTTGCATTCACATGTGCATATACTCACACACAGATACACACATATATAATTACAAATAAATCTTAGAAAATGACAACCAAGCAGGCTTGTTGTCCAATCAGAACAAACAGGTCAGTGGGTACCATTAGTCACTGGAATATAATGAAAGTACTATATACTAATTATGACATCATTAACAGTATCTCCATGGCTTTTCAAAGAAAAAAGTCTCCAACTTTTCTATTTTATTCATAAAAATAACATACAACACCATTATCTGCAAACATGCTTCTTTTAGCCATGTCAGTCTCAGCATAGAAAGTAGTCTGATCACTAATAGTGGTTGGCAAAGAGAGAAAAGGCAATTAAACGGCCTTGCATTCAGGCCAGAGGAGTGGTCTCAGAGGAACTCTGGTTGTCCTGAACACTGGGGGAGAAGCAGAAGCTGAGAGAAGGGTGGGCACTGAGGAGTGAGGGAGACAACGGGTACCTTCCCATCTGGTTACCTGACACACGGAATGAGAGACCATGCAGAAAGAAAGAGGAAATGCTGTTACCGGGGCCCAAGTGTTTCATTCCCAGCATCCACGCCCCTGACTCCTCCATTTCCCAAGCACACACTTTAAAAAAAACACCTCAGAGAACAGCTACACGTAAATCGTGGTTTAAACTGAGAGGACCAGCTCCCTGGCTCAAGCATCGGATACTTTGAGGGCACCTATCAAATGTCAGGTAGGTACGAGGAGATGTCACACATCTCATGGCATAGAGTCCCGGGACCTGTGCTGTGCAGGGCGATTTGAATTGTGCTCCGCGAGAACTGTACACACGCTGGGCAGGTGAAGTAGCTGGCTGCGGGACCACATCTTCATGCCAGCCCCACAGGTTTTCTTGTCTTAGTCTTTTTTATTATAAATAGATTTTTTTCATACAATATATTCTGATCACGGCTTGCCTTCTCTCACCTCCTCAAAAATCCTCCCCACCCATCCAACTCCACACCTTTCTCTCTTCAGAAAGAAAAGAACAAAACAGAGAAAAAGAAAAAAGGATAAAACAAAGAAAGAGCATAAGAAACACATGCAGAAACACATGTGAACACACAGAGATACAGACAAAAACCCATAAAAACACAACATCAGACAAAATACAATTGAGTTCATTTTGAATCTACTGCTGAACACGAGGCCTGCCCTTAGGTGTGTGGCATGTACCCAGTGAGGTTTGGCTCTTCTATCCCTCCTTATATAATTGCAAAGGTATTTTTATAAGATATTTTTTCATGAAACATGACTATAGGAAAAAATTAAAATGGAAACTGAGGAAATACAAGGAGAATACTTCTTTTCCGATGACAGCATATTTACAGAGGAAGCCAGGCATTCGCAAACATCTGGCAGCCACATTTCTGGCTTTGTAAAGGCCTGGGGATGCTCCCCTTTGGGTGTGAGGGGCTTCACAGACGACCAATTTCACATGCTACATAGTCCTAGCAAGGGGAGCCTACCACACAGTCTCTTCTGATTCATAAACTTCTGGGACATGAGACTGGAAAAAAAGAAACAACTCAACAACTCGAATCCCTCTCCAAAATGGTCTACTAATTTTTTTAGGAAAATTGTGATAAAATACGAGTTTTGTCATTTTAACCATTTGAAGCATAAAATTCAATTAATCACATTTATACTGCTGCACAGTTGCCACCACTATATACTTCCAAATTTCTCTTAGTACTCAAAATAAAACTCAAGAAATTAAGTCCCCAGGATGCCATCTCAGATCTTAGCAGCCTGAATTAGGTATTGCCTCAGCACCAGCCCGTTCGAGATACTTCACACAAGTGGTCACTGGCTGGCTGGATGTAATCCTTATCCAGTTGTCTGTCGGGTATTTGGATTATGGCCAACATTTTCAAATGCTTCTTCTCATATGTGTTTCAAGTCTTTGGAGCAGCTCCCAAAGAGCTGTGGCTTTTCTGTGCTTATCGCTCTGAGGAAATGTCAAATCATGTGGTACCTGTTATTCCTCTCAGGAACGGACACATGTTCCAAATTCTCTATACTCTTGCTGAAGCTCATTTTTAGACCTAAGTTAAAAAAGTCATTAGAATGTTTTTTAAACAGCTTCATGCGTGTTTTAAATGTACTCTGATGGTTCTTCCCTCTCTTTTCTTCCTTCCATCCCTGTTGACACTTCCTGTCACCAAACCCTACCAGTACTCTTCCTAGTTTGAGTCTTGGTTTTGTTTTGTGACCCATTTAATTTAACCTGGGCCATCCACGGGAGCCTGAACAGATCAGTGGGCACACAACGGAAAGCAACAATTCTCCCTACTTACAATAGCAAACAGCTCAGCGGTTAGGGAGAGGGTCTCTGAGTCCTTCCTCCATCCATGCTGACCTGAGCTGATGACCCATTTTTGTGAAGATACAGGGCGAGCATCCATAGCTGCTATGAATCTGTGACTGGCAATGGCTGTGTCTTGCCCAGGTGCTATTCCTAGCCCTTGGCCTTATTTCACAATTTTTACATTCCTTCTGCCCCCTCTTCTGCTTAGAGAGATTGTCATAAACATCCATTTAAGGCCAAGGGGTCTTCTGCCACTTAGTCTCAGTGCCTTATGCAATCACGAATCTCGGCTGCGCCACCTTTCTCTGGGAAGAGAGGCTTCTGGATTTTAGATTATAGTGCCTCTCGGGATCATAGTGCTTCTAGGTGTGATAGGATATTCGTTCATTCTCTCGCTCATCTCTTCTTTCTCACACACTCTTATAAAGTACATAACGTACATCTTTCCTCACTCTGCGGAGTATCTTTTCATTTTCTTAAGAATGTCTTTGCATGCACAAAAGCTTTCAATTTGGACAACATTCAATTTATTATTTTTCTTTTGCTGCATATATTTTAGCATCATAATAAGAATCCACTGTCATATAGAAAGTCATAAAAAGTTACCCTATGGGTAACTCTAATATTTAAGTCATTGATCAATTTTGAGTTAAATTCTGTATGTATTGTGAAACCAAGGTCCAATTTCATCCTTTCAGTGTGGAAATCCATTTTTGCTGCCATCATCTGTTGAAAAGACACCTTCCCTCCCTGCTGAGTGGACTTGGCACCCTTCTCAAGAGTCGCCTGACCACAGATATATGGTAGACAGCTCAATTTCAAGTTTTTGAAGAAACTGAAGTCACAAGACTCTTGTTCTGGTTTCTTGAAGTTTTAAATCTCCTCACACAACTCCGTTCTTGGATTATGTTCTGACAAAACCACTTCTGAGAATTTTGATGAGGTCTGAATTCCATCTATTGAACACTTGAGGTTAAACTATCTTCTTAGCAATGCTAAGCCATGGAATGTTTCCATTTAATTCTTTTAGCACGTTCTGTAGTTTTCAGCGTATAGTCTTTCCTCCTTGGGTAAATTTAATCGGGTATTTTATTCTTTCAAATTTTTTAAATTATTATGTATGCAGGTATTTTTGTTTACACATATGTCTGTGTACCTGTTTTGTACCTGGTGCCTGTGGAGGTCAGAAGAGGGCTTCAGGTCATCTGGAACATGAGTTACAGATGGCTGTGAGCTGTAATGTAGGTGCTTGAACTTGAACCCGGGTCCTCTGGAAGAGCAGCCTAAGTACTGAGCTACCTCTGCAGGCCCTTGAATGCTATTTTGAATGAAAACACTTTGCTAATTTCCATTTCAGACTTTTCATTGCACATTTTAGAGACACATTCAATTTTCTCAATTGATCTTATTCTAAACAACTTTGTTGAATTTACTTAATCGCTCTAGTAGCTATTTTATGGATTATTTGATATTTTCTATGCATAAGATCACTTCACCTGTACATAGGTGTAACTTATTCTCATTGCAAGGATAACTCCCCCCCTTTTTTCTTTTCTTTTTCTACTTACCCCAGCTAGAAGATCCAGGAAAACAGATGATCAATGAGAGATGAGTGTACCCTTGTCTCTCCTGATCTTTCACTATTGAATATGGTATTAAGTGTAGAATTTCCATTAGTATTCTATTATGTGTTGAATGTTTGGGTTTCCACAAGACTCACAGGCTGAAAATGAATCCTTCAGGCAAGTGAGCTAGGCAGTAAGGCCTCTGAGCGAAGAGTGGGTTATTACAACAAAGACCTCACAAATGGGATCAGTGTTCTTATATTTAAAAGCGAGACTCCAAAGGCCATATCTACCATAGAAGGACACCAGAAGCCCTCATGGACAATGAATCTAACAGAAAACCAATTAAAGATTGCCCTGCGTCCAAAGCTATGAGAAATAAATTACTATCATTTATAAAGCACCCAATAATAGCACTTTGTTTTAGCAGCCTGAGTGGATGAAGGTAAGTCCCTTCCTATTATTTTTTGGGAGAGTTCCCCTGCGCTCTATGACTGTGATGCATTGTCTTGTTTGACTTTATGTTCAGTTGCAATCCTTCAATGGGTCTCTTTTAAAAATGTGATTGTCAAACATATCATTCAAAAGCATTCTCTAGGTACCATTTGAAAGATTGGTTGATTATTGTATTGGTTGAATAGTATTGTTGTATTCCAGTGGGTATTTATTTTGCTCATCGGAATTAACCAGAGAATTAAACGCCCACTAGTAAGAGAGCTAATCAGCAAATTCTGCCCTCTGGGACAACATTGATGGGGATAGAAAATAGCCAAGACAGTGGAATATACAGAAGATGAATGGCTGGTGAGAATAATGGGGAATGAAAGCAAGAAAGGGAGCAGGGGTCATGGAGAAGTCGTTTGGAAAAGACAGGAACTCTGACTTGCACTATGACTTACACATACTGCAGCAGTACTTCAGACGGGGGAAAAAAGCTTTTAATAACGAAGAAGCAGTTGCCAAAACAACCTTAGTACAACAACCCTCTGCCAAACCACAGCCTACACAGGAAATCTTATTTCCTTTTGGTTGTCTGTCTTCCACCAACAAAGTTAGCCCTGAGGCCAAATGCGATGTGGTTTTGGTGCTGGGAACCAATGAGGGCATAAATCAGAGCAAATATGGCCTCTTGCAACAGAGAAAGTTGCCAACTCCGTCAAGCAATAAACAGATAGTATTCCAAGACCACATATTTCAAAATACTTGTTTTTTCTGATTTTCATTCATTTTGATAACAGAATATTCAGGACTATGCATCTGTCCCCATCTCCTATAAATCCCAGTCTCTTAACTATAGCTTGCATAACTGAACGTGGAAGTCACAGAGAATCTGTCAACAACTGAAGGTCATTAAAGGTACAATGCACACTATACACTGGGAATGTATAAACCCAAGACTTATCTGAATAGTGAATGTGTCACGAACCTGAAGTGTTCATGCCAACGCATGCCCATGTTGGATCGTGAGACTTCTCTGCAGCCTTGGTTCTGAACACACATGAGCACTCTGTAATGAGCATGCCTCATGCCACGCATGCCAATGGATGCTGCCGAAAGCACTTTGGTTTAAGACCACTGTCTGTTGTAAATTTCAGTGACTTTGCTGTACCGCAAAGCTTTCTGCTCTTAAAGAATCACAATGATTTCATTATAAAAATCAAAGCCCTTTAATATTTTCTTATTGTCATTCCTCAGTGTATATCAAACGAGTAATGTCTTTGAGTTGTATTGTGCTGAAATGTTTGATTTTTAAAATTGCTGTTTGAGTTTCTGACTGATTGGAGTTTTGTAACATGAGGGCTGGCTTGTTGGGGTTTCTGTCCCGCCTGGTACCCCGCAGCCGGCAAGCCCCAAAGAAAATCACACATAGAGTCTACATTAGTTTATTAACTGATTGGCCCATTATCTCAGTCTTCCTACCAGCTCCCATAACTTATATTAACCCATTGTTCCCATCCATGCCAGGCACATGGCCGGTACCTTTTCTCAGCGAGACAGCTTACATCCTAGTGGACTGGCAGGAGTGCGGGAAGAACTTCCTTCTTCCCTGTTCTCCTTGCACCACCTCTATTTCCTGTCTGGTTTTCCCACCTATACTTCCTGCCTGGCCAATCAGCGTTTATTTAAAACATGATTGACAGAATACAGACAATTCTCCCACACCAGAGTTTCATAAGAAAAATTGTTAAAACAGTTTTGGCTTGGGGTTAAAAAAGAATTTTCAACAATTCTCAAATAGGCCTAAATACAATTCTGCTATTTTTTACTATGCATTTATGCAAAGATGATAGCATTGATAATAAAATCAAAATATCCATTAACTCTGAAAAACACCAATGGTCTACATCCCACAGCACCAGACACTCAGACAAAATTTCATTGTTTATGTAAAGACAAGCACACCCATTTCTTCAGTATGGGTGAAGAAATGTGAAAATTATGTATGCTAGAGTTGTTTTAAAATAAATTTATTTATGATTTACTATCAGTAAATGCTTGATTTATGTACCTATATGCCTGGAATTATGTAAAAGTTTCTTGGGTCAAAAGGCGGTCTCAAGTGGAAAAACTTCAGGAAGCCCTGCTATGAGCACTAAGACATTCTAAGAACAGAGACAACCCAGTTGGTAAAGACTTTGCCATGTAAGTGTGGGGACCCGAGTTTGACCCTCATGTAAAAATCAAAATGCCAGGCAGACAACACTGTATTCCTGTAATTCAACCCATAGGAAACAAAGAAAGGAGTGACCCTGAGCTTAACAGAAATTCAAACCAAACTAACCAACTCAGTGAGTTTCAGGTCAGCAAGAGACTCTGTCTCACAGACACCTGGCTTCAACCTCTGGCCTCCCTAGGCACTGGCGCTGCCATATGCACAGACACAGACACAGGAAGATACAAAGGGTTCTTCATTTTCGCTCCAATAGCCTAACAGAATGTGAACACCTCCACCCGACCAATAGGATGAGCAAGAAGTCTAACGAGACTGGAAAGAGGGTGTGCTGTTTGACAACTGGGCCTCGGTAAGCAAGCAACCACTGTACTCAATAAGAACAAAAAGAAAATACACGCAAGCTTTTAAAGTATTCAGATGTTCTGCACATTTAAAAAAGACCAATTTAAAATTTTGTAGTAGCGATATATTTATTAACAGAGTGCTTGCTAGAAAACATAGCTTGGATTGGCGTCTAAGAGGCCACCATCTTGGGCTGGAGCAGGCTTTTCTTTCAACTCCATTCGCTTCCTCTGCCTCTCTCCCACCCCGGCAGACAGGAAGCACTGTGTGAGCAACAGGAAGCCTGAACTTCCTTCTCTTGTGCCCCAGCCAGCCAATTAGCATGCTAGCACGAGGAGCAGATGTATATGAATATGGAATATAGACCCTCATTTTTCTGTTCAGTCTGTCGAGCTACGAATCCTCTAATCCTGTTTTATCCTAAACTGTAAGGGTTCAAGTGGGGGTGGAAGGAAGAAGAGACGTCAAAAGCTTTATCTACGATGCTGTGAAACTCCGAACACTTAAGACCCTGTCAACTGGCAAAGAGCACTCCTGAAAACAACGGCAGTCCACACCCAGGTATATTTCCTGGCAGAAGAAGCTAGGTTCAGTGACCGTGCAACTCATTCCATGTCGCAGACAATGCTAAAGTTATGTCACTTGTTTAAATTTAAAAGTGGGACTGGGGTGGGGGGACTTTGACATAAGATTTTTAAGCCTAAAGATAGCAGATATAACCAAATATTCAACAAACTATTAAAATAAAATTATTGGTTTACATGAGCTTAGATGAGCGAAGGGGAACAAAAATTATGAAATGTAGAATTTTATTTACCATGCTAGAGCAATTCCTGTGATCTGCTCACCAACAGTTTCGTGAGATTTAGATCTCTAGCACCAGTGTTCCCAAATAATTCTCCTCAGCTATTAGCCATGCTTTCCTTTTACAAAAACCATAATAGAAAATGTGGCCAAACAGATCAATGGAGAGTTCCCAGCAATATGGAGAAACAGTTGTAGTTTTCAGAGATCCTTTTTTTCAAATTGAGAGATCTTCAAAGCATGTCTGTCTTGTTAACCAGTAAATAGCTCATTCACATTCTACAAAGAAGCCTTTACGTTGGGAGAAATGATCATATTTACCATTAGCACGGAAAATGGGACCGAATGCAGGAAAAGAAGTCTATTTCCCCCGGTTTCTCCAACTAGACTAAAGCTTCCCTGGATTTAAGAGGAGGACGGGAATGTCTCATGGAAGGCTGATGACAAGCATGACCCATAAATGCAGAAATTATGCGAAAGAACAAGAAACACATTTTAAGACAGACATCTTGGGCCTTTTTCTCTTACTCTGCAAGTACAGATTTCTTAGCTGGATGACTTCCCACAAAAATGCAAGATGGCTGTCAGTACAATCCAAAATGCACTCCGTGTTCTTGCCAGGACCATCACTCCTGAACACAAAAGTGCCCATCAGATGAAACATGACTTCTACCTAATTACTCAGAATTAGTAATAAGTACCAGAAATGTGCGAGTAAGGGGGACACTCTATGACCTGAAATCAAACCCACTGAGAGGTGTGACATGTCCTTCACCTTCTCCCAAGACAATGACAAGTGAGGAACTGAGACACTATGTTAACAACTGCTCTGAAGCTTCTTTAGGCATAAAAAGAACAGAACAGAGCAACAAGGTTAACTCAAAGGAGTCCTGTCCCCGACATTAGTCACGTGACATTCATGGACTATCCCCTTCCAAACCTCGTGTGTGTATGTGTGTGTATGTATATATATATATGATTAAATCAGTTTCAAGATTAATAGCTTATTGGACACTAAACATCTCAGAGTCCTATCTAAAATTAACCTTATTTAAATCACATTTAATTTAATTAAACAACATTTTGCTGTTATCATAACAACAATTCTAAGCCCTACCAGGATTACCTACTTTGGAGAGTCACCAGGCTTGATGCCCAAATCCTGGAGCTCCACATTCTACCAGTCATCCATAAACATTCTAAAATCTCTGGTCAGGAGAACTGCCACTGTGATACTAAAGTTAACCTCACACCTGACACAACAGTGGTATCGTTACCATCCAGAATCAAGTGGGAAGCCCAAGTTATTTCTATCAATAATAGGTGAATATAGAACTCATTCTCAAGATGCAGACTGATCAAGGAAGATGGCAGACACTGACTTCCATCCTTCACATGCATGTGTCCTCCTTCTTCCCGCCTCCCAATTTTCATCTCTTTCTGGCCTATGTGTACAAAGATTCATTCTCCTTCCCCCAGTGGAGCAGATAAGCCTCACACTTAACTAGTAAACAGCATTAAAGTGGTGTGTAGCTTCCCTCCCTAAGTCCCTTTGACATGAATGTCATCTGGAAGCCCTCAGTGTATAAAGTCAGCACAACTGCGTAGCTGTGCTCCACTGTTCATGTCCAGGCCCCTTCCTTCCACTCTGTAAATCTCTGTCCTTCCTGTTCTGTACCTTGTCACCTCTGTTCAGGTGAGACATTACCATGACTATGCTTTTCAGCTACAATAAAAATTGTATCAGCAACTCTCATCATTTAGGAAAAGCAAAAGAATCATTTACCAAGACAAATACTCCATGACTGTGATGCACCAATCTGTCCACGCTAACAATCACTAATTAGGTGTCGGTCCTAGCTTTGACACTGGAGACAACAGAAGGCCCTCTGGGGTTTAGAATGCTACCTGCAGAGGCTGTGCAACCACAGAGGCTGAGGGGAATAAGGAGAGCAGTAAGTAAATGTCAGAGGAAAAGGTGATGCCCTCCAGTGTGGGTAGAAAAGGCAAGTCTCCCAGCAGAGAGTGCCAGGGACAGATACTCGGAGGGACAGGTTAAACCTGGGCCATTTATCAGCAGTGGCATGAAGCTGTAAGGAGAACCCAAAGGGATTTAATGTAATTTTTAAACTATGAAAAATTAAAAATCTGCCTAAGAAAAAATGATTGCCGAAATTCTGCTGACCTGCTGTTCACTATTTTTTGGTTTAAAATAATGGTCTAATGTAGATCTAGACCCAATATAGCTTTGATTTTCTATTCCTATGGAATACATATTTGTGCCTGGCACATTAGACCACTCTGTCATCCTCCCATGCATGGAATTCTTTCATCATTGTTGCAAAGCACATGACAAAATCTATTTAAAGTAATGAATATTTGCTGGGATTTGTGGTTCCAGTCCATAGCCAATTGCTCCCATTGTTTTTAGGTCTGTAGCAAGGCAAAACTAATATGGTAAAGGAAAGCTGCTTAGCTCATGGTGGCCAAGAAGACAAAAACAGAGAGAGAGAGAGAGAGAGAGACAGACAGACAGACAGACAGACAGACAGACAGAGGGAGACAGGAAAGAGAAAGAGACAGGCATGCCCTTCAAAGGCATCCCTACCATGGCCTACTTCCTCCAACCAAACCCTCCCTGCTAATAGCTCACACAGTTTGAGCTCATCAATAAGCCACTAATGATCCAATCACCATGCAGTAATGGCATAAGCTTGGGACCAAGCTTTCAACATCAGTACATCAGCCTTTCTAAAGGTACTCCATGTTCAAACGACAACTACTTTGAAAAAGTACAATTATTCTGGAGAATTGGTTAAGAGCACTTGAAGCTCCTGTAGAGGACTTGGATTCAGTTCCTAGCACCCGTACGGTAGCTTCCAACCATCGATAACTCCAGGTCCAAGCAATCTGATACCCTCTTCCAGCTTCATTAGGTACTAAGAGCATACATAGTACAGAGATATACATGCAAACAAAACATCTATAAACAAATAAAATATGTAAACCTAAATTTTTAAGTAAAACAATGCATACATATAATTGATTTATATGTATGTATTATGGTCACACTACATCATAGCATTTAAGTCAACAACAGACTAAATCTCAAAGTCAATGATGTATGCTCCACAGCCTAAGTACACAAAGGCTGCATCATCTGTTTGTGTAAGTTTATCCTGTGACCGTCACACAAAAGCAAATGTGACCAGCAACGTATTTCTTAAAACATATTCCCATCACTTCGAAACACATGGCTGCATGTCTGTGCACAGACACACTGTCTTAGGGTTTTCATTGCTGTGAAGAAACACCAGGACCATGACAACTCTTATAAAGGAAACATTTAATTGGTATGGCTCACTTAGGGTTCCAAAAGTGCCGTTCATTGTCATCATGGCAGGAGCATGGCAGACTGCAGGCAGATGTGGTGCTGGAGAAATAGCTGAGCGTTCTACATCTTGCCAGCCACCTGAAGCCGACTGAAACTCATACTGAGGGAAGCTTGAGCAAAAGAGACCCCAAAGCCCATCCCCACAATGACACTTCCTCCAACAAGGCCACACCTCCTAATAGTGACACTCCCTTTGGAGGTCATTTTCTTTCAAACCACCACACACATACATATTAGAAATGTTATACCAAAATCAATATGTTTTGAAGTTAGCTATTGCAATAGCTTTGTCGTGGAATTGAGGGTCCAAAATACACCAAACACGTAATAGCAGGAACAAAGTAACTAAAGAAATGATTAACATCTACCATGACGTGGGTTATAGGAACCCACAGGACAGAGCAAAAAAATAAAACTCATCTACTGAGAGCTAAAACGGCCTCTGTGCCATGACAACTGCCTCACCTGCCTTCTTAACGGGCATCCTTCATGCAAGGCTACTCAGGGAAAACACTGATGGGGACAAGCAGAAAGAGGCAAGAGAAATATGCAGTGCACCCTTCAAAGACAGAAGACTGGGGCTCTGATTTTAAAAGCAGACAAGGAAATAGGCCTTTTAAAATATGTAGATTTTCGTTATAGTTTTAAAATAACTCATTGTAATTTGCCATCCATCTTAGCACCACCAATATTTCTACAATTATACTTTAACCAGCAAACGTGGCATTAGCAGTGAGACTGAATGTAGATAGAAGGAGCTGGGCAGTCAAGCTCTTGGGCAGCTTCCCTAGAGGCCTCCCAAGCGGCAGGATGCTGAGGGGGTGGCACACTCTGCCGTAGCCACACTTGGAAGGGCAGCATTCTCCCTGCTCTTCGTTCTCTGCCTTAAACACGTGCCACGAAGTAATGGGCCCCCTAAAGCGTCCATACGAAATAGGAGGTCACAACCTCAGATAGGTATCTAGGCTTTGGGGTGGTGCTGGGAGACTCTTAGGATCCCCCGCCGTGATCCAAGTGCTTGGAACAATATCGCGATATTCCTAGTATCCAACTTGCCACTCTTCCCCAACAGGCGCAGAGACTATCGCAAGCCCTGGTCCTCTCTTCACAGCAGCCAAGGACCTTTCCAGGATCTCCGTTGGCTCTTCAAAAGTCATGTGAAAGCCAGAAAAAAAGTATTCTCCTCCCAGTTAATAACACAATTTACAGTTGACTAGTTGATGAGTCACCATATTTTATCAATGTTTAATTAAACATCTCTACTTTAATTTGGTATTTCTTCTCCTATATTGGAGACAATTTTTTTTTCCAGATCACCAATATTTGTATATGCCTCCAAAAAAACTTCGAGGTCCCAGGCTTCCTACCTAAGTGTCCTCCGGTAAAACAATGTAACAGCCATCCAAACCTGGGGAACATCCGCAGACCTGGTATATTTCAGCACTCCTTTGTCAAGCTTCTCCTAGCTGTACCCTGACCCCCGCTCTCCCCACTTCAGGGGCATAAATATCCTAGCGCTGGTCTATTGAGCTTCATTTGCTGATGTACAACTGGATTACCTGCCATAGGAACCGCAGCCTTGGGAAGTGCATCCATCGACCTGACAGATACAGAGACTGAGCCCTTCTAGACTTCTTGTACACCCTCCTCACTGCCAGGGGCCCCGCTCAGCATCCATTCAGGTGAGAACTTTGATAGAAGGAAGAATGGAAAAGTGATCTCAGGCTGTTCCTGTCAGCTCAGGGAGCATGATGGCCAAAGACAATACAAAACATGTGCTGCTATTCCCGGTCTGCGTTACAAGAATGCTGTCTCCTATCCGCTAGCACCTTGTACACAAAGCTAGGAGCCTTTCACCCTCACCTCTTCTGGTTACACACACCTGTGACAGATGAGTTCCAGCCTGGGTCAGGCTTGTCATGCAGCAACCCCCCCCCCCCGAAGAGACAGTTCTTTCTTTTCTTAATACTATTTTTTTTAAGATTTATGTTTATTTTATGTGCATTGGTGTCTCATCTGAATGTATGTCTGTGTGAGGGTGTCAGATCCCCTGGAACTGGAGTTAGACAGTTGTGAGCTGCCATGTGTGTGCTAGGAATTGAACCTGGGTCTTCTGTAAGAACGGTCAGTGCTCTTAACCACTAAGCCATCTCTCCAGCCCCCCTACAGTCATCTTTCACTGAAGATAGATAGCACCAGGCCTTGAGTGGGCAGAGAGCACCTGGCTGGCTGCTCTCTGAGTAGGTGCTTCATGCTATTGATTTCTACAAGGTGAGAACAAGGGAATGGGGGAGCTGGTGCCTCAACACAGAAGAGCCGAGCATATTCAGAGAAGACACCATGTGTCAGGAGGTCCTGGAAATCCATGTACAAGAAAATGTCCAGGTGAGAAATTCAAAGTTCCACCTTTTTGTCACTTCATGTTAGTGACATTTTGAACTCTGAGTTTAGTGTATTGGATTTTCTTTTACATATTTAGGACCTCTTTTTAGCAGCAACTCTACCTAGACTGGCAAATATGAACCATATCTAATTTATTTTAATTGAATGACTGCCTTCTCGCAGTACTAATGCCCCCCCATGTACATTATGTTCTTTTGCACACTCTCATCATCCGAATAAAAGAGCTCCCACATCATCAGAACCCCCAGATGCAGCACGCTTTAGCAGGTTCCTTTGGAGAACCTCTCAATGAAACAAAAGCCAGCATACAACTCAGGACAAGAGTGTCCTCCTCCTCTCTGTCCCTGCAAGCCTCGCCAGCACCAGAATGAACATCTGTAGTGTCGCTGCCGCGCCCATTAGTCCCTGCCTCCTGTTAGCGTATTTTAATGCTGTGATCACAGTTTTCTATTTCTATCGAGGTGCCACAAGGTGCCAGACTCTGGATTCACACATTGCGTCATTCCCATCCCCAGTGAGCAGACTACACGGCAGTACTGAGGACAGGGCTGAAGGGTAATGAGAAGGTTAGCAGTGGGAAAGATGAGTGGAGCCCCCGGGATGCTACAAAGAATAAATGCTTCATCACAGTGGGGGAGGCACTGGTAGATACTGTGTGCCCTGACGACAAAGATTTCTCTGGAAAACCCTTAAAATAGTCACAGTGTTTACAAAAAAGCATCCCTCTTGGCTAACGGTTCCAACCAATATTTATCTTATTAAACTTCACAGAAGTAAAGTCCCTGTCTCAGAATGCCTTTTTGGAAGTCACAGGGGAATCCAGGCATTCAAAGAGCCTTCCTTTGCCAGCAAAGCTCAGCTCAAGGTGTTAATGAGCCAAGGTTACCACAGAGAGGAAGAGTGCCTGGTTATTAGTTTTAACTCACTTGTGATTAAAAATACAAAACAAAACAAAAAACACTATAAATCCAGTGTGATCCTCCAAGGAAAACTTCACTAAGGTTTCCTCCTTTGAGTTTTACGTTCCAAGCCTAAATGTAACACAAAGACAATCTAAGGATGTTCGGGCTTTCCTAATGCATCTATGTGCTCTTCCATCCATAAACAGAACCAAAGCAAGTCCAGCATCACGACTTTTCAGAGGGCGGCAGCTAGAGCCCACGTCTAATGACTCATTCTTCCTGCATGTGATAAGTATTTACGTGCCCGCTCACATGCATAAGCTCCTCGGTGCTCCCCTCTGTCCAGAGTGTGGGTTCCTGGAAACAAGGTCATGTGTCTGCACCCTCTCATGTCCACCCGTTATTAACATTCAGGAGTAGGCACGTCATACGTCTGTCCCAGGTACAGTCTCCAGCCAGCCCGTGGGATTCCTTTGTTTCTGGTCTTGCTGGAGGTTCTCAGCCCTCCTATACATGACCCCGGGTTCAAACTGAACCCATTGCTGATGATTTCTTTATGTGGAAGGGGTGTTATAGGTTCATACAGCATCTGCTTGGTTGGACAATTAAATAACGTGAATCAAGAATTTAGCACTTAGCAATTGATGAGAGAGATGCTCGGACGTGTGGGAAGTTCTTAGGAAAGTATAACCAGCTGGGCCTATCCTACACTGGTACTTCACTCGAAGTCAGCCAGCTCATGGCAGCTGTCAATCAAGCCTCACTGTACAGATCTGCCCCGCAGGGTGAGGGTGCCTCACTGTGCACCGGCATGTTTCTTCCTGTGTATCCGAGGAGGAGTGGCTCCACTTCACCATGCCAGATCCCATCCTCTCAAGAGACCAGCTGACGATATCTGCCTCCTCTAGTGCCAGCCACCACCCAAGACATCCTTCTGCTCTCAAAAGGCAGACTTGGCCCTTCCTTATTCAGTTTTTTTCATTCATTCCTCCACCTACCAAGCACACCACACCACTGTGGGCCCTGAAGGCAAGGACTTCAGTGACAGGTGTCCTGGGAGGTCACAACAGACCCCAGAGTGGGGAGGGGGGGGCTCTGTATGTTGACTTACTCCCTACTCATCTCTTAACATGGCTCTCACCCTGATTCTTCCAAACTCCCTTTTCATGTAATCTTGGCAACAGAGCTATCTTCAAACTCTACTGGAAAGATTACACTTTCAATGAGTGTGCTGGGGTCTCCCGACTCCGATAACCTTCCCCATTGCATCTTTGTCTCTTCTTTCATAGAGCTCATACCTAGAGGCCATTGAGCTTACCTAGAAATCCCCACCCTGCAGCAAAGGGTCTTCCCAGGGGATCTCCTCCTCCTCCTTAGGTTCACCTACAGCGTAAAGAGATGGGAAGAATGCTGAGCCTAAGTGTGGGAAACCTAAGAATGGGAGGAACTGGTTCTCTTTTCCACCGTGTGCAGCCTCTTGACCCACGGAGTGGACCATCTCTCTGACGCTGCAACCTTTTGTAAGAAATGCTACTTTTATTCCTGATGGGTCTTTCCTTCCTCATGCCTTCATCACCTGCCAAAGGCTTATACTCCTGATACCACTATCTTGAGGACTAGAATTTCAACGTAAACTTTGGTATGTGTTTTGCCCTTTCACCTTTGCATGTTTACCATGTGCACATGACATCAGAAAATGAATAAGCATAATAAAGTAAAACAGAACTGCAACTGACACAGTGACCCATGTGTGCTCGTAATCCCATCAGAAAGTCCGACACAGGAGGAATATAGCAAATTTCTCTTTTAGAATTAAAAAATAAAAGTAAGTAAAAGGGCTGGGGATATAGTTCAGTGGTGCAGTATTTGCCTAACGTGCAAAACCCTGGATTCAATCATCAGGGCTAAAAAAAAAAAAATACCAGTGAGAAAAAGAGGAGTGTGGAGGAAGGGGAAAGGAAGGAGAAAGAAAATGGAGGGGGAGGGAAGGAGGGGAGAGATGAGGAAGAGAGGCCAGAAAGGTGGAAGAGGGAGAGGAAGAGAGAGGGGAAGACAGAGGGAAGGAGGGAGGGAGGGAGGGAAGGAAGGAAGGAGGGAGGAAGGGAAGGAGGGAGGGAGGGAGAGATCCTTCTACCACATAAGGACACAAGAGGTGAGATTGGGAAATGTGTTGTCCTCGGATACTAAATCTGCCAGCACTCTGACTTTGGACTTTAGATTCCAGATCTGTGAGAGACACACTTCTGTTGTTTAGAGCCTCACAGCCAGGGTTGGAGCAATAGCTTGGTCAGAAAGTGTTTGCCTTGCAAGCATGAGGACCTGAGTTCAAATCACCAACACGGTGGCATTTGTAATCCCAGTGCTGAGAAGGCAGAGAGAAATGGATCCCAAGGGACTGGATGACCAGGCAACCTAGCCTATTTGGGGGAGATCCAGGCCATTGAGAGACCCTGTCTCAAAATACAAGGTGGAAACTAAAGAGAGAGATGACTTAATGGTTCAGAGCATTTGCTGCTCTTGTAGAACTGAATTCAATTCCCAGCACCCACACCAGTGGCTCACAACCACTCACAACTCCGGTTCCAGAAGATCAGACACCCTTATCCGCCTGTTCCAGGCACATGGAATACATACACATGGTGGAACACACATACATATTTAACATGATTTTTCAATCTTAAAAAAAGGTGGACAGCATTTAAAGAATAACATCTGGAGTTGTCCTCTGGCTCCACAAGCACATACCTGTGTATGCATGCATCCCCACACATATGCACGTGTTCACATAGATGTACACACACACACACACACACACACACACACACACTACCACAGTTAAAATGATTTGTTAACATTGACCCCAACTATGAAACATATATATCAGGGTTACAATACTAAAAAACATTTTAGCCCTCCGCGTTTCTTTTTCCTTGCCTACAGAGTGCTGAGACAGGTCATCTCCTGAGATCTTCCAGCACAGAGCTGTCTTATCCATTTCTCTCCTTCTTGCCCAAAACTTTCCATGACGTCTTAAAAGCCACAGAATAGAAACTATCTGGCCTGGCATGCCTGAATCTCCAGAATACGGTGCCACTCACCCTTCTAGTGATGCTCCTGCCAGCCCCCATCTCCAAACAAACTGGCTTGTCATGACAAGTCCTTTGTCATACCACTGTCCACCCCTTTCTTTGTCTGCACATCTGTCAGGATGCCCAGGAGAGGAGGGTCCTCCAGACACCATTGCCCTGTTCTTGATGGTGGCCCCCACATGCACTGGGTCCCAGAGAGTTTTCCCTCTATCTCCTACACTGGGACTGGAGACATTGATCTACATCATTACAGATCTTAGGTGCTCTAGTTTAGCTCCAGATGAAAGAAAGCTGGAATGTAGAGAAAGGTCCTGAACACTCCACACTAACTTGGTGGCTCATAAGTTCACTACCCACAGAAATGTCCTCTATGAAACATACTTCAAAAAGAGAAAAATTTTGCCAGGTAGTGTTGGCACACGCCTTTAATCCCAGCATTTGGGAGGCAGAGGCAGGCGGATCTTTGTGAGTTCGAGACCAGCCTGATCTACAAGAGCTAGTTCCAGCGCAGGCTCCAAAGCCACAGAGAAACCCTGTCTCGAAAAACCAAAAAAAATGAAAAAAAAGAGAGAAAAATTTATATTACTTTTTGCATGTAAAAACCTCAATCATGTGGGGTTTTTTCTAGAATATTCTCTAGTCCAGATACCAACTTTTAACACTTTATGTTTTAGCAACTCTGCGAAGTGAATCGGTCTAGTTTTATTGTTGTTTCCTGTTAAAATGCCCTAACATTTGAGTAAGACCAGAAATCACGAAGCATGAAGGCACAGTGGCTACTGGATCCTAATGACCTTGCAGGAAGTTCAGCAAAATGCCCTAAGTAGATCAGAAACAGTTGGAGACTCTTTGGGCCTTTTAAAGTCAGACTGGCATTTTAAAATATGGCTTCATCTGACTCCTCCCTTCGTGTAACCAACACTCAGTATTTGAACCTCGTAAGCCGGTGTGCCAGAGAGAACAGCATCCTCCATGGTGTATTCGCTTTGGCTGACTCTCTATGGAGAATTCTATCCAGCTAGCTACAGACAGGCTCCTGTCGAGAGTCAGCAGGCAAACAATTTTCCTGAGAGACTCAGCCTCTATCACTCAACAAAGACACAGCTGGACTGAACCTGCCAAGACAACCACCACCTGGCCAGATAGGGTGGCAATGCCTGCCCCTCCCCACTGCACTGTTTCCCCTCATCAGGAACTATCCAGGCCCCCAGGATTAAAGAAGTAAAGGTTTAACTTGGCTTTCTCTCCCAACTTTTAAAACAATGTAGCAGACACCAAGAAGTCAAACTAAAGACAAAGAGGTAACATCCACAACAGAGCCACCCACAGCATCCAGCTCATATTAGACACCCCTTCTAGATCAGACATGTGTCTGTGTAAGAGGATACGTCTTCTCTCAGTGGTTTGGGGTAACACTATACCCTTATGACCACGGCACATAGCTGAACCCAGCATGGACAGATGGACATTATAGAAACTAGAGGCTGTGGGATCTGCCAAGTGTGGCTCCCGCTCAGGCACCAATGCAGTTAGGGGAAGTGTGACATCACACCCACACATCTAACATCTCTCCCACAGACATTAGCTCCTGCAGGTCATCTCACAGGTGAGACGGTTTATGCCCCAAGTGTAAGAGAACGCAGACAGTGGGCGAGGCTTAAGGGAAGGCAGACTTTCTGGGAGGCTGCAGTACCTGCTGGACCGTTCTGGTGCTATTTCTGACAAGCACCATCTGGAACTGGGTCAGGCTTGCTCACTCCTGAGACCTGCCAGTGCTGGAAACCTAGGATCTCTTTCTTTCCTCTCCAGTGAGTACTCTAAGACTATTCTTCAGCTGTCACTTTCCTTTCGCTTTCTGTGAAGGAAAAGGGCAAAGATCATCATCGTTTCTGTCTGCTATCGATTCTTGGCACATAACAGGAGCGCACAGAGAGAAAAAACGGTCACTGCCAGATTTAGGCTGTCTTTTCCTTTATGAAAAGTCCTACGCTTTGTCTACATAACTAAAACCTAGCCACTCCAATGGCCAACTCTGAGGATATACCTCAGGGATGACTTCCACCTCTGTACTAGATCTATAATACATGACATCTCTGAACTTCGGCTTCCACAACAATGGTCCCTTGCAGATGCCACTATATACCATTGCGCAGAATGTTTCAAGCAAAATCATAACCCATCACTACCACATCGACCAGTGAGATGTTCTCTAGGAAGCTGAGCCATTGCCCATCTGGTTAGTGGCACCCCATCTTCACCTCACTCACCACGTTCACGTAAACAGGCTCTGGGACAGATACACACTGCCAGCATCGTGCAAGCATCATTCCTGGTACAGGTATGGCTAGATCAAAAAGTCATTACAGCGATCTCTGGGCGAGCACAGCCAAGCACGGGGTGGATGGGGTTTTTATCTTATTTCTACAGCACAGCAGTAGAACTGCCCCTGAAGGGATCCTACTTGGGGAGGCTCTCAGACATCTCAGGCAGGTCAAGCCAAGTGCATCTCTAAACCCTTCCAAATCAAGAGCCTAACCCCTAGAAAAAGAACAGTCGGGAACAACATTTTCCACCAGCGTATCCCAGGTTCTTCAATCCACAACAGCATAGGCCAGTCGATGACCAGGGTTCCATTTATATCCCAGTTCACTCTGCCCTTTGGGGCCTGGATCTGACTTCTATCCTGCATTCTGTGACAGAACACAGTTTAAATTGGTAATGGTAGCCTACTACAACTGGCCTTTCACAATCTTAATAACTGAAAAGTTTGCATTAAGATTGATCAGTAGCGTGGTGGGGGGAGGCTCTTCTAACATCCCTCCCCTCCCCTCAGCTCCTGGGCCTCCGTGAGGAAGCAGGATTCGAATTGATTTCTATCTGATTGCAGGAGAGTTTGCCCTGACTTTCCCCAGTTACTTAAGCCGGCAGGCGTCTCACTGTGCGTCCTTAGAGACCGAGGCTTTGCTCAGGCAGAGAATGTCTAGACAGTATTCATGACCCATTCTGTCTGGCACGGCCCAGCGGATGGCAAACTCTATTAGAACTGAAACCGTTTTCCCTCCTCCTCGTCCTGCCTTCCCCCACCCAATGCCTCTTTCCCTTTGCAAAGCAGGAATCTGACACTGAGAATTACTATCATTGTTGCGATTCCCAAAATAGCCCCCACCAGACTTTCATTAACATCCACGCTAGACTACTAAATATTTAAAGAAGTGGATAAATTTCATCTGAAGTAGGACAGCCCTGTACACAGGAAAGCAGCAACAGAATCAAAATGTAAATCTGAGAGGCTGTTTTAAATCTGAGTAAATTTAACGTCACGGCAGGAGAAAACGGTGCCAGGTGTATTAGACTTTCCCTCCTGTTCCTTCTTCACCTTTGTCTGTTTGGAAAGGCAGAATTACTTAGTTCAAGACCCTGCAAGGTTTTTAATTGATCTGAAAACTATCTTGGAGGAACAATGGTAGCAAACAAAAGAGGACAGGGAAGGGGCCCCAGAGGCCAGTGTTTCCACCCCTCGTGGTCCATCAAGCACCCAGGTAAGTTTGTTGCCAGTGACAACCTGCTGCAGCTGGAGCCAGCACAGCTCCTAGGTGAGCCCAGAGACACCCATATCCTGGCCCTCACCTTGCTTGAAATGCTTTCCTGGGTCACTGTCCCATGTCTGTAATTGTATTTCCATACATCCAGTTTTCTTAAGTTGAAAGAGGGGGCAATGATTCCTGTCACAGAACCCACTGCTCTTACAGAACAGCCCGACTCTCTGAGCAGCCTTTGTTACTGGCCTTGACCAAGGAAATCCATGGTTAAGCATTAAGCATGCAGAAACTTCGTGGCCCCCTTGGTAACCACACTTGGGTACGACACAACAAACCGGAAGACCCTTGTCCCGTGTTCTCCACAGCTACTGTTCTCCACTGGCACACTGAAGAATGGAAAGGGACATAGCACCCAAGCAAGTTCCAGAGAGACATTAAGGTCCAACCCTGAAAGCACCTGCTGGGTGACGCTGGCTTTAGGGTGTGGTTGCAGTTGAACTAGAGCTAGTCCAACAGCTCATCTTTAAAGCTTGACTTCTAATAGGGAAGGCTGAACACAGAGCTGGCTCCCCTAGGTCACAATACATGGACGGCTGGGATCCAGGACAGGTCAGTATACCTATGGTTTCTGACATGCTGGGGCTGCCGAGTTTGTTTTTCATAGTTTTATTTGAAAATCCAGTGTGAAACCAAGATAATCAAAATCTGTGTATTAATTAAACCTTATTATGTAAATAGCTGCTCTTGGAGCACTCACCTCTACGGCCTTCAAGATAATAGACTTTTTGATCTCTGCACCGCAAATCCTAAAAACCTTTTAAGAATTAGTAAGCCCCTATCTTAGTTTAAAAAAAAAAAAGCATCAAGAGGGGAAAAACACAGGCAGAAATAACACAGCTGAGTTCAATCTCCCAGCCCCAGCAACGGGTTCTGGTTGTGGGACTGAAGCACTTAGCTAATCTCTCCAAGCATGGCGCTCCTTTGAATGCCTTCTCGGATCGTCTTAAAAGATGTGAATGAGATGATGTGTGCAAACAGCTGGCCTCAACAAACAGAAGCTTCCTCGCCACCCCACTCCACCCCCAGGAAGCCATGGGCCTCCAGAGGGGGAGGATTTGGTGAATATTTGCCACGTGCCAGCCTTCCTGTAATTGATTGTTCTGCACTATTTCATTAGATCCTCAAAAGTGAGATATCAGTATTCTAATCCTCACTCTAGAGAGGTTAGAGTCAAGGTACAAGAGACTTTATCAGCTGTTCTGAAGCCACAACCAATGATGACTCTATAGCTGAAACTCAGAACCTAATATTCTATGTTAAGGACAGCCTGGGCCCTAAGTCATTGTTTAAAATGACTATTACACTACCTATAAGAAAGGATTGTCTTTAAGCAGTGCTAAAAAAAAAACCTTTGGTGTAAGAAATACACTAGAAGAAGAGATGATCTACTTGATAGGACTATCAGGAAAGTGAGGTTACACACTCACCCATATATACACACACACTTACTTGCACATTCATTCACATACTCATGCACACACACACACACACAGACTCCCACATTCACACACTATAGACACAATTTTTAAGTCGTTATATACTTACTACATAGAGACTTACTACACATTTATATAGATCTCTCTCACACACACATACATACACACACACTTCTTTATGATCCAATGAGGAACTTTTTTTTCTGGGCATGAAATAGTTGTGTGTATACTGTTTTAAAATGCAAATGCTTATGTTCAAACAAAGATTTGTCCCCCGAGGGTTGCCTGATTGAAGAGTCCTCTCCCACTACAAAGCACAAATTCTACCATGTAGTGGGTCCTAGGAAAAATACTTGCACCAGAACAGGCTTATATTTTGGTATCTATGGTAGCCAAATACACCTTCAAGGACAGAGAAGTTGGCAAAGCCAGACCTTATTTTATCTCTGATTTGTCCTATTACATAGTTTTCTAAGACATTATGGATATTTTGAGACCACTAGCTATATATCAAGCCATGCAAACAACAACTTTTCCTCCTCTGATCAGACATAAATTTTCTAAAATACTTCACGTGCTGACTCAACAAATATTGATAGGACCATGTTCTCTACACCGTATGTACCATGTATTATGCTAGGTGAAGCTAAGACTCCAACAGAAACCGTACAGGCCTGGTACTCTGAAGGGCATGCAATAGGAGCAGAGGAAGTATACTTTCCCAAGTTCTAATAGTCAATGCTCTGGGAAGAGCGGCAAGCATACAAAGTGATAAGCAAAGTTCCTGCCTTCTAAGAACCTGTGCATGTGTTGACGGATAATACCTTGACAGGGCACAAAGGGATACAGGCCTCCACATAGGATAATTTATTTCTAGTTATGGGGTAGAGTCAGAAAAGAGTGGCCCGCTTGACTAAAGTGGCAAATCACTAAGTCAGACAATAGAAACACAAGGGTTGGCCTAGAGGTAAGGAAGAAATAAGAAGCCAGCTACCAGATGCACAGTCTGTGGGTCTTGGAAAGAGTCTTTACCAGCAGTTGCAAACATCAGTCTGGCTGTAGATAAGGGAATGGCCACAATGCCATGTGATTGTTTGGAGAAGCCTAAACCAAAGGAGAATGTGGGACCATCAAGATTGGCAGCTGGAAAACAGAGCCTGTGATCCCAGGGAGCAGAGAGCCTTAAAAAAAGAACAAAGAACAATCCTATCAACAGTGGAGAAAAGACTGGTCAAAAAGATATAAAGGAAGAAAGAGAGGGAGGGAGGGAGGGAGGGAGAGAAGGAGGAAAGGAGAGAGGAAGAGTAAAAAGGAAATAGGAAAAGCTGTCTACCGGATTTGGCAATGAACAGGTGATTCTAGAAGAAGCAGCTGTGAGAGCTGTGGTCACAGGGAGCCATCCAGGAAGCAAGTGGCAGCTGGGAGACTTGAGACAAGCAATGAAAATGAAGATGGATCTGGCCAGAAAACCAGAAAGACACGCAATGGTGCTGGAAGCTTATGCAGGACAGAGGCAGGCAGCACCTGTAAACCGAGACTGTGCTTTCGTTTCCCGGCCGTCCAGACTCAAATAATCACACAGAAACTATATTAATTACCACACTGTTTGGCCAATGGCTCAGGCATATTCCTAGCTAGCTCTTACACCTTATCCCATTTCTATTATTTTATATTTTACCACGAGTCTCATGGTTTATTACCTCATCTCTTGCTTCTTGGGCAGCTACATGGCATCTGCCTGAGTCTACCTTCTTTCTCCCTGCATTCAGTTTAGCTTTCCTGTCTAGCTATATTGCACCCTCCCATAGACCAAAGTAGCTTCTTTAATAACGAAAACATTCACAGCATACAGAGGGGAATCCCACATCAAGTGCCCACTCACAATGAGGTACCAGTGGGCAATCAGGGCCCATGGGAGGATCTGGACAGTTGAGTACAGGGCCTGGCAGGCAGGCTCAGCAGAAGGCAATGAGTTCATAACAAACAGGCCACAAGAAAACAGAAATCATATAAATATGAAGTTGCAGGGCAGCAGGTGGGAAACAGGTGAGAAGGCATGGAGATCTGGGAGTTGGCTCCTGGAGTGGAGTAGAAAGGGCTCCTACCGAAGGTGAATGTGTGCATCCCGCTATTTCAACTCCTCGGTCTTTAACAATGAAAATATCATTGGTTGTAATTGAAGAACCACCAAGAAATCCTAAATTAAATTCAGATTTAAATGAATTCATCCTGTAAGACATACACCTCAGGGCAACTGGTCACACTGTTGAAGGGAACATCTTATAGATAGATTAACAGGGGAAAGTACAGAATTAGTTTCTGACCATTTTGCAGCCAGGAACAGCACATACAACACAACAAGCCTGCTGACGAGAGACAGCTGACCCCTATGAAGAACTTTTACATATGCATACCGTGTTCACAACCGAATCTCTCCACGTTGCTCAATCAATCTAGCAAAAAAAAAAAAAAAAAAAAAAAAAAAAAAAAAAAAAAAAAAAAAAACAGGAGTGGCAAGAAATGGATGAGCGTATTCACTGATGCCATCGAGAAAGGGAAAAATTTGGCTTGGGAAGTTTATAAAATGAACAATCAAGACCATGAACAGTGACAACAGGAGAGGAATGGGGAGGAGGAGAAAGGGGGTTGGGAGGGGAATCTAGGTTCTCAAGAGAATCCCCACACTACCACCACCACCACCACCACCACATTTTGGCTTTGGATCCTAATCCAAACAAGCTGTACACAGAACAAACTAAAACACAGAATTTGAAAGTAAAAAGTGGGGGTGGGGCACAAGGAAAAGGAAGAGGGCCATCAAGAAGGGAGGCAGGGTGGTGGGGAAGTCGAGCAGGGTGACAAGGATCAACAAACAGGGTATACATGAAGTGGCCATACTGAACCCCATTATTTTGAAACGCTGACAAAACTAATAAGAAAACAAAAACCAAACCCAGATGTAAATAAGACAACTGGGGAACTAGGTACACAATCTATTAGGATATTTCATGATATGGAGAACTATTTTTAATGCTTACTACAATAACTGTAGAAGAAACAATAGAGATCTAGCAGCTGTAGTCCTGGTCATGGTCAGATTTTCTACAGGGTTCAAAGTTCTCATGCATGAAGACACCTGAAATCTTAGGGGGCAACCAATGGTAGTTTCTGCTTGGTGCTGAGAGTCACTGGAGACAATACTGAAGAAGCTGAGAAGCTGGTTTGGGAAGGAAAGCAGTTTGCTCAGACTACGTCTTGTTTTGTTTTTATCCTAACTGTCATGGGGGACAGGGGGAGGTTTCTTTCAGGAAAAGTTTTGAAGTTAAAAATGCCGGCTTAATTGGGCACTTCTATTTGGCTTCTGTTCCTTTGATTGTGAGCATCAGTTTTATGAGGCCACCTATAGCGAAGGAAGCAGCTTCCACCTCTGGTGAGGACAGAAGCCTCTGTGTTCCCCACTTCCTCTGAATAGGATCCTTTCCGGTTACCTGGAAATTCCACCCGAGCTGAAAGTGAGAAGTTGTTCCTGACAGCTGTCACTTTTCAACTCTAGGTTTCCTCTGAATGTCCGTGGCACAGATTCCTCAGTAGTGATTGCTTAAGACTGAGCGTGCACAGCCGTTTCTAAACTGTGTGGACTATAGCATCTAGGAGGCCATAGGAGCTCAATTCCTCACCTCTGCCCCACCCCCATCAAGTTGCAGTGACCATACAGTGTAATGGGAAACCCCAACTGGACAGGAACACTGAGGCCGCCAGTTAGCATCAGGCTCTGGGCACAGCAAACCATATGCAGATGACGTAGCATCATGTGCCAGCTCCTCTCTGGCCCCAGCCTAGTTTCCAACTCTGCCTCACATAGTAGACACACCTTGTCAGGTCAGGCTGGCTCATTCCTGTCCAGGACTGCACCATCCTCACTGCTATTCCTCGTCCCTGCTGTTTCAAACCCCAACAGCATCCTTCCCTAGTCATTCAGAGTGCCTTCTTTCTGAAACCACAATTACTAGCACAAGGGGAATAATTGTGTCTTCACTCCTAAACCCTACACTGTTAGGACCAATCATCCATTGCTTCCGAGGTCCGTTTGTAGCTATCTTTCTACATGTTTTCCTTCCAACTCTCAGCAGTGTAACAGCAGGATCTGTTTTCTTCATTCCACCATGATGGCTAGTACAATGACCAGACAAGGCAGTTAAAAACTAATCTTATTTGTATATTTAATGCTTAAGAAGTTTCTGCCCCACCTGTTCCTACAGTCATTCAGTCCCAAAGAAACACATAGAGGCTTATAATAATTGTAAACTCAGGTTTATTATTAACTAGCTCTAACAACTTAAATTAACCCATAATTCTTGTCTATGTTTAGCCACATGGCTTGGTACCTTTTATCAGTGCAGCATTCTCACCTGAGTGACAACTGCATCTTCTCCTTGACTGGTCACCCCACCTATACTTCCTGCCTGGCTACTGGCCAATCATCATTTTATTAAACCAATATGAGTGACAAATCTTACAGTGTACAAAAGCATTAACCTACAACACAGGAGCGCAATATTTTGAGTACAACATAACAGCCAAAGTGAAGAGATGAGAAAAGCTGGGAGTTTGGTCCATCAGCACATTCTCTCTTCCATTGAATGATGCATCTGGAAACATTCTCTATGAGACAGCATTGTTAGTCTAGCCTTCAACATCTGTGCAAAACTCTATCATTTCAGAGCAAAATAAACTAGTCTCAGTTGATGAGTATCTGGACAGCGTGAGGTGAGTGGAGGGACAGATGAAACCCGATTATGTCTAGGCTTAGGTTCCAAAACATTTTCTGAAGGGAAAAGGCTGTTCATACGGCTGGCTATAAGTACCAGTAGGGTTTTCTTTCTAACTTTAATTCATGCTAATCATTATCAGATGAGACGTCTCACAGACATCTGATCACACATGCATACCTGAAGCCAGGGGAAGAGGCAAAACAATGTAGTTCATCGGGCTATCCAGAGGGTCTACTTTGTCTCATTCTAAATATCAAATATCGTAATAGTCAACATTTTCTCTACTGGAACAAAGCAGGTCAAATAAGCTGTTTCAAAATAGGATAAGAACAAGGGCTACTAGGTGTGGTTTTTGTTGTTTTGGGATGTGTGAGCACACACATCACATACACACATTTCATACACAAGGATTTAATTTTTTCAAGTTGGGTGGGAAAGTGAAATTTATTTATGGAGATAGCACTCTTCAAAAGGCATACTGTCCATCTACTATAGAAATGCACCATAGATGACCCAATAAAAAGTATGTGTCAGACATTGAAAGCTCACCAGCAGCCCCGAGGACACAGTACACAGAAGCTAGTAGGAGCCAGCTCTTGTTTGCTTCATGTTCTCTTCAGGTGAGACATGGGGAGAGAAAGCATACACTTTCCATATTAAATTAGCCTCTCAGTTTGACTGAAGAAAGAAAAGAAAGCAAAGAATAGGCCAATAACAGGCTCGGGGGAGTGTTCCTTATGGTACAAATGGGCCTCCTTCCCCTGGTATTTCAGCGGAAGCAGCATACAGGTAGTTCTCAGCCATGCCACAGGCACCTTCAGCTGGCACAGCCCCTAGAGAATCTTGCCAAAGAGGAACACTGATTTCTGGGAACGCACTCCTTCTGGAACACCTAGAAACAAATTACATATGAAGTGTGGGGACACGGAAGGCAAATCATACGAAGCTATAGTGATTCAGCTCCTCAAGGGATGCCCAAGCAAAATGTCAGGAGGGGGAGGAGGGGGAAGGAAGGAGAGATGAGAGAGAGAAGGGGAAGAGAGAGGAACGACAATGCAATTATGTAGCTTCCACTTTCTAGGTCCTTCATTAAGCCCATGTGCAATTTTACATGACAGAAATTATGCCCATTTCATAGATACCAGAATCTAGGCCTTGGAGGATTAGATCACTTCCACATGCAAAAGCAACCCTGCCTAACTGCTAAGTCCTAGGGCCAGGATTCTAATCCATCAGTCTAGCTTGGAACAGCTTCATAGTCACCAACTGCTTAAGTCTTGCACGTTTCTAAATAACTTCCTTGGATTGTCCCCTTCCCCTGCAGTGCACACAGTAGCCATCTCTTGTACTCTAATTGTGTAGATGGTAGCGCTGGGGCACAGGGAAAAACAACCTGCTGACTGTTCCTGGGAAAGCTGTATTACTGGGACCCTATCCCAGCAGATGAGTTTGAAACAAGCATACGTATTCAAAGCACATTTAACCAGGCCTGGTGATATAGCGAGGTCTGTAATCCCAGCTACTTGGGAGGCTGAAGCTACAAGACAACATGTTCAATGCCAACATGAGCCGCAGAATTAAAGGCCTGCATGGGAAGCTTGATAAGAAGACTATGTCTCAAAACAAAAGAGGACTGGTAGGTAGCTCAGTGGTAGAGTGCTTGTCTGGGATGTGTAAGGTCCTGGGATCAATTCCCAGTATGGTACAGAAAAGAAGAAAAAAGAACATTTTATAGTTTATATGTGGGGCTCAAAAATGCTTGAAATCTTCATGGAAAAGGTAGACAGAGGGGCCCTCAGTGTTCTTGGTCCCCACCCAGTTCCCAACCCCCCCTTTCACTCTGCCACCCTCCTCCCTTTGTCCTCTTCCCTTTGTCAGGGGACCCATATGCAGGAAGTGAGACAACCCCACACAGCCAGCCAGCCAGCGGCATGGTACAATCGCTACCACACAAACCTAATCAAAGGAAAGCAGGGGACCGACGCTAAGGAAGTGCAGAGCCAGTCCTGACCCTCGAGACACATCTTCTTAGCACATAAAGACAGAACTCGAAAAACAGCCAATGTAAGAAAATTCAGAGGCTAAAGAGGCAGCTCAGTGGGTCAAGGGTTTACCATACAAGTGTGAGGACTTGATGAACATCCACATAAAAGCCAGATGTGACTGTGTACGTCTGTAACTCCAGTGATTGGGGGGGTAGAGAAAAGCAGAATTCGGGGACTCGCTGACCAACCAATATAGGCAAAATGGCAAGCCTGAGGTTCAGGAAAATACATTGTGTGGGACAAAAAAAAATGAGTTGGAGAAGCAATTGAGGAGGACACTCAAAATCAACCTCTGGCCTTCCACACGTGCCTCCATGAATACACATGCCCACTCAAGCATGTGCAGGCCCAAACACAGCAAATAACCAGCATCTTTTAAAATTGAAATAAAGAAAGTTCAAAATGATAAAACAAACATTCTTGAGAAAATAAACACTGAGACTCCTGAATATGGCAAGCATAAGTAGCAGGCTTAAAATTCACCAGAATGTAGTTATTTTTATATTAGGGCCATGCATGCTTTTCCCCTAAAGTAGGGGTAGAGGAAAATGTGTTTTTTTTTTTTCTTAGCCCTCTCCGAGTTTATAACAATTGCATTTTTTGCAGTCTATTTTCCACACAAAATTTTTAAAAAAAGACTTACTTTATGTGCATTGCCTGTGTTATCTGTGTGGGTGTATGTACACTAGGCACATGCCTGTTGCCCATGGAGGTCAGAAGAGGGCATCAGAACCTCTGAAACAGGAGTTAAAGATGGTTGTGCTGCCATGTGGATGCTGGGAACTGAACCCTGGTCCTCTGCAAGAGCAGCCAGTGCTCTTAACTATCCCTCCAGCTCCCCAGATTTAATTTTTGCCAAACATAATGCCTCAAAATGGTCTCAGGACAAGCTGACTGTATCTGAAATGACTAATCCCAGTAAGAAGACCCCCATGAAAAGGATTCACCTCTCAGCTCACCCTCAACCCACTTCACTTGGTTCATGGAAAAACAGAAAATAATAAACTATTTTTTTCTAACAGAATTCAGGAGTGTTTCAAAACTGCATTCTTCCTCTTCCTTGTCATAATAATCATGAAATCCAAAACCAGTGAATTTTAGATTTCGATCTCACTTTTTCAAGTTGAAGACAGTGTTCTGAGTCTCGGCTCAAGAGAGTCATATGTGTAAAGACCTGACACATGTTTTATTTCCATTTGGTATTTAATAGCAAAACATACAACCAGAACCTTTAGGAGTCTCATGTAAATATTTCTATTTTTGTGAATAATTACGAGCCTGTCTTCACTTAAAATCATTTCTGAAGTCATAAATTCAAAAAGGTCTCTAAAGCTGTGTGAAGAACACAGTATCTGCTTTCTTGGAACCAAGTGGGGCTTCTCAGATCAACAGTACAGCCCAATTACAAACCACACTACCAGTGAGCACCTACAGAAACGCATGGTGTCCTCCATCTTAGACATGCCATCTTCCAACCCCAAAGGAAACCTTGGTGGAAAAACACATCTCTCTCCTGTAACTAGGAAACATATCGTTTCTGCCTCCCATCTGTTTCAAAACACCATCAGACACCACGTCACAAGGATGAGTCAGAGGGACTTACAGTTGAAGATGCCAGGAGGAGGATGCTCGGTCACCAGAAGACAGTTCTCCTCGTCACTGTTGTCCCCACAGTCATTCTGTTGGTTACAGACCAGTGAACCAAGATACAAGCATTTGCCGCTGGTGCAGGTGAATTTGCACTCTGAAAAAGCAGGAAGGAAACAAAGCGTGAGGCAGTCTGCGCTTGCTCGCTGTCACTGCCCCCCACCTGCCGCGTGCACGCCATGAGGATTCGGGAACTGAGTGCCCAGGAAACTGAACTCAGAAGGGCCCTGGATGAGGCTGATCCTGCTTTGCAACACATAGCATTCTGATGCCTGCCTGTGGCACAGTGCTACCCACAAATGGCTCCACGGTACCTCCTCCTTCCATCACTTGCCCTACAAGAGCTATTCTGCTTTTAAAAAAAAGAAAGAAAGAAAGAAAAACCACCTTAACAGCCTCCCATAGCCCACATTCCAACAACAGAGGCTCAGGTTGAACCTGGGGGATCCAGCTCGACTTGAGGAGGCTCAAAAATTTCACTTCCAACTTCTTGTTTTGTGGCAAAAATATTCAAGCCATTCTAGGATTCATTCCTCTCACGCCAAAGTTAACAACAGCGGATGTATATGTACACATTATAAAATATAACATGCATAATTTATTTCATAATATAAGACAGGAAAAAGCACAGTGCTCTCTACCTAAGAAGCATGGATGTGAAAGACCACATTGATGGATTAGAAAACAGTATGAAGCTCACACCCAAGTCCCTGTTGTACTGAACACAGGATCCCTTAACGGTATAGATCCATAGTTGAAAACAGAAGTCACCTAAATGGGACTTTGAACTAAAATTTCCAACCTAACACATTATAAATAATTTTAAGCAAGTGAGGCTGAAAGATTACATAACAAAATACAATCGGTCACATAAACAGCCATACATTGCACCTTGGATTCTTAAGTACCCACAGAAATCAAGAGGATTTACACAGAGTAGATGGCTAATAAGAGGAATGTTAGAAGAATCACAGGTTCCCAGTGACAGCAACTATCACAGCGTCCTCAGCTGTCAAGGCCCAATTCCTGGCTCAGACAAGAGCAGCAGATCTGGGTCAAATATCAAGTCATTTCAACTCCAACTTTCCACTAAAATAAAAGTCAAAAAAAAAAAAAAAGATTGTGTGTAGCTGCCCAGTGTCTCCCAGCTCTGCTAACCCTGAGGAGGGTTGCGCTTCTCGAGACCATTTGAGAGGATGGCTGCAATCTGAGAGACTATTACCTACCACAAAGAACAGAAATTAAGTCAAAGAATCTTTGTGACTCTTTGAGAGTGGCATCATAATTTTCCCACTTGTTCACAATCTGAGAGGATAGAGGTAAAAACACCCAGACCCCAACCGTGTGTAAAATAACAGGGGAACGAGTCCAAGTGCATTCCACGAGCTCTTGGTTGGCTGCACCACCTAAGTTAGACGCTCTGTGTGCCGAATGTGATGAGGCTGCACGGTACAGATGTGGCCAGAGCTAAACTATCATCCCGTACGGTGGAAAGATCACAATCCAGATGTTTGGAATCTCACTTATAAAGCGACGATTTTTAACTTAATGGAAAAAGGGAATGTCAAGGGAAGAATTTATCCTCCTTTCCACGAGGAATATTGGAGTTCAGGTGAATGCCAAGCATGAAAAGAAGATTAGCCAAAAGCAAGGGGTCTCAGGGTCACCGAAATGGTCAGACTCTACATGAAGAATATGCCACTGCTATTGTTTGAGAGGCTCTAACGCTCCATGTTCACGTTCATATTGAAGCAGCAAGGGAATGCACTGACACGAGGTTGATTCATTCGTTCCCATAACCAGTACTCAATGTCTCACACCTGCCGTGAGGCATGGGAACGTGGGGCTGACGGTACAGACAGGGCCAGACATGGTGGTGCACACCTGCAATCTAAGCGCTCGGGAGAGGGAGGCACGAGGATTGTGAGTCTGACACTAGTCTGGGCTACATAATTAGAACCTGTCTCCAAAAGTAAATGAAAAGGAGAGGAAAAAAAAATAAAACAACTAGCCTCCGTAAAATAATTTACAGCATGAATTCTCCAAAGAGTCTGAAGAGTTGGAGCTGGGTAGATGGCTCAGTGGAAAGGGGTTTACTGCGTTGGCTACAAAGTATGGCATGAGTCTGAATCCCAGCTGCCACAGACACAAACTGGGAACAATAGCATGTACCTCAAATATCACAAGGGAGAGGCAGAGAGAGGAGGATTCCAGGGGTTTGCTGGCCAGACAGTGTGGCCGATCAGCAAGCTCCAGGCTCAGTGAGTCTATCTCAAATAATAAGTTGTTGTTGTTGTTGCTGTTGTTGTTGTTATTACTATTACTATATAAAGTGAAAGGCTCAAGGAAGACATACAGTGTTGACCTCTGGCCTCCACACACACACACAATACAAATAAAATAAAAATATGAACTGATTCTTCTTCTAACTCCTCCCAGGGCACACATTTTCCTCCTTGCAGCCTTTGTATCGGTTGCACTGGTCAGTCTGTAACAGGTACTCAGTGAATAACAGATCTGTCCAATAACTGAGTACTCTAACCAGAGCCTCCCGAGAACTCCTGATGCAGGACATCCTATTTGTTATGCTGCTGGCAGAAGGCGCCTCAGAGAGCGATCCAGGCCTCCCACTGGTACCGTCACAGCCCCCACAATCCCCATTTATTCAAGTTTGCCTTGTCTCCATGTCAAGATCTGCTTTTGGACTTGCCTGTGATAAGCGTGCCACCCATGTAAATTGTCAAAACAGCTGGTTTTCTTAAATAGGCTTAAGAGTGCCCTGGAAGGGCTTGTGCTATGGTATGCTTACCAGGCTCTTCCTTAAAAGATAATGATATCAACCCACTAAATTCACAAAATCCCAAATTTCTCAGTGACAAGTCCTTAGTCAAACATCAAACTCAAAGTCTATCCTATGACCACCTGAATCAAAATGAAGACAACAGATATCTGAATTTGCTAACTCTTCATGTAGTGCAGGAAAATACTCCAAAGATACCATAATGAAATTAAGTATTGAACTTTAATAGAAAAGCTGCAAAGAAATCTCAGATGTGGGTAAAGAACCTGCTGAAGTTAACACATCTGGTGCTGATAAAGGCGGGCTTCCCACACAATCTGAGCTCTCTTAGAAAGGCCATCTCCACTACACACCTTCCTACCCCAAGCCTCACATATTCTGATCTTCTATCAAGTAGGGTACCTGTGATATTCCAATGAGTTGAAAACCCTCACCCCAGCTGCACACTGGAATTAGTTAAACCAGCCCAGGTCACCACTCTCAATGGCTTGAGCTGTAGCCTAAACAGCAGGTGTTTCTAGAGTTTCTAGATAGTCTGATAGCAAGACAACCCCCGAGGAGTAGACAGCTCACTTACAAGAAGCCCTCTCTTTGACTAAGAATATTTTACTAAACTATTTAGTGGAATTTTGTTAATTTATTAAAGTGTAAAGATTTCAGTACACAAGCTCTTAGGTAATTCTTGGATACAGTGCCCAGTCTCTCCAGCTCTTTCTGTCAGCACGATATTTCAGAAACTTGAACCACAGAACTTTAGGGTCCGTGTTGCTGAAATACAGGAACCAATGCTCTAGGATTCCTAAACTACTCTTTCACACACCAGAATTAGGAAATATTTTCAAAAGAGTAAAATTCAAACCAAAAAAAGAAGACAGACAAAGTAATTTTTATTAGCTGTTTGGCCTATTCTTTCTGGACCTTGTGGAGTATTCCTACCAATTTAGAAGTTTAGAGAAACCAATGGTTATTAAATATTAGAAACATTTTGATGACAAAGTCACAGTGATTTCATATGTATAATGCAAAGTGAAAAACTCAGAAACCAGTGCTAAAATCATTTGTGATATTCAAATAACTCCTCTTTGTGGAAAAAAAAAGAACTTTTCAAATAAAGAAAATAGCATTTCTTTATACCATAATTCTCTCTTTGATTTCTTTTAAAAATTGTCAGGGTGAAGGCGGGCAAGATGGCTCAGTGGACAGAAGAACTTGAGGCCAAGCTTGATGATCTGAGTTCAAGTCTCAGAACCTGCATGGCAGAGAGAAAGTATGCCAACTCCTACAGCTGTCCTCTGACTTTCAAACACCTGCCACTGCATGCACACACACTGACAACAACAGTAATAATGAGTTAAAATGCTACAACCAATATAGTGGTAATAGATGTCTCTCCAAATTTGGGGTCTTTTCTACATCTATATATAAAATTTGATGGATTCCTCTCAGGGTCTTAGAACCTCCTAGAAAGTTTTAACACTGATAAGGACTTAGAGACACACAGGCACAAATCTTCACCTCAGCATCCTTGGGCTACCCAAAGTTGAAGGACAAATTTTCAAGCAAATTGAGACAAAACTCTTTTTTTTTTTTACCCTGTCATTCTAATTACACATAAACTAATACTAACCAGTCAGGACAGACCATGCAGAAGAGAAAGGAAGTGAACAGTTAAGAGAGGTTTTTCTAATATTTTGCCAACTTTGAGAAAACAAGGAATTTTAGACCTGACACCAGAACAGAAACAGAATACTCTAGTGTTTCATGTGAATTCCAAAGCATTGCAAAAATAGCTACATTTTAATAGCAGGACCTGAGCCCAACAACCCAAGAATCTGAGCATTCTAAACCCAAGTGCGGAACAGCGGAGCAAATCTGCTTTGCAAGGACTAAATTTATTCCATTTGGTGCAGTCAACATCCTAGTAGTTAAAAGGCAACAAAAAGTCGTTCCTGATTTTTCTTACACTCTTTTAAAGTTTAGCTTTCACAGATGGAATCTCAATCACAAAATAAGGACCTATATACAGCATTAGCTCTCAGCTGTAAAAACCACCCTTTTGTGAATTGGCAGCACCGTCTATGTGAGCTATTTCTGTTAAGATTCATACAGCAACGCTGACTCATTTAGTTCACACATCTACCATTCACAAACCTGCAAACAGTGATGCTGGCCCCATTATGCTGACACCAAAGCCTGAAACTTGCCATGGGGACCTTCTCAGCATCCTCATGGCGTGAGGAGGACCAAGCAAAGAGGTCAGGCAGCCGTGTCAGCACTAATAGGTCTCTTGGCTGGCAAGATGGCTCAGTGGGTTGAGGCACTTGCTGCCAGGGCTGACGACTTTAGTTTAAGGCCCCAAATCCATATGGTGGAAGGAAACTGACTCCAGCAAGTTGTCTTATGCCACACACACATGCACTCTCTCTCAGTCACTCTCTATATGTAATAAAAATTTTAAAATATTCAAAAAGTTCCTAAAATTAAAAATGAATAATTTTGCCATAACCAGTACATATTCACAGCTCTTACAACAGAAAACCTTATTGACTTTTATATAAATCTATACTGCCTTTTCTCCTACAAGGTAGAAAATTTCCTATAATAAAATAAAGTTTAACAAATAAGTACAATAAGTACAAATAATACAATAAGAAAAGACAAAGAAATACAGGGGGACGGGAGGATAATGGCCATCATAGCACAAGGCACCCCAGGACATGGCCGTTTGGGAACCCTTGCTCACCCCAGGAATAAGCATTCCAATTGATCAAAAACAGGCGTTTTTATTTCCACTTCTAGTATGTCAATGGATCTGCCCCTCTCTTTATTAAAGGGTGTTATACAAGAACATGGAGATGATCTTTAATACTAATTTTATCAACTAAGGCTCACCGTGCTATTACTTCCTAGGACGGTCTTCAGTGAGGATGGAATGCTGGCGCAGTTGCTATGGAGGAAGCCAAAATAGCAGACCCACAGTGCTGAATTCACTGAATTTGAAGATTAAAAGTTTTGAGAATCTTGAGAAGAGAGAAATTATACATCCCTAGAGCAACGCTTCTAAACAGTGAGCTCTCTGTAGCATGTAAACGGCAAGGGCGATCATACAAACTCACACACACGCACACACACTGCTGTGAAATACTTCAATACAAAGTATGTGTGCCGAGAAACATCCTCCTATGTAGTGTCCACCAACGTTCACCTCTCTGGCAACATGAAATAACACACCACTGAAGTCCCTCACACCTCAGCCACGCTACATATTGACCGCACACTCTACCAGCATACAACACAAAGGCGCAGGCACACTAGTGACCCTGTCCTCATTCAGAGGCAGCTTACAAAGGGCAAGATACAATTTCAAGGTTTGTACTTGTGTAATGAATTAAGTTGCCCCACAAACAGTTAATAAAAGTTGTGTCTTAAGTCCGTGGGGGATTCCCCTCTGTAAGCTGTGACTATGTTTTATTATCATTGGTTAATAAAGAAGCTGTATTGGCCTGTGGCAGGGCAGAATATAGCAAGGCAGGAAATCTAAACAGAGATAGAGGAGGGAAGAAGGCAGAGTCAGGGAGGCGCCATGTAGCTACCTAATGAGAAAAACACCAGAACCTTACAGGTGAGCCACAGCTTCATGAGGATATACAGACCAATAGAAATGGGTTAATTTAAGATATAAGACTTAAGTAGGAATATTCCTGAGTGTTGGGCAAACAGTGTTGTAATTAATATAGTTTCTGTGTTATTATTCAGGTCTGGGTTGCTGGGAAACCAATTCACAGTCTCCATCTACATTAAGTAGCACCACTGACATCATGAGGCCTTTCAGAAGGGTGACGATACTATGCTGAGTGTTTGCCCATATGATAATATCAGCAGAAAAGCCTCACAAGAGAAAAAAAAAAACCACTCAAAGGGGGGGAATCTCAAACTATTTTACAATATGGCCAATCGCTGCCATTATGATATCAAAAGGATTATTTTAAAATATCTGTGAAGATAAGTGAAAACCAACATGCTGTTCCTAAGATGTCCAAGTCTTTGAATTTAGATGCTTTGCCCTACAACTGTCCTCCAGCAGAAAAGTGCACCCAGCTTCTGTTGTGGTAATTCATTCCGCCAATAGCTTTGAGAACACCAGTCTCTGGAGTCCCTACACTCTATGCTGATACAAGTAAATCAGGAAAGGCAGGATATAAATCAGGAAATTTAAGTAAAGTGGCCCAAAGCCCTCATGATTCCGTACAAAAGTCAAAATTGTATGCCATTCTTATGGTACTAATGGATTTTACAGAAAGAGTTGCTTTACATGTTAAAACTGAATTTATTCCTGATAAAACAGAATTAACTTTTTTATTTATACAATTACAGGAAATAATCAGGAATAGAAATCATCCCATAGGCACAACACACATATACAGGTCTGTCAGGTCCTCTAGTACAAGGTAATGATAAAATTTATCAGTTATTAATAGGAAGTGCGCTCAAGGCCTCATATTTTTATTTAAAAAAAATCATGTCAATAGCAAAGGTTTAAAAAAATGTTTTTCCCATCACTTGGCAACAAGTCAAGGAAATCACACACACACAAAAAGGTCCTACTTGCTCCTTCTATAACCAAACTCCACCACCTGCAGGAAGTAACCCTAAAGATATGCAAAAAGTAAAATCTGACAAATGGGTGTGTTTCATTGTGCAGAATTTGAAAAATTAAAATATATACACCATACAATAGGTACATTTTCAGGATTTCAATGGGCAACTGCTTTGAGTTCTAAAAAGACTGATTCTGTAATTACACACCTATTAGAAGTCATAGCCATCATGGGAATACCTGTACAAATTAAGACTGACAATGCTCCAGCTTATGTCTCTAGTAAAATAAAACAGTTTTCTTAATATATTATATTAATATATTATAATTATAATATAAAGTATATTACAGATATATCATGCAATCCTACAGAACAAGCAGTTGTAGAAAGATCTAATTGCACTTTAAAATAAATGCTTAACAAACAGGTAGGGTAACTAAGACCCCCAGAGATAGATTGTATAATGCATTAATAACCTTGAATTTTTTAATGCTAATTAGAAATGAACAACAGCAGCAGAGACACATTGGACAATAGAAAAAAAATGCTGAGTTAAATCAGCCTGTGTACTTTAAAGATGTGTTGACCTCAGTCAGAATGGAAACCAGGACATGTGTTACATTGAGGAAGGGGTTTCGCTTTTATTTCCACAGGAGAAGAAAAGCTAAGGATACCATCAAAATTATAAAGACTCGTTTTGAACAAGAGAGACCTCTTAATAAGGAGAAGGGATACTTCATCAACCAGTGTGACACGCTGAAAGGAAACTCAACAAATAAGGGTTGCGGCAGAGCTCTGAGTTTTTGTGTTTTGTTTTGTTTTTCTTTACAGGAAAATAGAGATACCCACCTTCAAGAAATCAAAAGACCTTGGACATCTAGATGTCTAAAAAAGAAGGGAAAACTATTTAGAAAAAATTATCAAACAAAGAAAACTCTGACTTAAAGTGCCAATATTCTCTACAGGGCAAAATCTCACTACCTAAACATCTATATCTCTTTACTTCTCAGAAAATATGTAGTCCTGAATCAATTAAAAATCAAAGCAGGTTTTGGAGTTGGAGCATGGCTCTCTTTCTCTAAATCTAAGCATGTTAAAAAAAATTCAGAGTTTCTCATATCCTAAGAGTCACCTGGTATGAGAAAGAAGAAAACCAAAAATATAGGGACTTTGACTATCAAAACTTCGTTATCTTCCCAAAATTCTTGGACTACAAACTGCTCAAAACAATTTCAAATTGGCTAGCTGAAATAGTCCACCTTCTTACAGCACTCTATACAAAATGTCAGCTAAGAACATCACATACCTTCAGATAAGAATTTACCCACTACTCAGAAACTGGCTACAAATGTTACAGCTAGTTCTCTTGAGATTTAACCATTATTTTAGTTTTTTATGAGATCCCACAGAGATACCATCAGCCCCAAAGACAGCTTTAAGTAATTCTAAGACAACAACGCCCTCTTCCCAATAGATGGGATGGATGGTTTTTGGTTTTTCTCAGGGTTGGTTATAAGTTATTATAGGGTTGGGGATAGAATAATAATTAGACTCAGAAATCTCATTTGGTATAGAAAAAGGGGGGATAAGATAAGGTAATAAGCAGTTTAGTGTATCTATTTATAAACTATTTTAGCAACTATTAGTTTTAGACAACTTACATTGGTATAGATTGTTGTATATTGATATATATGTTAAACTTTTTGTATTCCTATCTAAGATAATTTGTATATTGATACAAATTCAAAATTATACTTGTCATATTATACATATTCCTATTTCTGTTTACAATATTTTGTATACAAATGTAAAATTATTTTGTTGTACTGTGTGTTTCTACTTCTGCTTAAGATATTTTGTGTATTGATACAACTTAAGATTATTTTTGTCATATTGCACTATACATTTCTACCTCTGGTTAGGATATTTTTATATATTGTTACAATCTTGAGATCATTGTACTTATGCTATACACATGAAGATTGTTTATTTTTATAATGTAAAGTTTTAGTCTTTAAGCTATATAAGTTATTAAGAACTAAAGGTTAATAGTCACCCATGTTTGTCATACTTATGTTAGTTAGGGTCTCTAGATGCAGAGATGTATTCCACATAGGTAGGTAATCTTCAAATATGTCAAAGGCCTACAGAATAGGACATTTAATGGTTTGATAATTTAGAATTCTGTTGGCATAAGACACGACTGCTCCTTGTAGCACCAATCTACTCCAGAAAGACTGATGTGCAATGAAGACACTCCATATAGTGCCTGTTTTCTTCTTGGCAAAACTGGCCTATCAGGCAAAGTAACTGTCCTTGCTTTGACGGCTGCCAGTAAGCACACTGTCCAATCTGTACAAGCAGGATATGAGGAAAAGTGACTGCTAAATCTTGCCAAAACAGGGTAGGACACTCTTTCAAATTTTCCTGCTTCTGAAAATGGTCTGTCAGATATCCTAAGCCTATAGCCAAAGTTGGTTGCCCCATCATTACAGAGAGACTTTGGGTAACTTTCAGCTGTTTCTGTCATTTCTTGCATCTTTTGGAAGTAGCTGGCTTGTACTTCCTGCTTACTCAGGTAATGTTATTTTCCTTCTCAGGTCTTTGATGGGGTTGAAGACTAGATAGTCACAGCTACTATCCTCTCATATCTTAGTTGGGACATTTTAAGTACAAGACTTAGACTACTCAGGATAGGAAGGTTATTATAATAATATCTATAATTTTCCAATTGCCTGTAACCTAGCCATTTCATATGTGTTTCTTGCTGTTTTTCTTGTTGTTTGTAGTTCCATTTTTGTGTATGTTATTATCATTTCTTTCTCCTGGGGAATACTTGATAATTGTTCTTGCTGTATATAGTTTGGTTGGTTTTGTCTTTTT
>JAQHUG010000445.1:896016-926477 GCA_028555095.1 Dicrostonyx torquatus | reverse complement strand
CCTGCTGAGAGAAGAAATGCTGTTTGTCTCAAAGCAAGGGAAGTTTCTTCATCTCTAGATGGAGATTTCTGTGAGCATAAAGAGTGGTCTCTAGTGTCCATAACTCACCAGTGAGCACAAAGCCATAACCAGAATGATATATGGCATGCCACACTTAGGAGAAAGACAGCAGGAAACGCCACCCTTTTTAGTGCGAACAGATGGTGGAGACCCCAGTGATCCAAACCAACCCTGATGGTGGGGAGGGACTATGCTTCTTAGGGTAACTAGTGTTGTGATGGAACCAAAAGCAACTTGGGGGATGGGGAGTGTTTCTTTGGCTTACATATCCTGAATCCCATCCATTGAGGAAAAGCAAGGCAGGAACTCAAACCGGGCAGAAACCTGGAGGCAGAAACTGGTTCAGAGACCATGGAGGAGTGCTGCTTGCTGGCTTGCTCATTCTGCTTTCTTATAGAACCCAGGACCACCAGCCCAATGTGACACACCCACAATGGGCTGGGCCATCCTACATCAATCACTAATTAAGAAAATGTTCTAAATGTATGCCTATAGCCCAGTCTTACAAAGCAATTTATTATTTGAGATTTCCTCCTCTCAGATGACTACAGATTGTATCAAGTTGGCATAAAACTAGCAAGAACAGCATAGGACTCTCTTGTCTTATAGTTGCTTTTATCCATAGATACGACTTTATTGGGACAAATTGTTTCCTACTGACAGCATACTGCAGGCTAGAATCTCAAGATCCACAAAAACAAAGATATGTCCTGAACATGCCCTTTTTCAAATACAAGCCAATTAAGAATTGCCTAAGTCACTCTGTATTTCTCCAGTGATCAAAAAGTTTCAGATAGACTTAAAAGACTTCAAGACAATTTGATTATTAATGAGAACACTGACAAAATTACTACCTTCTAAAGTTAACAGCCAATATTTTTCTGCTCAACTCTTACCCAGGGCAAATCTTTTAGGAGCCTGATGCTCTGTGAACTGAGAGCCCCCAGGACCCCTAAAACCTGTTGCTCTGGGTCTCTTCTTCCCACATTTCCCCCACTGGATCCCTGGACTCCTTAGTCGGGCCTTCATGGAATCTTGTCTTCCCATCACAGGCCGTATCAACCTAAACCTTCACCTGCCTTTCCCTTCTACCCTCCATGCCAAACTCTGTTAAACCTCAAATGGTACCAAAATGTCTCATTCCAGGGAATGTGCCAGCCATGCCCAGAGCAGTTGGATTGGAAGATCAACAGCATCAATGATTCGATGTTGGATAAACCCATGAAAAACTCATGTGATCTCTCTCCAGCACAAATATTCACTAATGTTAATCTTCGCTAATGTTAATCTTCTTCTGTCTTGCTTTGTCCTTATGAAGACAGAAAAGTAACTGATCATATCTGTCCCCTTCCATTTCTTAGGCAGAGGTCTCGTGTATCTCAGATTGGTTTTGAGTTCCCTGGGTTGCCGAGGATGAGCTAGAGTCTCCTGTTTCTTCCCTCAGTGTCCTGGGATTAAAGCATGTGTCACTGCTTCTGGTTTGTCTTGTTTATTTATTTCTTAAATTGCCATTCACACCTTCAAACAGGGTTCTGTGGTTCCTCTTTAGCTTCTCATCTCAGACTTCACTGAAGGAATCAAGAGAGTACTGATAGTCCACCACGGCTCTAGGAGGCTTTCTTGATACCATTCTTGGGAATAGATTTTTAAAATTCAGTGTAAGTAATACAAACGAGGCAAAAGTATCATGGAATCAGGATTCTAAAACATACTCTTAGCCTTCCTTTATATTCAAATATAATAAACTTTCTCTTTTTAAAATTTATTTTATTGTTTTTAAGTGTGTGTGAGGAGAGAGACGCTGTAACTGTAGTCACAAGTGGTTATAAGCTGCCTGGTATACAGGTGGTAGCAACTTAACCGCTCAGGTCTCCCTCTAGGCCCAACACCTTCTCTTTTTTAGAGAGAGTCTCTGTCTGTAGCCCAAGTAGCTTGGAACTCATTGCATAGACCACACTGCCCTTAATTTGCAGCAATTTTCCTGACTTCAGTTCCCAGGCAGTGCTTTCAATTTTCAAGAGTAGCCTCTTTCCATCCCCAAGTCCCAGACCACGTTCCTTGTTTCTGTTTTCCCTGTAGCCCTAACCACCTTTCACTCAATCACGAGTTAGCAGCTCTCTGCTCACCAGAGTGTATGTTCTGCAAGCAGGGAACTTTACATCCCAGCTAGTGCTGCTTCCCAGCACCTCCACCACTGTCCAAGACTAAATGTTGTTGCTGGAGGTTCCCATGACACCCTATTGCATCCCCCAATACAATGCTCATTGTCATGCTCTCATCCTCTGTCTGTCTGTCGTCCGTCTGTCTGTCTGTCTAGCCCACTGGTAAAGTCTCTTGAGCCCAGAACATTGCTCATAGTTTTGCATCACACGCCTAGCAAAGGTTACTAGTTGGTTTACCTCACTAGAGAAGAGAGAAATCTGTGGAGTTTGGGGGTAAGCTTTGTGCGCGTTGCCTGGCCTCATTATCTACGCTTTCAGCATGGGTGTCCATACAGATGCTGGCACTCAAAGGGGTGCGCTCTGAGGAAGAAGGTACAGTTGAGGAGCAGCGGTGGGAAATGCCTGGTTTGTGGCGGAAAATCAAGGTGAGAACCGCGCAAGGGCAAAAGGAGGCCTCAGTGAAAAACACAGACGAGAAAAAGTCCAGCGATCTTACTGGAGACTGCTGAGAGCAGGGTGGCAGGAAATCGCTCCTCCACCTCACCTCATGCCAGACTGTCAACCAGAAACACACTTGACAAAAACAAACCTTGAGCATTGAGAATTGGAAGCAGACACTCTGGGGCGTGTCTCCTGTGCCTCCCTATCGCCCAGCCTGGGAGATGCCCTGCTGCCAAACCTGCTCCCCTCTTTTTGCTTGTTAATTAATATCGCCCTTAAATTTCAAAGGCTTTAAACTACATTTTACCACAACAGTACCCTGCCGCCTTTCTTTCAAAACCTTTGTAGGGATGTGCCTGAGGTAACTAAGTATCTTTCGCTTCATTTTAATTTGTCTTGATTCTGGCACTTCCCCCTGTTTCCCTCCTCAGACTGCAGTAGTGAGTGACCATCAGGCCACATATGGATTATGTGCAAGAAAGTGCTCAGCGGCCATGACACACAAGCGAGGGTGCCCTGTCCCCTTACTCCAGCCCTGGGCATTGAAACGCACACATGAATGACACAATTACACAGCAGACTGCAGAGAAGGCCCTGGGAGGGGAGGGGGACTCCTGAAAGGCTGATCTCCACTTTGGAAATCAACCCAGCGAGGGAGATGCCCCCGTTTAGGGTTCACAAAGACCAGCAGCTCTATCACCTTAGAGTCAGCTGCAAAGGGTAACCTGACAGGTAGGGGGACACAGAGGCATCCCAGTGAAGAAAAGCTGGCTGATCATCTTTTTTCCATTCTACATAGCTCATATTTTAATTTCTCACTTTTATATTTTAATTCTTTTGTTTTAGTGTTTAGCTTGCTTGAATAGGTGCTGGGGACTGTCCCTCTGGCTTAGTTAGCACCTGTTCCCTGGTCTTCTCCGTGTCCTTTCTCATCCCTCCTTAGTCCCTCCTCTCTCTTCCTTCCAGTTTTTACTTTTTAATTACTACAACCCTTAGCTTTAAAGAACTTCAAACTGCATTTCTCAGAACAGCGCGCTGCCTCTCTTCTTGCCAAGCCTTTGCAGGGATGCGACTGAGGTAAACGAGTAATTGCTCACTTTATTTTACTGCAGACTGGTCGAATCGTTGATCCCCCTCGCTTCCGCCTGCTCACCTCCTCGAACGCAGTAGCAGCCCGAAGCCCAAGCATAGACTATGTGCAAAAAAGACTAATAGAGAATTAAAAAAATATATATGCACAGGAGAGGAGAGAGAAAACAATGAGGTCTCCCCCATCCCAAACCCCTGCATGAGGTGCAGGAGCATCCCCGCCTGCACCTGCCACCAGTGCGCATGTCACCATGGCTGAGCTGTTAGAAGCTACAGCGCAGTTTCAGGCAACAGATTGAAGTAGACATTTGGACCTGTTCTATGTGTTTAGGCAATTGTGCCTAACAACACACTAAAGCGTCCTTCCCATTAAAGGCTGGCGCATTACTTACTGAGAGAAAAAAAAAAGGGGGAAATACATACGCACCCAGGTCAGTCACAAAGCAGGGTTTTCAAGCTTCGTGGTTGTGCTTTAGGGAACACATCTAGGAGTGTCTATATGCAAACAACAAGAAGACCCCACTCAGCCTAAGAGGGAGGATATTTCTCTGGCTCTTGGGAATCAAGGGACTAGACCGGTCATAGTCTCTGCTCTCTTCCTACTGATGTCAGGTCTTCCCCACTGAGCATAAGCACTAAACAATGGGAGCCCCACACAACTGTATAATGGTATGAGTTTAACAGTAATATATTGCTTTTGAAAATGAAGATACCATTTACTATAATCAAAGTTACAAATAAATCACATTTTAGTATCAAAATAATATATTTGATTAGTAAATAGATAATAAAATAAGAAGAAATTATGGACTAGAGAGAGAGAGCGCTCTGTGGTTAAGAGCACTGGCTGCTCTCCAGAGGACCCAGGTTTAATTCCCAGCACCCACAGGGCAGCTCACAATCATCCCTAACTCCAGTTTCAGGGGCTCCAATGACTTCTTCTGGTCTCTATGAACCCTGCACACACATGGCGCACAGGCACACATGCAGGCAAAACACCCATATACATAAGAGAAAAATAAAGGTTAAAATTTTGAAGCAATTGTATGTATATGTGCACACACACATATGCACACATGCATGCACGTGTACCCTCACACACACGCACGCACATGTGCATGCTCACACACACGAAAGTTGTCTTTGAGTCAGTAAAATTGAAGATGTATACAGGTAATTTCTTAACCAGAACAAATTTTAACAATAGTCGAAAGAGAGTTTCTCCACCAGTTAGGGACTTAGGTATTCAGTCTACAAAGGGTACCAAGGCATGTGTCAGCTCTTCTGTTGGAATAAACTGGTTGCCTTATTGCCTAAGGCTCTGTATCTAAAAATGTTTCAAAATGTTCATGTGTCATAGCTCCAGTACAAGTGGAGATGTGCCTCCGTCCTGCCGAGGCACGGCATGTCTGTCTCCAGTGCCCATGTACCTGCAGGCCTGTCTTTCTATTGCTGCAAAAGCTTTTCCTATGCGAGCTGGGTCATGTGCATAACTGCATTTCTGATTTCCCGGCATCAGCAGAGGAACATTCAATTCTACAAACAGCAATTAAGGAAACAATGGGGTGGGTGAGGCTTTCAGCACAACACCTGACGGAAAAGCAAGGAAGGCTGAGGTGAAAGGCAGCCAGTGACGCTTTCTATATGAAAGGCAGAAGTTCTCCTGCTCAGAAACTGGCGAGCTAGAGAAAGAGACTCAGAGAAACCTCAGGATTCTGCTAGGCTAGGACAGGATGAGGCCAAGACTGGGTAGGAGAAACACTTGGATTTTCTCACATGGTCTCTCAGGGTTTCCCCTGCTGAGAAAACACAGCAAACCAAAACCAAACTTGGAGAGAAAAGAGCTTACTTCAGTTTAGTGCTGTGGTCAATCAGGGCAGGAATTTGAGGCAGGAACCTGGAGGCAGGAGCTGATGCAGAGGCCATAGAGGGGTGCTGTTTACTCCCCATGGCTTGCTCAGCCAGTTTTATTATAGAACCCAGGACCTCCAACCCAAGAATGGCTCCACCCACAGTGGTCTGGGTCCTTCCACAATAGCGTTCAAGAAAAAGTCTGACAAACTTGCCTGCAGGCCAGTCCTATGAAGGTCTTTTCTCAGCTAAGGGTCCATCTTCCCAGATGAACCCAACATCTTTTTCTTTTTCTTTTTGTTTACAAGATCTGTAGACCAGGCTGGCCTTGAACTCAGAGAGCTGCCTGTCTCTACCTCCTGCTGGGATTAAAGGTGTGGGCTCCTAAGAACTAACCAGCACACAAGAGTAGCACTACTCAAGAGTAGCACGACTGCCTAGGCTTGTTCACCCACAGCTTCCCTGCACTTCAGTTTCCTCATCAGAGCAAATTTTTTAAAAAGGATCAAAGCAGTTGGCACTTCAATTCTCCACACCAAGCTTCAGGTTGCCCTTCGCTTTCCCTTTTGTTTTCCCTGCTGCTTCTTGGCCAATTACTTATTATTCAGCCATCAACTATTATATGCCAGATCCTGGGCTAGGTGCTCTCTACACAAGAGTACAGACGGGAGAGCAAGCTTATAGGAGCAACCTGCTCCCCTGGGGAATCGCTAGGCACTCACTGCTCAAACTGTCCTCTCCCAGGCCCATGATCCCCCCCCCAAACAGCTGTGCTGCTCTGGCAGGAGGAGGACAGAAAGGACTCGAGTGCTCCCACCATGATGACACGCCAACATCTGCAACCTAAAAGAGAACGGTCAAGACCAAGCCTGGCCTCCTAAGTTCTACACGTTCTCTGCCTGCCCACAGGTTCTAACACATCCCAGGACACCAGGGAATACAGAAATAGGAGTCCTATAAAAGTATGTTAGACTCAGAAACACACACACACACACACACACACAGGGGAGAGTTTATATGAGCAACTTAAATATTCCCTTGTGGAGAGGTAGCGCCTCACCTCTGCACAGACTTAAGACTAACAGCTGTGGTACTAATTGCAGAAAGACATGTCTGTTCCTATCAACATGCAATGTTTATTCCAGTCAATAACCCTGCACACTTTTGTTTCGTGTAGTATTAAAATGGATCCTTAAGTAAACTCCAGCCCCTCCCTCACTACAATCGGGCGGCATCTTGGACAAAGGCATCTCACTAACATACATTTCCATCAGGAGGCTCTGAATCCCTAATACACCTGAACACCAGGCACTAAGGCATCAGTGAACGCAACTGATGTCTTCTACAGGGCCCAGTCCTTCATGAAGGTACTATTCCATAGCCATCCAGCACCCTCTGTGGAGATGGCAGAAAGGCCAATCAGGGACTACTGTGGAGAAATAACTGAGCAAGAAAGGCCCATGTTTAGGCCATCTCTTCAGCCTGGAAACAATAACATTTTATACAGGGTAGCATTAGTCATTGATTCTTACTTTAAAAATTTTCCATTTTACATACCAGCCCCAGTTCCACCCTCCCTCCCCTTTCTTCCACCCTCCTCCCACACCTCCTCCCTTCTTACTCCACATTCGCTTCCCAGAGGGGGGTAGACCTTCCTTGGGATGTCAACAAAGTCTAGTACACCAAGTTGAGGCAGGACAAGCTCTTCCCCGTATCAAGGCTGAGCAGGTATTCTACCATTTTCCCTTTCTATTGGCCGCTTATTTCTAACAAAGAAAACAATCTCTCCTCTGGCACTCACAGAACCTGACACCAACCTCTACTGTTCTTCCACAGGCTTAGCTTCTGTGAAGAACTGAGATGTCAAAAAAAAATTCTAAAACCCACTCTATGCTCTGTAGGCTTCAGACAAAAGTACTCAAAGTAATTCAAAGTACTTTCTTTTTTATTTAAATTTTTCATATATTTTGATCATATTCCTTCCCTTATTATAACTCCTACCAGATCCTCCCCTCTCCCTACCTAACCAACTTCATGTTCTTTTTCTTTTTAAAAAAATTATTTTTATTGAGCTATACATTTTTTCCACTCCCCTCCCTTTCTCTCCCTCTTCTCCCCTCTCCCATGACCCCCACGTTACCAATTTACTCAGTAGATCTTGTCTTGTTCTCTTTCCTATGTAGTTCCATGCACTGGACAAAACATTTTCATAAAGGTCCCCTATATTAGTGCTCTGTGTTCCCATTAGAAATGACTGAGTGTGGCAGGCAGCATACAGCAAAGGGCAAATATTCTTTCTCCTCTGCAGTGCATACAGAAAGGCTCACATTCTTTTTTATCCCTTGGGGGTTTTCTTAGGCAGGGTTTCTCTGTATAACAGTCCTGGCTCTCCTGGAACTAGCACCTGTAGACCAGGCTGGCCTCGAACTCACAGAGATCCATCTGCCTCTGCCTCCCGAGTGCTGGGATTAAAGGCGTGCGCCACCACCGCCTGGCTGAAAGGCTTGCATTCTTATCCTCACACAAATCGGTACATTGTAATGTATTTACAATAAATGCCCTTGGGACTAGAACAAAAGCTAAACTTCTGACTTAGTAACTGTCAAGATAATTGCTTTCCTTTTTGGGTCATTGTTGAAACTGCACAATGTGTTGTAAAATGATACAACTAGATATCAACCAGCAAACAGCTCCGCTATCCAGATCTATCTGAGCCTTGCCCCTAAACCTGTGCGGACACCCACATGCCCAGACACTATTGCAGCATATAATGTTCCCAATAAAATACACCAAAGTGGGGCTTAGGAGATGTCTGCCCACAGGGATGACCATCCATGGGGATGGCAGTCCTGCCTGGGCAAAGGTGGGAAGCACAAAGAAGCTTGCCACAGTCACCAGGACTGTTCTTCGCAGCTAGGGTTGGACAGAGCTGGAACAATTCCAGAAGGCCTCAGTGTGAACAAAGGGATGCAGGGTCTGGACTCACTCCAGAACACTTGGGGAGTCCAGCCTAAAAACCAGGCACATTGTAAATGAGAACTTGGCCACAGAATTGTGGAAATGGTCTGTCTCTTCTTCAGGGGACTAGTGGTACAGGGCCATAGCTCAGTGCCTATCTAGACCTAGCTATAAAAATGCCTGGCAAAGAAGGTAGATAAAAGGAAACTCCATGCAATCAATTACCTGCAGTGCATTAAAGAGGAAAAAGGGTTACGGCCATTTCCAAGTTGGTTATAGGAGAATGATTATGAAATTCAAAGTAGATCAAACCATCAAATCACTGCTATTTGCACACCTTCGCCCTGCACGTCAAAGCGGAACACTGGTTTCTCTAACATCTTTCTTTTGCCCTGAACCTCTGTACGAAGCTTGTGAGTTACGGTCAGTAAACTCGTCTTTCTCACAGGATGTTTCTTTTAAACTTTCAGATCTTAGCCTAGTCGACCTTCACTGTAGGGAGATGTGAACTACAGACCTCAAGCTATAAGACATTTTCCTTTCATAAATATCTCCCTCATTTCTCCAGCGTAACTGTTTGGGTCAAGAGGGTTGCGCCCAGCGGTTAGGAGCAGATACTGCTACAAGATGGCTAGAATTTGTAAAGCATGGCCCCACTGCTTGCTCGTCGTGCAACTTCAGGAAAGTCACTTGACCTCTCTAAACTTCTGTTCCCCTTCTATGAAAATGAGAAATGAAGACAGAGAGTCTAGAGAGATAATCAACCATAAGAGCGCAGGCTGCTCTTCCAAAGGTCCCGAGTTCAAGTCCCAGCAACCATATGGTGGCTCACAATCATCTGTAATGAGATCTGGTGCCGTCTTCTGGCCTGCAGGCAAACATGCAGGCAGGCATACACGCATCCATTTATTATGTAGTAAATGATACCTAATATATAATATAATTTACTGTATTATATATTGTGTTGTTTATTAATATAATTTAATAAATATTATGCATTTATTATGTATACATAATAAATAAAACAAACAAATCTAAAATCCAAACAACCCCTCCCCACAAACAATGTGTAACTTACAATGTTGTGATAAAGGTTAGTTGAAACCTAATGTATACAGGAAACACTAAGAATGGGGTGACATGGGGGTGCTGTAAGTCTGCTTTCTGCCTTTTTAAGGGAGTTAAGTGGTTGATCTCACGGTGTCCATATCCCCTGTAACACAGCTTTCTTCTTGCTATAGTAAAGAATAGTCTCACAAATGCAAATGCAATGCCGTGGGCTGTCTGAGAAGCTAATGTCATACTGCTAGACAAGGTTGACTTGCAGTGAGTGTGACTATTCGGAGTGAGCTGCCACACGGTTTAAACAGCACTCCCCTGGGGAGTTCTGCTTAGAGCAGGACTGACCTCCTGAGGGAGGCATAATGAGCCATCAGTGCATTGGTCATTGAAAAACCAAGTGACTATTATTGTTAGCCAAGGAAATTGGAAACAAGACCAGGACTCCAAAAGGTGACGGCATTGAGATAACCATGCACATACAGTGTGATGGAGAGGCGGGAGCTGAAGACGGATGGACCAGTGCCTCTCTGCTGACACTCCAACTGAGGTTCACAGGGAGAAACTCAGGGTTGTGAACATCATCCCACGGAGACCTGGGTCACCTGACCAGGAGGAACCTGATATACCATAGCTCAGGACAGTCTGTGTGGTCACAGGCTGGAGTCTACTTGAGGGCTAGGACACGAGGTACCAGCTGTGGTGGTCACAGGCTGGAGTCCACTTGAGGGCTAGGACATGAGGGGGTCCAGTACCAGCTCTACTGAAAGGTGTTCATGGGTTTGCAACTCTCAAGGCTTCTGTTTCCACACTTGGAGGATAAACAGAGACACTAAACTATAAGATCTTTGAAGATCTTTCCACAAGGGGACTTAACTTTAGTCTACCCCAGCAATGGCTTCCTAGTTATAGCCTACTGCTGGCACGGTAGTCCCTGCTTCCCAGGCTGCCTGCTCCAAGTCCTCCCTCTTTCCTGCAGTCAGCAGCTTCAATAACCACAAAGGACCAAAGTCACTACTAGTTCCAACTCCCCTGTAAGCCTAGACAATTCCCACCCTAACTGCATGCCCTGTGGGTCCCTGAGTAGCCAGCGGTCACTAGAGAGGCCAACAGCAAAGGCCTGTTCTAATGGAAGCTTATCCTTCTGATAAACCAGATTACTGTTCACTGTGACCAGTTAATCTCTGGCATTAATTGAAAACTGAGACAGCTTACCTTAGTACTTCACACCCCAAAATCCCTGACATAGTGGTGTAGGAGGTTCTTCTGTATTTGTGTTGCTTTCATTGGTCAAAGAAACTGCCTTGGCTTTTTGATAGGGCAGTACTTAGATAAGCGGGAAGACAGAACTGAATGCTGGGAGGAGGAAGGCAGATGGGGAGAGCCACCATGAAGTCGCCAGGTCAGAGACGCTGAATCTTTCCCGGTAAGCCACGACCTCGTGGTGATACACAGGTTAACGGAAATGGGTTAGATCAGGATGTGAGAGTTGGCCAAGAAGAGGCTAGACATAATGGGCCAGGCAGTAATTAAATTAATACAATTTCTTTGTGGTTATTTCAGAGGTTAAGCTAGCCGGGACGCAGCCTGCTCCTCCATTACAACAACATGGGGTAGCATCCTCAGACAGACCCCTCCGTGGGTGGAGGGAGCGAAAACTGGAGCCTGGGGGTCAGTTTTCTGCTCTCGTCTAACAGAGGCACAGACCTGAGAGATCTGCCACCACTCCCAGAAACGCAGACATGGAGGAGACATAGATATCTACCCACCCATCCGGTCACAGCTCCTTGGTCCCCAAAACACACAGGCCGCACCCTTTACAAAGCAGGCTGGGCCTTGGGACCTGCACTGCTGCTCTAGCAACTGTTTGTGTGCACAATACACAGCTGGATGCAACAAAAGCCGTATTCAAGGGAAAACCAACCAGAGAAAGGTCATTCCTCTGGCCGCGGCCTACCTGCAGGAGCAAATGCAGAGGGCAGGTCCTTCTCTGGTTGTGAAAGATTTGTGTGTTACTTAGAAATCAAACGAATCCTTAGCTAAAGGGGAAACAATGTTCGGGGATGGCTGAATGGGTCTTGTGGGGACGTAGGGCCTTATGTGGTCCTGTGGCACAGACGTCCATGGAAGGGATGTTGCCTAACAACTCACCTCCAGTTTGAACCACAGGCAAACTTCAATTACCCAGGCTCATGAATGGAAACAGTTGCAAAGGTGACCCCAAGGACCTTTCCTGGCTTTTTCAAAACTTCTCTTTGCATAATGGTGTGTCTGCGTTTCTGGGAGTGGTGGCAGATCTCTCAGGTCTGCGCCTGTGTTAGACGAGGGCAGAAAACTGAGCCCCAGGCTCCAGCTTTAGTTCCCTCCACCCAGAGGAGATAATGGGGGTTTTTTGATTAAATCTGCCTCCTGCTGAGTAAATATATCCAGTAAATACATCCAGAGGGGACTTTATTGTGTTCTTTAGTTGGTGGTGTAATTAGAAAATTGCAACATGGGTTCCCTCAGTTAATCATGAACTCTAACGTCCAGAACTGTGGACCAAACTGAACATTCTCTTCCAGCTCCAGGATTTGCTACAGTCACAGAAAGCTGAGCTGTGCTGACGTCATTGCTTTGGGCAAGTCACATGACTTTTTAGAGTCTATCTCACTCATAACATGAGGTTATTGGTACTTACCTTACTGAGTTTAATGAGCTAGAACATGAATAGCTCTCTACATGTTTTGTTGGAGGACAAGCAGGGTTCAGACTCCAGTGCACATTCAACACCAGAATGTGGAATTTAGATTTTACTTATGAAACCGCCTGATGTTAACCACCTGATGCTAGTGTCTATTGGTTTCTTTTACTGTGAAACCAACACATTTACATTTTTCTTTGGGAAGGGGGATAGAGAAAGGGTTTCTCCGTGTAGTCCAGGCTGTCCCAGAACTCACTCTGTAGACCAGGCTGGTCTCAAACTCACAGAGATCTGCCTGCCTCTGTCTCTGGGATTAAAGGCAAAGGTGTCCACCACCACCACTTGGCCTAGCATCTGACTTTAGTAAGTATTTACTAGTATTTGAAGTGACTAGACACTATTCAAGCACCTGGCTACTCCTTAACTTTAAATGACTAAGTTTGGAAACTATTTATTTATCACTATCCATCTATCCCTGGCCTGTTTCATTCTTCTGGGACATGAGAACTGGGAAATCTCAGTGGGCACAAGTTGGACTCCAGTTCATGCCTATTATACAGTCTCAAAAAGAGAAGTTAAAAGGCCAGGGCGGGTGTGTGTGCTGGGACATTCATTGCTCAGTGGTAGAACACTTGCTTAGCTTAGCATATATGTGCTCCAGAGTCAACCCCCAGCTCCATGCCAAAATAAAGAAAGAAATGTTTGGTTTCACCTGGAAAATAATTGCTGTGCCATACAAGAACTTGCCGACAAGTCCTTGACACAATTAAGAAGTGGCTGTTAGTTTTAAACTAACATATACATGACATATACAATTTAAAAATATGGAAGGCGTTTCCTATATATCTGCCGAATGCTTAGGTTTTGATTTCATCATTCTAAATCTGCTATTCCCTTCTAAGAGGGGTTTTCTTCTGGATTAGTGAAGAGTAGCTGTCTTAGAGTTACCATTGCTGTGATGAAACACCATACCCAAAAGCAACCCGGGGATGAACAGGTTTATTTCATTCACAGTTCCATATAATGGTTCATCAAAAGCCAAGACAGCAGAACCTCACACAGGGCAGGAACCTGAAGGCAGGAGCTGATGCAGAGACCACAGAGGGGTGCTGCTTACTGGCTTGCTCCCCATTGTTTGTTCAGTCTGTCTTCTTATAGAACTCAGGACCACCTGCCCAGTGATGGCGCCACCCACAGTGGGCTGGGTCCTCCCCCATCAATCACTAAGAAAATGCCCTACAGGTTTGCCTGCAGCCCAGTTTTACGAAGGCATTTTCCTGTTTGAGGTTCTCACCCCTCAAATGATTTTAGTTTGTGTCGAGTTGACATAAAACCCAGCACAACAGCCAAATGCATCTGAAGTACAGCTTCCAGCACAAGCTGATGAAAACTCCCCACTGGCCAAACACAGTAAGATTTTCATGGGTTCCAGTCTTGGAAGCTGGCTATGAAAATGTGTGAGTTAATCTGACAGTATTACATTAAGGATATTTCTGTGTTTACCAAGGTACTTTATTTAAGGATCATTTTGCCTCTAGTCAAAACCAGGGAAAGGGTGAAACCAGTGTAGAGCCAGCCACAGTATCACACGCCTATAAGTAAAGCAACAAAGAGGCTGGGGCACAAAGGCTTAGACCGAGGTCATCTTGGACATCATAGTATAACCAAAGCAGCTGGGATACATACATACATTTGTTCTTTTCCAAACAATCATAATGATACATTAGAGAGCATTACACATATTAAGGAAAAATTGCAAATGTCTCAAAACTAATGATGAAACTCTAGTTGCACAGAGACCTTTAAACATGTTTAAGATTCCACATAAGATATAATGGGCTAGTAGTTTGCTCTAGCAGTAACTGAAGTCTTCCTACATGTATTAATATACAAGAGACAGTTATTTAATAATCTATAGGCAGGATAACCACAAACAATATGATACATAGCCATCTATATTCAAGGACAGGTCCCTAGAGGGCAATCAAGAATTTATACACATTCCCTAAAGTGACCTCACATGACTTCCCATCCTCTGAGAAGAGGCATTAGTAGCTCTGCCACCACCACTGCACCACCTATGTGCTCCCCACTTACTCACGGCATGAGGCATGGCCCCATGTGTACTATGAAGACAAGCTATTGGACCAAAATTATCTCAGGGCCTGTACCTCAAGGCCTGTAGGATAGAGAAAAGCCTGGCTCAAGCTTGAATGAGGATGAGACAGCAAAAACTAGGTAGATGCCCTCCCAGAGGAAGGGTTTGGCTGCCTCTCATTGGCTGGAGGTACCCCCACATCACAGGATGTCACTTAACATATATAAACTGACGCTCACAGTAGTAAACTGAGTTCCTGCTTTGACTCAACTCCCTATCGTGTCTGATAGTCCTGTGTTGTGGGGCTGCAGAATGGGCAGATAGTGCACTCACCTTTCCCTGGGGAATAAGGAGGATCAGGAAGCCTAGCAACTGGCACCCAACGTGGGGCGACTGGTCCCAGGCAAAGCAGTCGTCAAGGTAAGTGGAAACCCATGATGGGTAAGGCAACTTTGGGGGAGGAAACAGGCAAGGAGAAGCAGGAAAAGGTCAAAGATCAGGAGAGGTCTGAAGAATCCAAAAGTAACCAATTAATCAAAAGAACGGGAGAAAAGGAGACAGATGAGAGTGAAGATCAAAACTGGGTGCAATTTACTGAAGAGTGGTTCCAGGGGGGAGGAGCATGGCAGGCAGAGGCAAAGACAAAAAGGAAAGTAAATATTGCCTGTGACAAGGAGTTGCTGCCTCTTTATGCCCCCAGGTACCCTGGAAAGGATAAAATGGGAGAGGGAAATAGGACAAATAAGGGGGTTCCATCCTAGCCAGGAGGAAATTAATAGACCAGCCTCAGGGAGGAATGTGTGGTAGAGCCTTCTGGGGATACTTAAGCCGAAGGCCTATAGGGCTAAGGTTTATGGACCCCAAGATGTCCTGGTCAATGTTGCCCCCTGCCCTGATGGCCCCCTAGCCTGGTATCCTTGGGAATCTAAAGACCTGAAAGAATTGAGGAAGGCAGTGGCTGAAGATGGCCCCAACTTCCCTTGGGCCATGACCCTCCTTCAGGAGGTAGCCTACAATCCTTGTGTCCCCAAGGACTGGAATGATCTGGCTAAGGCCAGCCTGGGGGGACCCCAATATGTTAAATGGATGGCCTTCTCTAAGGAGGCCTGTCACAAAAAGGCAGAGTTCAATAGAGCAGCCGACCCCCCAATTCCCATCACTTATTCAATGCTAACTGGTACAGGGAAAAGACTTTTCCACTGGGGTCCGTATCAGGACCAAGTTAGACAAGCAGGCCTGGAGGCCTGGGCTAAGCTAGAGGAGGGACCCACTGAATCACCTACACCTGGCACAATGCAAAAACTGGGGGAGCTGCTTCTGGACTTTATTGTCCATGTGCAGACCAGCCTTGAGAGGAAATTGCCTCCCAGTGGGCTTAGAGACCAATTTACTAAGCTTCTAGTCTGGGAAGGTATGAACCAAGATACTAGGATGGCTTGTGCTGGCCTTAGGGAAGGGTCCATGAGTCAATGGGTTGTAGCATCGCAGAATGTCAGGACCCAGTCACATACCAACCAGACTCTTGTGGCAGCCCTTCAGGCCCAGACCCAAACTCTAGCCTCTTCTATTACTCAAGCCCTGATGGCTGGACAGCAAAAGCAAACAACTGGGAAATGTTTCTTGTGTGGCGAACTTGTTCATTTTAAGAGGGATTGCCCACAAAAGGGCAGTAAGACTCAGGTGCAGAAGGGATGCCCCTCTATCTCCCTGCCCTCGCTGCCACAAGGGGTACCACTGGGGTTCAGAATGCTGCTCCAAATTTGATATAATGGGAAACCCATCACAAATCAACCTTTAAACTAGATGGGGATGCCTTCCAGTCCCCTTAACCAAAGGAAGGAAAGATGCACCTTCAGTTAACTGGACCATTCCAATGGTAGAAGGGTTCAGACACAATATGACTTCGACATTTTGGGTACAAAGATCCCAATGCCTGATAGACACAGGATCTGACAGGACAGTCCTCAGACAGGAAGAAGTCCCGACCAGCTGGGATCTCATAATCAAGCACCTATCAAGGGGGTTGAGGAAAGGTCTAGGTCTCAAGAAATGGCCAGTCCCATAACCTGGGTGAGGCCAGACAAGACATAAGAAAGTTCAAACCTCCTGGGGTTGTCTGCAAACCTTTGGGGACAAGATTTGTTAGGACAAATGGATGCTATGTTACCATTGACCACCTAGCCTTTTATCATGATAAAACTGAGCAAGATGTCATCGAGCAGACCCCCAACACCTGGATTCACTCCCAAAAGTAGAGGCCACTGCCTCCAGGGTCCTCCCATTAAGTGGGCACCTGGTAAGCCATAATGGGTGGAGCAGTGGCCATTACCTGAGCTTAAACTTAAGATGCTCAAGGAAACCACCAGAAATCTGCTTAAATAAAGACAGATAAGGCCTTATCAATTACACCTCACTGTAATTGATCTAAAGGACTACTTCTCAATTTCTCTTCATGAGGAGGATTGCAAAAAATTCACCTTTTCCATTTCTACAGTTAACTCATCTCGACCTGACAAGACATATGAATAGACTATTCTCCCCCAAGGGATGGCCAGTAGTCCAGTATTTTGTCAACAATATTTGTATAGAATCCTCTCTCCTTATTTTGATAAAGATAATACCCTTCTATATGTTTATAAGAATGATATAATAATTAGGCATTTGGAGGAATCAGGGTTAACTCCCTGGGTAACTACTATTGTTGATATCCTTCAACAACATGGCTTTAAAATATCCCCCCAAAAATACAAAAGGTACCCTCATTTTATATATTGGGATCCCAATTAACACTGACTCAAGTCAAAGTGAATGGACCCCAATTAATCCTGCTTGAGCCTCTCACACCACCACAAAAAAAAGCCTTTTGATCACTCTCAATGGCTACAAACACATATGTGTATGTATATATATATTGTGGCACTGGGGATCAAACCTAGAGCTTCAATATACTAAAAAAATATTCTACCAGAGTCATATCCCCAGACCCTAGGTTTTATATTTTTATAAACACTACCAAATTACCCCTTAAAAGTTTACCCATTCAACTATTTAATCAATATTTATTGAGCCCCTATCTTCTAGGAGGTATTGGGGTCCCTGTCTACAGCTATATGATTAGAAGTTACAATGGCTATGAAAGGGTCTATGAAGCACAGAAAGGCAGGTGGACAACCAAGGCAAGTTCACCACCCTCTCAACACATGCACACTGTTTGCATGGGAAGCTGACCAGGTACCTCCTACCATTTACCTAAACAGTTTTTCACTTTTATCTCAATTTATTGATTGGGTTGTTTAATTTCTTGTTGAGATTTTTGAGTTTTTTGTGTATTCTAGATGTTAACCCTCTATCAGATGTGTAGCTAACAAAGATTTCCTTCCATTCTATATGCCATCTCTTCATTCAATCAACTATTTCTTTGGTAAGCAGAAACACTTTAATTTCATGAGATCCCATCTGTTCATTGTCGGCATGGTTTCCCAAGCAACCAGAGTCCCATTAAGAAAGTCCTTGCCTGTGTCTATTCCATCAAGTATTTTCTGTTTCTTCCTATGATAGTTTCAGAGTTCTGAACTTTACCATTAAGGTCTTTGTTCTATTTGGATTGATTTTGCACAGTGAAAGATGGGTATCTTATCTTCCTTATATATGTGAATATCCAGTTTCTCAATGCCATAATGAGGCTGCCTTTTCTCTGATGTATATTTTGGCATCTTTGTCAACCATCACAAGACTGCAACTATGTGTTTATATTTATGCCATCTATTCTACTGCATTGACCTACAGAGGTCTATGTTTGTGCTGGTGCCATGCTCTGTTTGTGCTGTGCGTGGATGTGTGTACACATAGAGAGACCAGAACTGTTTTCTTCAATTATTTTCCATCTTGTGTTTTGAGGCAGGGTCTCTCACTGACCCTGGAGCTCACAGATTCAGTTAGAGTAGCTGGCCCACAAGCCTCAGTGACCCTCTTGTCTCTACCTCTTCAGTGGCAGCACACAGTGCCACAAAAGCTTCTTACTTGGGTGCTAGGCAGATGTACTCATGTCTTCATGCTTACAAGGCAAGCACTTTTCCCAATTGAGCCAGCTCCCCAGCCCTGTGATGTGTTCCCCCCTATGACTCTGTAGTAACTTATAGTGATGCCTATAGCATATTCTTTTGCTCAGGGGTGTTTTTGCTATCTGGGCTCTTTTCTGTTTCCATATAAATTTTAAGATTTTTTTCTATTTCTGTAAAAAATGACACTGGGATTTTGAAGGAGATTGTATGGAATCCTCAGATTGCTTTTGATAATATAACCATTTTCACAACATTAATTCTTATGGCACATGAGCACAGAAATCTTTTGATTTCTTTCTTCAGTATTTTCACTACAAGCCTCTTTCAGCTTCTTGGTTAGATTTGTCGGTCAAGCTTCCTTTCTTTTTTTAGGGAGGCAATGTGAATGCAGTTGTTTTCTAATTGAGTTTGGCAGCCTGTTGATTATTGATATATAGGAAGGAGATCGAATGATTCATTTATGTTCTTTGTATTCTTGGGCAGTGGCTCTTTGAGCTACAGATGTTCATCTAGTCCAAAGGAAGGTCAGAACTTGTGTTGGTATAGCTCTAGCAGGTGCTGGTACTCTGGACAATTGTGGGATAAATTTACAAAGTCATTAATGTAAGTAATGAACCGAGAGCCAATACCTCGTCTTGTTCATATTTGCATCCAACCACAGCTCAGCACTGGAGGTATAATGTATCACTGGGTCAAGCTTATCCCAGATAATCACACACTCTCAGTGAATCGAGGGAGATATTATATTTGTGTGACTCTTATAAGAACAGTAACCAGAGATCCTCTGGGGTTTTGTTCAGATCATCCATTCTGAGTTAAACAGGAGACACTGAGGGGAAACAGAGCCTGTGTCCTCTTCAACACTAATTCTTGGGTTGTCCAAAAACATTGCACAAAGTCATAACATTCAAAAGAAAATCTTAAAATCAACATCACTATGGTATCATGTTCTTCACTTCTTCCACTAATGCGCAGCGTATCAGGCTATCACATTAAATTTATAGAGATCTTCAAAGAGTCAAGGCCTACAGTCCTGGCCTTAGATTGCTGCTATAAACAGCCATTTCATTTTATTGCTGGATCAGTGTCTGGTGTCCAGAGGTCAAGGACTCAAATTCACTTTCATCTGCTACATTCCCAACCTTCGCACCCGAACAACTGGATTTTCCCTCATAGTCATCATCTGGAGGGCACACGCCTCGTCCTGGAAGTGGGGAGAAGCTCCTCAGTAATTCCTTCCAAGTCTTCTCACCCAGTACCCAACAGAAGCAGCATGCTGAAATCCCACAACACTGGTAATAAAGGTGCATCCGGCTATGAGTCAGCCCCCACCTGCATCATGAGAAACTGCACCTTGCATGACTCGGTCTGCCTCCCACTCTGTCAAGATTCCAGAGCCCTGGCCCCACCCCCAGCACACACATATACCAGTCTCTGCTTTCAGTGGCAGACAGAATGATTTAACATGTCTGGGAATTCTAGAGTAAGCAGGTTAAGCACAAAGGTGAAGTTATTGTCTCCAGTAATACTGAAACATATGCTGTTGAAACCCAGTGGCAAAGAGGACACTTGTCTTCCTTTAGTGGGTCTGCATGACACCATACACTCTACAAAGAAATGTCCAGGTAGAATCATTCATGTCATTTTTTAATACATAGGGACTCTTGGTTTCTCATTCACGGGTCACTGCCGTAAAACAACAACAACAGAAAAAAAAAACAGAATTGCTAGTCCTTCAGCACTAAGGAGACATAGGGGCTTGAATACAGGCCTCACTCATGCATGTTAGGCAATGCTCTATCATGAAGCTACCTCCCAAGCCTTAAAATTCTGTGAGACACACACCAAAATTTGATGCAAAGCTACAGGTAGATTTTATCAGTCATAAATATATATAAAATTGGTAATTCTAAAAGTCACATAGCAAGAACCAACAGAAATTCTGTACTCAATTTAAAGAAAACAGATTAGGAAGAAATTGTCTCTCACAAGAAAGAAAGCTGTCTCTGGTGGAGAGCAGAAAGAGAGAGACCGCCCGGAAAGCATCCAGGAGCCTTCCAGGCCTTGCACCAACAGCATCATCCACACACCTGCCATATCAGTCCAGGGCAGCAGAACGGGCTCTGTGGGTTAAAACTTATTGGCAAGGATGATGCTAGGAATGGTCAAAATACTCATGTCTAACATGCAAATGAGAAGAGTTTCCCCTCATTCAAATTATCGTCCATGGCCAAAGCACAGACATATGAGATAGAAAAGAAAGCTTTGTGGCAGAGTTGAAACTATTGGGTTAGTATTATATTTAAGGAGATGACCATGAATTTGTTAGCCTCTATCTTTCCTTTCTTGTGTGGTACCTTAAGGTCATATATTCTTTATGTTTAGGTCATGATTTGCACATAACTTGGATACATATTCCAAATCTGATATCAAGTTGCACTGTTTCTTAAAGTCTTTGGTTTCCATGTCTAAAGTGAGTATAACACCCATTTTTTAAGATGTTTTACTGTCTCTGAGTTAGTTGCCTGTTACAGTGTCTGACCCATGTTATATAAGTACATCATAGTTGGTAAAATGCCTTGGTGCCATTGAATAACCCTTCTGTACACTGTGAAGATGTGTTGCTCTCATTGTTAATAAAAAGTTTATTGGCTGATGGCTAGGCTAGGCAGGATTTGGGGGGCAGAAAGGATGCTAGGGAGAAGAAGGGTGGAGTCAGAGGAGATGCCATGAGATACAGAGTGATCAGGATGGGAACAATGTATAAGGAGCCATGGGGTAGATTAATAGAAATGGGTTAGTTATAAGAGCTAGCTAAAAACAAACCTAAACTATTGACTGAGCATTTATAATTAATAAAGTCTCTATGTGGTTATTTGGGAGTGACTGCCTGGACACAGAGAAACTCTGCCTACATCTTGCTTGGCTCATCACTATTACCACATATTCCAAGACATTTCCCAGGGTTCTCATGGCAGCAGGGACAGAGAGTAACATGCCTATAAAAGAAAGAGCACCCAAAGAGTTCACTTGGCCACATCGACTTTTAAATCAGAGTAACTCCTCATTAGGCATCTAATACACTGCACTTTTATTGTACTTTATTCCAGTCCTTTGTATGTATTTTTTTAATTATCAAAGACAACTAAATGGACATGAAAATGGGCTCTGATTACATGTGAGCCTTTAAAGAATCCTAACATAACAAAAATTTAAAAAAATGACAAAACATACTTTTTTGACAGACTTTGTCTAGGTAGCTCTGGCTGACTTGGAATTCACTGTGTAGACCAAGCTAGCCTCAAACTCACAGAGATAGGCTGGCTGACTTCTGCAATTGTCTCTCCCTCCTGGGCATTTTTTGTTTATTCTAGTTGTGTGAACTGGACGCAGACCTGTATGCCATGTAAGTAGATCATTCCTCTCTGGTTCATTTTATGCTAAGCATAATTCCTGGCACTTGGAACTTTGCTGTGCCAATGTGGGAGGGTTGTCTAGAAGATTCATGGGATCTTGGGCTATATAATCCAAGCATAGAGTCCAGGATACCCATTTTAGGAGAGAAAATAAGCAAATACTGAAAAATCCAACACCAAAACACTTCTGAAAGACAGCATGGCCTATGGTGTAGAACACACACTGGCCAAAGGGGCCATCAAGTTCAGGACTTAAAAACTACACTTCAGAGAAGCTCTGCATTAAGTTTCCAATCCCCAGATGCCTGTCCACCCGATAGGACATTAGCCTAGAAGCAACAGTCTTTGGAATGTTGATCTCTAACTATGCTCATAAAGAAAGGCAAAGGTTGTTTTCTAGGATACACTGGCCCAGGGAGAGGGGACAAGGAATCAAGAGTCCCATGGCTCGCCTACATCAGTTAGGTGGTTAGCTCATGTGACGCAAACATCACCTTCAGGTCCTGAGTCTGCCTGAGACTCAGAGCGGGCACATCTAGATCCTCTTGTTCTCTTCCACCTAAACATCCCCCTCCTCCTTACTTTAGAAAGGAAAAATTGGGACGATACAAGGAAGTAAAATTGACCACCTCTAATCTACTTGATTCACCTATAGTCTTTATTCCCAAGTGTTCAAAAAAAAATTCCTGTTTGCCAGGTGATGGTGATATTCAGAGGAAGAGACAGGCAGCTCTCTGTGAGTCTGAGGCTAGCCTAGTCAATAGAGTGAATTTCAGGACAGTCAGGGCTACACAGAGGAACCCTGTCTCAAAAAACAAAACAACAAAAGAAGGCCTTTTTTAATGTTCTTTCATTTATTCATTTACTTATCAATTCTTCAGACAAATTCTGACTATACAGACAAGATCAGGCTATAACTCAAGAAGAGCCTCCTGCCTCAGGCTCCCAAGTACTGGGATCACATGTGTGCACCCCCAACACTCAGGCAACTTTTTAAAATTTAAAATTACAAGAACTTTTCAAGGGCAGGAAGACTCTTCCAAACACTGTTCAGTAAGAGGTACCCAGTGTTTTATCGTAAGAATGCCATTATCACCAGCCATGTGCTATCTGCCAACGGCTCTGCCACATCCTAATACCACTATCTTGGTAAGTTTTGATGGAATCATCCGGTGTGTAAGCAATCCCTTCTAATCTGTCACCTCTAAATGTGATAAACCTGTCTCCCTCATCTTTTTTCCCAAATGCTTGACAAACGTCTTTTGATAGAATCATTTGCTTCTTGCTTGACATTCATCCCCTTGTCAACATTCTGAGTTTTTCAAGTAAGAATTCAAATTAAGGGCAAGTTCCCAGATCATCCTAGGTAGCTGGTCCTTACACTAATTTGATGCTTGTTTGCTGACTGCTTTCTCTGGAACTGTCCGCCAACAAGATGGCTCAGTGGCACCTAAGTTCAGAATCTACCAGAGGACAGAACTCACCTCCATATTCTCAGCACAGCATTCTTTCATGCAATATCTCTCTCTCTCTCTCTCTCTCTCTCTCTCTCTCTCTCTCTCAAACACACACACAATAAGAATTTAAAAACTATCTGCAAGGTTTTACAAAGTACTTATGCGAGAACTTCTGCCTTTATTCACAAAAATACTAATTGCTAAAATTGAAAAACTATGAAATTTAAATTTTTTAATTAAAAGAGAGTCTCTACAGTGCCCAAAACACATTTTGGTAATATATCTAGATTACAATATTTTTCCTTTTTTTTCTGTTTTGTTTTGTTTTTCGAGACAGGGTTTCTTTGTGTAACCCTCGCTGTCCTGGACCAGGCTGGCCTCAAACTCAGAGAGTCATCCGCCTCTACCTCCTGAGTGCTGGGATTAATGGTGTGCAACCATCTCCCATAACAACAAAAAAAAAAATCATGTACCAAGAGACAAAAAGTCCCGTGATTTAGGAGTTTTTATCTATTGGGCAGTACTAACACTAAACAGGTAAGATTCTGGAGATAAGATTCTCCTAATGACAGCACGAATCTGGGTGGGAACGACAGGTTCCCCTGACATTTTTTTAAACAATGGGCAGGAAAGGGTAACTCGCTTCACCACAGAAGCTAGGAGAACCACAGAGGACAAGCAAATGGGTCCCCATAGTCAAGAGCCTCAAGAGAAGAAGGGAAAACAGGAGGGAGAAAAACACATTTTCCATTCACATCTTTTTGAAAAGCAGCGTTTCTTGCTGAAAATATGATGAAAAGTGTGTCAGATGTTCTCATTCTAAGTGAGAAGTGACACACGATGTCAAGACTGAAAACCGCCTTGGCAAAGAGCCACCGTTCGTTGCCACTGCACTATCACTAGGCTGTTGTCCCGGATGAAGACAAATTCCCCTTGGAAACTGCGTTTGCGATTCTGATGTAAGCTGGCAGCAGTGTTATCTGCTGGAAGCAAGAGAATCTGAAAGGGATACACAGTTAGAAATGGCCTGGATTAGGTGAGATTGGTCCAGTTTCAGACAGGAGAACCAGCGCGAAAGAGGTGCCATTCTCCACAAGGATGCCCCCAAATACAACCTGGAAAGAGTGATCGGGGTAGCTGTTGTTTCTTCCATGTCCCTCAATTCTCCTGCAAAGAAGCCCGGGCCCTCCGGGCTCAAGAGGCAGCTATGCTGGACCGGCTCACAGTTCTCAATGATTGACAATGAGAATTTGCTGAGCCAGGCTCTGCCCGTCTCTCCTGTAACTTCTACCAATGTGTTTGAGCCATGTGCTCACAGAGTGCCAGAAAATACAGACACTGAAGTGACTTTGAATATATAAGGTCTTTTAGTGGGGCCAGTGTTTGGGAAGTGAACAGTTTTCACAAAGCAACGATTCAAGAAAAAAATACAGTGTGCTATATTTAATACATACATACGCATACACTGCTTGCTAAAATTTATGGATTCGCTCTCGCTTGGTGGGACGAGAGGGAGTTAAGTGACTATCCAAGTGTCCAGCCTGCCTCTGAGCATGTGACCACTGGATGACTGTCATGTGGTTTCTGAAACCCCATCTCACTTCAAGCCCAGCTTTCACATTGTCTCTTCTACACTGGACGGACCTTGGAGAGACCTTGCCACACCCTCTTGTTAGTAGCAATCATCACCACACTGTGGCAAAGCCACCACCCCTTTATTTCCTTTCTCCAGCTTATGTTCTGTAAGATGTGGTGGCTGCTTCTGGAAATTGCACGAGCTTTGGGTCAAGGTCTCTATTATCTGCTTCCCCAGCCACCATGTAAATTCCATAACTGTGAACAAGACCTGGCTCTGTCTTATTCATCATGTATCACAATCCAGACTACAGTGCCTCATATACAGCAAGGGCTCAATACATATGTGTCAAATAAATCTAAATGTGGACTTGTGACCCACTAGATAAACCCTGTCCATTCATCCTTACAGTAAAAAAACAAGGCCTCATCCTGTCCCCAAGTGTTTTCAGAGAATGTGTAAGAAGACCATACATATGTGTGTTCTTGACTCCAGTAAACTCACAAATATGTATAACCCAAGTCTGAATTCCTGCTAAAAACAGAAATTCTTGCATGTCTCTGGGATCTTACAGGACATCAGAAAGTACATCAAATGCTTCCAAAGCACTTACATATACAAAACTAATCCCTCTTTCCCCACATACACTAAAACAAACAGATGATAATGATATAACCCCAAAGAACCTTGTCATCAAGATAAACTACGAAATGACATGTTTTCCTGTTTTGAAAGTCATTTTCAGGCCCTCACCAAGTACCTAGGCATTTTTAAGTTACCAAGGACAATTCCTCATTCAAAAGGTTAGACACTCTTGGCCTAAAGACAATAAAAAACAATGAAAATCAACAAGAGGACCAAGGTCAATAAACTCCAGGCTCAAGAGCACTTCTGAAACCCATATAAGACAAGAGGAGTGGGGGACAGCAGGAAAAAGACAAAGAAAGAAAATACATAAACCATTTATGGGCATATATAATGGGAATTATATTTCTGCATTGCTACAAAATGTAGCAAAATAAATTGCATCTAAGTGATATATATGTAATAAAGCCTGCGAGGTGAAACCATCACATCACTCCATTCAGAACAATTCATTGCATAGAGACATTAGTAGACTTAAAAAGATGTATAAAAGAATCATAAACTTATTTTGTTATAGTGATTTAGCAAACTAACTAGAAAGTATACGTTCACATGAGCATATATCATAACTTCCAATGCTGCCAGCACTGAAAGCCTCTTTATCAACAGGGGCAGTTCTCTGGGAAATGTCTCAGATCTCACCAGCAAATATGGTGCCATGTGCAGAGCTGCTGAAGTTCTCAGAGACAGCAAATTTGCCGTTGTCAATAATGTGAGTCTATAGCCAACAGTCTCTTGAGGCCTTAAAGCCACGCTTTCAGTGGCAACAATGTCCGTGAAGTAAGACTAACTATGGCCTACTGACTATGTATGTCTTATACACAGTTCTAACTGCTTTATGCATCTACAGTTAAGGAATGTTTCCCTCCACAGCCCTGTAAATGATGCTATCAGTTTCCCTCAGTGAGGAAAATGAGGCACAGGGAATTGTTGCTTCTCACCCAAGATGACACAGACTGATGTGGCAAAGCCGTGATTCGAACCCAGGTAATCTGACTGATGCTACATGTGTATAAACACACCACTGTCCTTTCTCCCTCTAGCTAAAAACCATACAGAACATCTTAGGACACGTTCACATCTTAGAACAACATAGCCAATTTCAATATCATTGTGTTAGATGGCTCTTGCAAAAAATTCCTAACAGCTATATGTGTTGTGGAGGAGGAAGCAAGAGAAAGACCAACTTCTTAGCATGAAATCCCTTAGAACGAGGCAAGAGTCCAGTTCATTGTTTTTTTTTTTTTATCATGGTCTTGAGTAAATGGACAAAACCAGTCTTATAGGTAGATTAAAAGGATAAATATTTGCCACACAAAAAGCTAGCCCTAGCCCCCAACTGCCTGACCTTTACACCTCATGTTGATCAATGCTGCTGAAAATCCCCACTTCTCTTAAAGGGCAATCACTCCTACAGTGATCCTTTCAGCTTCACGGCATGTCAGTAAAGGTGAACGTGATTCAGCACTGCTGGTCTATTGCTCCACTCTGCACCTAGGTGGGGATTTACGCTGGTAGGCTGATCTATACCATGCCCAGGAAACATGACCTCAACCAACACGCCAAGCCTCTCACATGCTCCAAACCAAGAGTGGAGACCCAGGAAGGTCACACACTTTGCTATGAAAACTTTCATAACCATCCATGGGTCAGGGGAGCTGTTGTCCCAGAAGCATAGGGGTACATGTGAATGAGGCTGGAGCAGAAGCAACCCCGATGAACCAAACACAGCTTGGGCTAGCATAACACAGAAGCACATGCAGAGAGGTTAGGAACAACAAACCACTAAAACCCTTGGCTTAAATTCAGTTTCAGTATGTCTAACTCTACTCCTACTTTTCCCAAGAAAAGCCAGATTCTAGGCAGGCAAGTTAAGAAGTCACCTGGGATGCCCATCTACACCAATGCAGAGGGCCTGGACGCTTTGCTGGAAACAATGCCTACATATCTCAGTGAACACTGAGACATTGAGCGTTTACCCTTGCTGACTACTGTTCATGGTCTGTGTGCTACCAGAGGTAAAGGGCAAATATCAACCCAGCTACAGACCCTTCAATCTACAATGGCAACCTGTCTGCCATTATGGCAGACACATATGCACATATATGCTGTGCAGTAGTGGCACAAAAGTTACAGGAGTAACCAACCACCATCTGGTCGGATTTAAGGCCTGCTTCATGTGATAGAACCCATGCCTGATATTGCTCAGGTGGCCAAGAGCCAGAGACTGGATAGTCTATGCATCTAGGAGGAAAATAAATCAAATACTCTTCTTTTGCTAACAGACATAGCAATCTATACCGGGCGGTGGTGGCGCACGCCTTTAATCCCAGCACTCGGGAGGCAGAGGCAGGCGGATCTTTGTGAGTTCAAGACCAGCCTGGTCTATAAGAGCTAGTTCCAGGACAGGCTCCAAAGCCACAGAGAAACCCTGTCTCGAAATACCAAACAAAACAAAACAAAACAGACATAGCAATCTAATGATAGCTAACAACTTCCTGCTATACTCATAGATCGGCATCTTGCTTAGCCATCAGAGAAGCTTCCTTCTGAAGTAGATGGGAACTAACGTAGAGACCCAAACCTGGCCAGTGTGCACAGAGTGAGAGACTTTAGAAAACGCTCAGTCCTTCGTGGGATATCTTCATCAAACTCCTCAGAGATCAGTGAAGGATGGGAAAGAGGCAGAGGAAAGACTGTAGAAACTACTGAGGATGGAAGATACCAGAGAAACAATGCCTTTCAGACACAACAGGACTGACATAGGACCTCAGAGACGGTGGCAGCACACACAGGCCCTGCACAGGTCCAAACCAGAAGGGACCCCAGCACTGAGAGGGGAACTGGACACACACCATCGTCCCTAACCCAGAAGCTGTCTCCAGTTGACAACCACTTACAAAAGGAAGAAAAATCAGCATTCTGCAATGGGGTCTCCCAGAGATGCAAACTACACCTAAGGGCAGGCCAGTATACCCAGCAGTAGAGACCAACACAAAACCAATTCATTGGTATTTTTGGAGATGCTTTGGTCTCATAATGCTTTGTTTGGCCATTTTTTACCTTAAATATCTTTGGCTTATATATTATTGTTTCCAATTTTGTGTTTTTATGGGTTTTATATTTATGCTTGTGTGTGTGTGTGTGTGTGTGCACATGCCTATGTAAGTGTTTCTCATGCTTCCCTTTGTTTTTTTTTTCTATTTACTTGTTTTGTTTTACTCTGGTTTGATTTATTTTTTTATTTGCCTATTCATTTCCTACAGAGGGAAAGAAGGCATGAAATCAAACAGGTAGGAAGGTACGGAGGATTCAGGAGGAGATGAGGGAAGGGAGACAGTGACCAGAATACATTACATGAAAAATTGTTTTCAATTAAAAAGAACACAACCATTACATCCACCCCCAAAAGAAAAGAAAGAAATATTATGGGACAGAGGAAGCCGTCACTGTGTAAGCAATCTGTGATGCTGAGAGGACCCTGATCGATACTCTACAGGGACACGAACCTCATGCAGTAGCAAGTAGACCGTCACCCAAGGGACTTGGGCTAAGCTCAGTGACAGACATGGGCCAGATCAGCAACAAACAATAGCCTCTACTCACAGCAGGCACCAAAGCAGGACAGGAGAGTTGGTTCAGTGGCAGAGTAAACTGATGAGAGAAACTACCGTTTTCTTCTGAACATCCCACAAAGTTTAAAGACCTTTGTTCTTCCAGGGCAACATGATCGTTTCTGCCTTCTCACTCCCCTTCCTTACTCAGTTAAGAACCAGGTTAAAATCTCAGCTCTGTCAAAATAAGTTCAACAGTACTGGTTTGATTTGGGGAGCAGGTGGGGTGGTAGTGTGTTTATTTACAAAACCACTTTTACTGTGTAACATAAGAATGTAGTTTTCTAATCACACAAACTATTTTAATAATCACTTTTGGTAAACTGTGCCGTTAACTACACTCACACTGCTATGCAGCCATCATCATCACCACAGTTCCTTTATGTCTCAATCTCTGTGAACATAACAAGAGTAACCAGGTTGAGATTAAAGGTAGACACGTAAAAGTCTTTATTTCCAAGTTAAGACACACACTCACCAGGAGTTTCTGATAATTCAGACAGAACAGAAGCAGAGACTACTCTGTCCCTTAGGGCTGACAGACTCTGGCAAGCCTGCGAACTCCCAGGGAAGATGGAACAAATGGTCCCTTCCCCTTCGGGCACTAAGAAGGCTCATGATCTGCTTGGCAACTAGGGCATGGTTCAAAGATCTTTTCCAAGGATTGTGTTCATGATTCTTCTCTCGCTCCTACTAGAAAGCAGTTTATAGAATCTCTTAAAAAGAAACGCTCCAGGCAACTTTGGGGAGTGTGGGCTGAAGTCATCTATGGGTCATCTCAAGGGCATGACCTTGAAGACTACAGCAGAGAACCAGAAGTTGCAGATCGGGGGTAGGCAGAAGGCCATTCAGATGCTTCAGAACAGCATCCTCCCTTTGTGTGTGTGGCACACTAGCCACACTCACACAGCCAGTAGGAGAAAGAAGGCATCCCAACTACTCAATTTAAGGCTTCTTCCCTTTTGCTCATTAGTAGCTAAGAACATACGTCCACCAGCACCCATAAAGAACTTTTCAGATATCTGAAGGCAATTAATTGACTCTTATCCTCCTCGTGGGTAAAATAAACATAAGAGAGGCTTGCTAGAAATTCTATAGAAATCGGATCCTCTGGCATAGCTCTCCTAGGTTAAACGGGTTTCCTCCTATCATGGACATGGTCTGCTTAAGCCTGTAAGACATCAGACAAAGGCCTGATCTCCAAGATATACAAAGAACTCAAGAAACTGGACATAAAAATTCTAAATTCCCCAATTAAAAAATGGGGTAATGATCTGAACAGAGAATTCTC
>JAQHUG010000445.1:881439-894516 GCA_028555095.1 Dicrostonyx torquatus | reverse complement strand
AAAAAAAGTACAGTCTAAGGGTCCATATCAATGTAAAGTCCATTCTGGCATTATTTAGCCAAGCAAAACTTTACACACTGTTAATAGCCAACAATGCAACATAAATGAGATACAGGTACACTTTTATTATATATAAATAAGAAAAATAAAGGCTGTTCATATATATATATATATATATATATATATATAAAGAATTGTGCAGAACCTTGAGGTATCTAAGTGTGGTATCAGAGGCAGCGAAGACACACGTTCTCAACCTCGGCAGGGTGTTCACCAAGTCACTCCAAAGTATAAGCTTCAAGCCCTCTCTAACAGTAGCAGGAGTAGATGGAGGCTGATTGACAGGGTCTAAAATTCTTATTTCCCTCAGCCCTGAGATACCAGGTCTTTGTTTCTGCCACAGCATCTTATCTTCCAGAAGTCTACACATCTTCATCATTACACAATCGCAACATGCTACAGCTGGGAATAAAAGCTCCGCGGAAGAACAGAAGCAGTATACTTAAGACCGCCTAAGTTTTTAACTAGCCCCCATGACTAAACATGCATGTGCTGAGCCTCACACGGAGCCTTCGGCCTGCCTGTGGCGCAGCATGTACCAGAGTTTCCTGTATGCATGTGGGAGGTGGGCAAGAGTTTCGCCATCTCAGCTGAATGCTGGGAAGCAGCCCACCAATTCAGAACACACTGGCTGTGAACAAGCACCAACTGGCAAGTCAAAGGACCTGATGTTAGCGTAGCCTCAAAAGGAAGGATTAACCAAGGCTCTCGGGAAATTGAATCCTAAGCTTTAATAAATTTCACTACTTTAGTCCATTAATTCTGTTCTGGGGGCTTATCCTACGGAAATAATCAAGCCTGCAGAAGGGCTTTTATGCGCAAAAGTATTCATCAAGATGAAAAGGTGCATATTCAACGACCAGAAAGTGATTTTAAAAGTCAAGTATATAAAAGGATATTATACAGTAATTTAAAGCCATATTTATAAAAAATGTTCATACTGTAATACAAAAAGTGAATGATCCACTTATAAAATTGAACATGCATTATGAACACAGCTCTGTATGTGGAATTTTGCACAGGGGGAAAAGATTGAAAGGATCTAAGTCAGAATGCTAACAGAGAGGAAGTTTGTACAGGATGGCCATGAATTTGTAACTCATTTACTTCTTTTGACTTGTCTACGCTTTCCAAATTTTCTTACAGTGAGCAGATATTACTTACAAAAAGAAGGTTTCGGGGACGGGGTTGCTACAAATTATCACCTAAGCAACTAAGATCATTTTCAATATGTTCTGAGAACATCAAAAACAATCTATCAACTCCTATATACATAGATTAGCTCAAGAAAACCCCTGCTGGAAATATGATCTTCATCTATGGGTAGAGCAGAGGATGGAAGAGCTGACTTCTAACCACATGGTGAGGGAAGGTGAAAGGGCTTCTAAGTTTTCACCATCTTCAAATGTCACAGACTTGAAATAAGCGACGGCCTTCCCATGCAAACATCCTCAGAGGCCACCTGCTCTTCTCACAGCCAGATTGCAGTCTCCTGAGCCTCGGCCTAAGAAACAAAATCGCTGCCTACCTGATTATGGGACAAATTCTTTTAAGTTAAGGTATGATTAACGGCATAGTGGTTCTTTTTTTTTCCTTGTCCCCAAGCAAGAGTTAAAACTAAATGCACTGAGAACACATGAAGCAACATTCTCTCCTCTTAACCCAGACAATTAGCAAACTCGTTCCCATCTCTAATTTCAAGAGCATGTGGGATGAAACGTGGGATAAAACTGAAAAGAACAAAAAGCAACTAAGAAGGTCAGCAATAACTGTCTTTCCCCGTCAAGGTCAACAGCTTATCTTTGCCATCCTACATCATAGAAACTGTTACAAGGGACACAAAGAGAGGGGACAGGAGCTAAGATAATTAGCCAAGGCTATAGGAACCCCCAGCCGGCTAGCCCAGTTTCTTAGTTACTTTTCCTGGTACCCAATAAAACACCCTGACAAAGGCAATTTAAGGGAGAAAGGGTTTATTTTGGTTCAGACATCAGAGTTACAGTCCACTGTCACAGAGGGGTCACAATAGCAGAAGCGTGAGACAGCAGGTCGCAAGACATCCACAGTCAAGCAGCAGAGAGTGAGGAACGCTTGCGCTCAGCTCCCCTATATACAGTACTGGATCTTAGCCCAGGGAAATGTGCCACCTACCCACCGTAGGTGAGTCACCTCAATCAGCATAACCTCCCACAGGCATCTCCAGAAGCCATCTCCCAGGTAACTCTAGAACTCATCAGTTGACAATTGAGATTAACCACCAGAGCCAAGTATTTACACGTCCTCGATTTGTCTCACCAGTTGCTTCCTAGAGACCTGGGGAAGCTACAAGCCATCACCCTGAATGCATACATGAGCTGTGATAAATAGTACCAGGCACCCAATAGCATCTTATAATGAGACGGTTAGTTAAGGAAGGCACAAACAAACGGCACACCTTCGTTTGAAACTGAGTCTCCCAACCCATCTTCTGTCTCTCCTGAAACACCATTCTATGATTTCAGCCCATCTTCAGTCTCTCCTGAAACTCCATTCTCTCTATGATCCTGACATTTTGCACTTCTAGGCTTTCATGGACACAAAAATCCATGGTGTTGTTAGAATAAAGGTAGGTAGGTCCTGATTTAGCAGATTTAGGTGATGCCGAGACTGACCAAATTCTGATCTGAGGGCAAAACCCAGGTAGTTGTATGGTTCCCCCACTGAATCCAATACATAGCTAGACGTGAACAGGACACTGAAACTGGCAAAATGATTTAGTAAGTAAAGGCGATTGCTACCAAGTCTGATGACCTGAGTCCATCCCCAGGTCACATATGGTAAAGGGCAAGAACTGACTCCCTCTGGTCTCCACATGTGCATCATGGCATTGTGTGTACATGTATGTGTGCGCGCACGCACACACACTTAACTAAGTAAGTACTAATTGTTTTAGAGTAAGGTAGAAAGCAATAGAGGAGGACACTGGAAGGAAAAACTAAAAAAGAAGGCCACTGGCCCTTCCTACTCTGGGCTCTACCAATCGTTCTCCATGGCCCAGCAACACCGGCTTGACAGTACTGGCCTCAGAGGTGCTGTAAAGATTAAGAGAGGAAAGAAAAAAAAAAGAGAAAGAAAACAGGTGGGGCACACAGGGCCCAGCACGCTGAGCTCTCAGGCATATTAGCCACAGTTATCATTTTGCCACCAATACTGCCCTTGCTCGCGTGACTGTTACTGAAGCAGGCTGACACAAGGAACAGATAAAAGGACAAATCGAGCTCTGGAGAAAAGAATGAGATAAGAAAATGTGAGCCCGGGGAGGAGGTGCCTGGGAATAACCCCTCCCCCAGCAAGCACATGGTGGGCAGAGGGAGCTGCAGGAGCAGATACAGTTGGTAATTACAGTAACAGCTGTCATTTCCTTGGGCTTTCATGTCTGAAAAGCCCGAGCTGTGGTACCTAGCAGGGATGCTCCAAGCAGGATGTGGGGCTGCCTTTACTTCATAGGAAGCCACATGTCGGCCTGTCTTTTCTTTTTTTTTTCCCCTTGGGGTGGAGGGGCAGGAGGACTGGGTGCCACCAAGTGTAAACCACAATGAACCAGACGTCAAGGCAAGCATGGGAGCAGCCTCCGGAGTCAGGAAGAAAATAACAAGTACAGGAGCTATTCACATCCTTGGGAGCAGTGACGTCGGTGTTAACATCACTGGGGATGTTCCTGTCTGGGACTAGGCTGGTGTGATGAGCCTGGGGTTCCTCCTCCTCAAGTTTATCTTGTCCCACATCCTTTGCCTTTTCTATTCTGGTCCCCTCTTCGCAGACTGCTTTTAAGAGCCATTTGACATGCATCTCTACCTGGCTCTCATCCTTCGTTGCCTTCTGGATATCAAGGAAGCTAAGTGACATCTGACCACTTCACAGGAATGCTTCAAAGTCACTACCCTCCACACAGAAGGGAGCATGACCTCCATGAGTAAGCAGGTTTTAACCCTAAACAACCAGAGGTGCGTGGGTTAAGCAATTATTTGAAGGCAGAGATTCCAGCCCAAGACGTCTGAAGATGATTCTAGAGAGCTTGGCTTTGTCTTGTCTTCTGAGTCTATGTTTAAATATCTTTAGCCACGATCATTTGAGGATAACCTTCCCCATCACAGCTCCAGCTGTGAGGTCAGGCCCCCAGGTGACAGCCAGGGTGCTGAGACCTTTAGAGTTAACCCATGCTCCCTTAGTGAGGATGAGGAGCAGACAGGGCCAGACTTGGTCATCTAACTCCACAACAGAACTCTGACTCAACCTCTCATGCCGGTGTCCTTAGCCTTCCTCAGAGTGATATGGCAGAAGCCTAGTTCACCTTCACTAACAAACAGAGACATGAGAAGGAACTGAGCAAGGAAAGAGCCTACTGAATGTCCCTGTGGCTCTCAATTCTGAACCTCGAATCCATTGTCCAGGCACCCCAACATCCTGACCCACTCTCGCTACAAAATTGGAAAAGCCAACAGTTCAAGATTCATAAGACAGCAGCACAGTCTCTTTTCCTATTTCTATCATCTTCCCTTTTAAGTAAAACACACAAAACCCAAACATAGCTCTTTTTACATAAAAAGTATTCTTCCTGGATTCCATAAGGTTATTTTTACATGAAATCATTTCCCTAGGTTCCATACTGTTCCCAATAAACAAGAAGCCATAGGTTCAAAAGACGAAGTTGTTTCCCAAGTTAAATCAGAGAGCCAGAACTCAAAATCAAAAGTCGCTGTATCTCCGGCCATGGTTCTAGCATTAGCCAAAGTGATTCCTCATAAAATGTGCAAACTGGTGGCCAGGAGGGAAAAATAAATCAACAATAATTTCTGGTTTAATCCTAGCTTCTCTGAAGGTTCATTTACAAGAGAGTGATCCTAACTGCAAAGTTAGCTCAGCCACGGTGCCCCACCACCACATTAGCTAGCTCTTTGTCTGATAAACCGGAAGATGGAAAGTAAAGATGGGAAGGGAAAAGTTACTGGTCTGAAATGTATTTCCCCGCAGAGAGTTTTTCTAGCTTTTTTTTTAAAAAAAAAGAATCACTAGTGCATTGTTCTGCAAATGATACAGCCCTATTTAGAGAAAGGCGGCAAAGTATACTATTATTTTGTCGAAATCGGTTACCATGGCAGCCTGAACCCTTGACTCTGCATGGCCTTCGGCTTACACATTTAAATATACCTCTATGTTATATACAGTTGTTTGGCATTTTGTTACACAGCACCTGATAGTGAAATCACAGCCTCCCAATTATGTGGAGAGGGTTCTCACCTGTGAACGCATTTGTGGCCTGAAAACCAGCTTCCGGCATACTGCTCCCCAGACAAGCCTGTGTTTCAATTCTTAACTAGTCCTGTTGTGAAGAAACCGCCCAGGCGAGGCCTCAGGTCACTTCCATCTTAGCCTGTCCAAGTCCATCACTCTGCTGGTCCAACTTGGGGGAGCATCTGATGCCTGCCGGCTGTGCTCCCACACCCTGTGAGCCGGCACTACCTGGATGGCACACAGTCCAAGAGCATGTGGAACACACAGTCACATCAGCCGTCCAGCCAGAGAGTTGAAGCCATGGTGAGGTCAGGAACGGAGAAGCTGTCCTGTTGTCCTGCTGAAACCCCGCTGTCCCACCTCAAAACAAAGGGCTCCTCGACCTCCCGACAGCCAGCATCTCCCAAGAAGTAGGCAGTCACAATCTCACCAGGGAATCTCAGGATGTTCAGAGCAGATGTTCTCTGCGCTCTGCTTCTTCTCTTCTGGCTGAAATTAAAAAGAAAGAAGTCACTTTCTCCAGGACCTTGGGAACCAGTGAGAGCAGCAGACCTGCTGGGCATGGCGGTGTGTACCTGTCATCCCAGTCCTGGGAGGCTGAGGCAGGTCACTGAGAGGATGGGAAACAGACCAGAGACCTTGCCTCCCAAAACAACACAACAGCAGATTAATAGGCCAACAAAATTAAGAATTAAAACACAGCTCAGCCGTGCCCATGACCCTTCTGTGAATGCTGGGGTAAGGGGTGAGGGGGACACCCCCACTTAGAACCCTCAAACACATTATCCATTTTTTAAGCCACTCTCTAATAGCAGATATAAGCCCACAATCTCCAAACATCTTTCTTCGGCTACTTAGACTTCACACACAACACTTAAGGATCTGATTTCCCAAAGCTGAATCCTGAGGTCTTAGAAGTGGTCTTCAGTTCCTGTCAACTGCCATTGGTGCTCCAAGAATGGGGAATTAAGATCTGGAAGAAGCACACTTACACCATAATGAAGTGATGCTTATCCAAGCAATGAAAGGTGATTTGTCGCTTGGACATAGATCAGAACACATGACACATCCCACCAACAGAATGAGGACAATTTCAAACAACCAGCTACATAGGAGCAGAAGAGACATTTAATAAACTTCACTATCACCCCACCCCTGGAGAAAAGCCCTCAGCATTAGGTCTAGAAAGAACACACCTCAGCACAAAAAGGTGACATAGGGCTGCAGCCAATACCATTCCAATGGGAAAGGCTGAAATGTTTTCATCTAAGACCAGGAACAAGGCAAGCACATCTATCAACACCACACTCACTCACCACACTCACGACACCCTAGCTGGAGAAAAAAGACAAGAGAAAAAAAATGAAAAGCATCCAATTTAGAAATGAAGGCACACTGTCCTTGCTGGCAGACACCTGGGTTTCTATACACAGAAGAGCATAGTCTACTGAAGATCGCTAGAACTAATACAGTTAGTAAAGTTGAGAGCTAAAATATCAACACTTTATAAAAATAAGAACCATTTTTATATATCAATGCAAACTTACTGAGAAAGAAATAAAAATATTCCAATTCACAATGCCTACAGGAAGTGGTGGTGGTGCATGCCATCCCAGCACTCGGGAGGCAGAGGCAGATGGATCTCTGTGAGTTCGAGGCCAGCCTGGTCTACAAAGCAAGTTCTAGGACAGTCAGGGCTATTACAAGGAGAAACCCTGTCTCAAAAAACAAAAAAGAAGGAAAAGGAGAAGAACACAGACAGTAGATAGACAGACAGAAAGAGGGAGGGAGGAAAGAAAGAAAAGTATGCCTACAAGGAGGAGGAGGAAGAATAGAAGGGAAAGAAAGATGGAAAGAGGGAAGGAAACAAGGAGGGAGGGAAACAGGAAGGGAGGAGGGGAAGAAGAGAGAAACTAATGTTGGAAATAGAAGGCAGCAAGGGCCATTTTATGCTTACACAAGATAGGACTGATGTGGACATCTGGTGAGCTGTGGGTCAGCACAAAATGATGGACACCGGATGTCTGGGGAACCCCAAAAGTAAACAGTGATCTACTCCATTGTCTAACTATTGTTCACAGAATGCCATTTTGTGTGAGTTCTGTATAAATATAGCCTTGAGGTCAGAGGCATAAGCTTTGCCAGCCTGTGTGTTTGTCTCTATATGTTGTCTCCTTCTATATGGCCTGTGTACCAATCTGTATATGTGTTTATGTGTGCCTGTGTGTGGCCCGTGTGTGACACCGTGTGCTTGGGTGTCAGCCAGCAGCTACTTGTCTAGTGGCCCCTGGGCTGGTGAATTAAGTGTCCCTTATATGCCTGAAGCTCCTCACAATCTCTTTGAATTCCCAACCTTCATGCACCCTCCTCCACTCCTGGCATTACAGCACATATGAAACAATGCATTTAACAAATAAAGTAAGAATTTCTACAATATAAAGTTGCAAAACTCTGATGAAGCATATTGAAGTGGACACACACACACAACTGGAAAGATAGACCATATATCCATGGATTAGAATTACTGTTGCCAAAACAATTATACCATCCAACATGATTTACAGATTAAATATAATACCCATGAAAACAACAATGTTATTCCTTCTGAGATAGGAAACTAATACTAAATCCATATGTAACCACAAAATCCAGGACTGGAGCAGCGGCTCAGCAATTGAGAGTACTCCAAAAGTAAACAGTGCTCTTTTAAAAGACTCAAGTTTAGTTCCCAACTCATAACTGCCTATAACCCCAACACTGAGGTATCCAATTCTCTCTTCAGACTTCCTTGGATGCTCACAAACCCATGACATACACACACTCATGCACATTCACACATACAAAGAGTCTTCAAAAGATCCTTTAGAAGATAAAAATTTTTATTTCCCCGGTTACAAAGCCGTTGTGAGCAGAAGACTGTGAGACATCCAGACACCTAGACTCCACATGTACTGCAGAGCAGCAAAGCCCCAGCAGGAAACAGCGCTGACTTACGCGGCAGAAGAAAGAACCCAAGAGTGCACATATTTACAGCCAACTGGTCTTTAACAAAGGCACCAAAAACACACATTAAAGAAAAAACTAGTCTCTTCAATAAAAAGTGTGGAGAAAACTGGAAATTCATATTCAACAATGAAACTGGACCCCCATCTCTCACCACATAGAAAAGGCAGTCCCAAATACAGCACGGGTAGAACTACGAAAGGCTTGGCGTTTGTTAATATTGCCTTTTGGTTTGGTTTGGTTTGGTTTTATATGCTCCTAGAAGCACAGGAAACAAAAGGCAAAATTAACAAATGGATTTAACATCCAACTAAGACTGTCTTTGGCATTACTAAGATAGTCAATAGAGCACAAAGACAACCTACACAGTGAGAGGAAAGACCAAGGAGAAATATCCAGAATATACATCAGGGGAAAATTATAAATTATATATATAATACTGAAGACATGACTAGAAAGACCTCTAGAGAACATCTGAAAACAGCCAGGAGTAGAAGAGCAAGTGCCTCTGAGAGACCGGAGCCTGGCTTCTCAGCCTGCAGCCCTCCGTCTGGCTTCTCAGTGCCTCACAGTCTTCTCCATACAGGTGTCCTGACCACAGGACACATTTCTCTCCCTGCAGGTCTCATGAGGACAAGGGCGGTGGCTATTTGATTCTCTAAACCTCCTCAGCACACACAGCCCTGCCTTTGCCTGATAGGTGCCCACTGAAGAAATCCTGAAGGAGTATCTGAGAGAATGAAAGAGATTGTTCAACACGATGCTTCCGAAATACTGTTCCTCCCACGAGGAAATGGGTGCAACCACAAAAGTTCAGCAAGTATTCGTTATATAAACCTCCCCCCAACCTTGAACTTACGAGTGTTATGCACCAAGTGTCTTCAGCTCTGACCCTCTTGACTAGAAGAGGGGTGTCTTTCACCCCCTAGTGGGGCTATTGTGGTCACACCAAGTGCTCTATCCAGTAAAGACCTTTAGAGGCCGCTGATTAGAAGTTCTTTAAATTCCAACGTCTAGTCTCATTTATCAAGACTTCAGAGGTAGAAAAATCTACCCGACGGAGGCTAACTGGCCCAGCTGTCCAGTGTGTAGGAGAGCCCCGACTTACACGTGTCTCTCCTACAGTTCTCCCCAGCCTCCGAACCCGGGGTAGTTCTCTACTCCCAAACCTGAAGCTTGATAATAATATCGAGGTGGGAGGAGACTTACCCAGTACAAAAGGTCACAAGCTCAGCCTGAGCCACACACACAAGATCACACCCTCTGAAGATAGCCCATTGCCATCACACACACACACACACACACACACACACACACACACACATTTATGCTTGCTCAGATGTTCTATTTATCCTGGAAAGATGGGAAGGACTAACCAGGAAATAAATTCACTTAATACTGAACTTGAATGTCTTGAAGCACTTTCAAAACAGAGCAACAGTAACTAAGGAAATAGAGCGTACCCAATGGAAAAAACACCCCCACAGGAAGGAACATTTTTTAAAACGTAAACACTCCCAAAACCAAACTGAGTAAGTTGGAGGATAAGTCTGCCTTGCTAGCTGTTCATAAAAACTTATGTGAAATACAGTCCTCCTGGGAATCATTCAAGAATGAAAACTTCATTTTGCTTTCAGCTTACCCACAAACAAACACACACAAACACACACACAAACACACACACATTCACACACACAGAATCCATAATAGAAACAGACTTGAAATCCAGGAAGCAGGAAGGTCGCACAGTGGGTGCAGGGGCCAAAGCCCAACTGAGAAGTGCCAAATCCTTTCTTTCGAAATCAAGTAACATTCAAAAAAATTATAGCATACAAAAAGTCAACACTGGGCTTGTGTTTTTATTCCCTTCACCGAGGGCCGACTTTTTCACTGGCAGAGTGTCCGTTACCTAGGTGATGGCTAGACTAAGCAATAGAAAGCTGCAGGCCATCGAGGGCCTCAGAGTCCAAGACCTGGCCCATGGCTCATAACCTTTCATTCCCTCCAGGAAGAAAAAAATAACACCAAAAACTGAAGAGGTGGTTCTCAGTTTGGGCAAACTGAAGCACTGTGGTCAAACTGAAAACTGAGCACATTTGAGAATCCTATCATGACATTAGCAGAATGTCTCAAATGTTGCTGGGACCTTTAAATCCAATGTGACTAAAGATTTCTCTTGAGGCAGATGTGAGAAAAGGGTCCCACACCCAACATGGGCTGTAGTAATTTAGATCCTCTGCCCAAAGGGCATATGGTGGCAACTTGGGCAAGGGCCAGTCCAACTAAAGATTAGTGGGAGAGGGGAGGGAAAAGGAGAGCAGAGTGAGGTGAAGAAGGAGAGAAGAAAGAAGAAGGGAGGGAGGGGAGAGGGGAGAGGAAACAAGAAAGACATGGGGAGAAGAAAAGGGTGGAGGAGAGAAAGGGGAGAAGAAACAGAGAGAGAGAGAGAGAGAGAGAGAGAGAGAGAGAGAGAGAGAGAGAGAGAGAGAGAGAGAGAGAGAGAGGAGTGATATTTGTTTAAGAAAAAATACAAGTGCCCAAGGGAAGCCCCACTCCTGGACTCTGGTCCCATGTATCAGACTTGGTCAAGTCCCTCCACCTGTCTAGACTCCTGTTTCCTTATTTCTAAACTGAGACGGTGAAATTCAAGAACCTTCCCAATCTGACTATCCCTCTGTGGCTGCGTGCCTGGCCAAGGGAGACAAGACAAACACACACGAGAAGCACGTGGTGCACAGCCACAGAGGCGCTGCACAGGTGCCTGGTCTCCATGTTCGTCAAAGAAGCATGTGCCTACCGCGAGGGGAGGCTGAGCTCCTGTGCGAGGACTTCTCCACGGTACTTTCATTTTTGAGACATGGGGGTATAACACAGCAGGTAGCTTTTGTATTGCAATCTCAACGCTGTCCTAGCTTGGGGTAGCTCAGCAAACACTGATTCTGTCTTCGGAATTCAGTGGTGCCTCTGTTGAGCAAACAATTCAGGAAGCAAGTGCAAAATACATATAGCCTCTGATTCAAACACACAGATAAGCTGCAGAAACGCAATTATTATGATATTCCTTAAAGTGTTGCTATGGCAAACATAATGGTGGATAAAACATAAATAAGGTGCAATCTGATGCTCAACTTCAACTTGGAAAAAGAGGGGGGGCTGCCAGAAAATGAAAAAAATAAAACTATCCTTTATGAATAGATAAGTCTGATTACTGCCTCACGTGATCCAGAGGAAGTCAATGGATCCATCTACCTAATCCGTCATTCGTGGGTGAGAAAACTCCAGAGGTTCACGGAAAGTAGGGAACAAATCAAAAGTTAGTATGTTGATGTATATGAAGCCAAGACTAAAACCAGGCATTTGGGTACAGGTCCAAACTCCAAAATGTTCTGCACAGGCACACAGACCCAAAGAAGAAGCTGGCCCAGTGAGGAAGGTGCATGGGGACTGAAAGTAGGGATTACACACCAGTACAAACCTGCTGTCTGGGAATGGAATACTGACATGATCTCCACTTCCTAAGGTCAAAACTGGTCGTGTGGGAATGCCTACAATGCTCACATGAAGAAGGAAAAAGGCCTGGGCTTGCCAGAGAGTCACTAAGTCCTCTAACGGTCCCTTTAAACATCACCTGACCTGTCTCAAACACTTGAACTGCGGGTGCAAAGGGGGGCTGTGTGAGACTCTGTTACTCCCACCCCACTCAAGGCTCGTTCCCACCTCCAGCCTAGAGGACAGTCCTTAACTCCTACAAAATTTTTCTTCAGATAAAATTGACTTAAGATGGGCATGGCAGGCAAGCAAAAGGGTCAGCAAAGGGTTAGCATTGGGTGCAGAATGGGGAGTGTAAGACTAAGGGAGACCATAGACCAATAACCCATTTGCCCTCCCTGCCTAGCCACCCTATCCATAGTTCACAATAGGCCCTGACAGAAAACCATGCCTAGTCCATGATTACATGCCCTTTCTGGACTACAGGACACCACAAAAGCTCCATGCACACAATATTTCATAGACAATTTGTGTGGCCATTATTTGACCAGAAATCATATAAAGTGCTGAGAAGAAGACAGAAGCAAGCAAACAAAACAAGCTTCTACACACAAGACATGTTTTTCTGCCTTGTCTGTCTACAGAAGTGCTCCTGAAGATTTTGTAACCATCCCTGGCATTGACGATGAAGACCAGAATATAGTGAGTGCCCAATAAATGCAAGCTAGACTGACCTGGATCCTATTTTTAATACCTGAGTTATCTTTTCAATCTACTACCCTGGTCCTGCATCACCATAGAAGTACCAAGGTCACCATAGTTAAGAAGGCTATTGGCTGCAAGGATTCATCTCTGGGGCAATCCTGGGTGGGCTCTGAGCCCTTCACCATTTAAAATACAGAATTTTCCACACAATGGGCCAGAGAACACTTACCTAATGCCAGCCCCAACTTGTAGCCTCCATTACCTCAGTTAGAAAATATGAAGAATGATGACATCTGCCCTATGAATTATTACACATTTAAACAGAAAATAAGTATGAAGCACTAATATCCAGCAAGTTCTGAGGAATCACAGCCCTACAGTGTTGTAATTAGGTGGAGAGGTGTGCGGGTTGTATGTTCCCCAGCCGCCGCTGGTCGCCTGCACCCGAAATAACCACATGACAAACTGGATTCATTTAAATACTGCCTTGCCCATTATCTTTAGCCTTTTCCCGGCTAGCCCTCACCTCATAAACTAACCCATTATAAA
>JAQHUG010000445.1:850833-876571 GCA_028555095.1 Dicrostonyx torquatus | reverse complement strand
ACACACACACTCCACTACACACACAGACTTTAAAAACTTAAAACTACGCCACCTTCAGTCCTGTCTTTTTAACCTACCAAAATCCAGCCCTTATTTTTTCCCTTCCCCACCCTGGAGTCAACACCTAAGAAATGACTTAACTCTTACTCCTTCTCAGCAAACTTCTGCAGCCAGAGGCCAGGGGATCCAAAGCCCTAAGCAGCCAGAAAAAAGAGGGAGGTAAGGGAGACATGTGGACAGCCACGTCTTCGCATTTCTCTTCTTCCTGCAGTTTTGAAAAGTAAACACGGCCTCCCAAACGACACCCATGAAGACCAGCTTTCATTCCTCACGGGGTAGCAAGCTGTGGCTGCTTTCACCACAACTCCCCGGCTCCCTGGCGGCCCAGAGCTTCCCAAATATCCCAGACGACCCATGCAACCACCAGAACTCAAGTTTATGTCCATTTCTAAACAAAATAAATTTTGACAAATGTGAGTGAAGTAAGAAAAATAGGTAAGTGCTTAAGTCCGAGTGTAAGGGAGCAGCTGGCTGGAGGAGATGACAAACAGAAGGGGTGGGTGCTAACGGGGGCTCTCATTAGACAAGTTCCCTCTCCACAATTCCGTCGCCACCGGCACAGCTGTTACCACTACGAGGGCACCGTGAACACCGGGACACAGCTTTGGAGTCATACACCAGAGTCAGAATCACAGGTCAGCTGAGCAGCTCGCCAAAGCTTCCTCAGGCACATGCCATGACCTGTCTGAGCCTCAGTCTTCCATTCCCTAGACTGTGGTACTGACAGACTGCACGGCAGAGTCATGATAGATGACACAAAAGGCCTGCTCATCCTCCAAGGACACCTAGTGACTCCTTCCCAGACGGCAGGGGTTCAGGGTAACATTGTGTGATGTTAGGGCCTCAAGAAGATGCAGCAAGGTCCTTCAATGGTGTCAGGGGAGGGGAGAACATAAACTGCTTAGGTAAAGAGAGGAGAGGGGAAGCTGAAACGGCAGGAAGGTCCTAATGGGTTCCAACGCACAGCTGAACGCGCACTGATTTAGCCAAGGCCTGCCTTTATCAGGGTTTAATAGTGTGGTCATCAACATACATGGGTCTAATCTACATAGGTAGTAGAAAAAGACAAGCTCTCCTGAGTAAACTGGGAGCATGGGGACCTTGGGAGAGGGTTGAAGGGGAGGGGAGAGGCAGGGAGGGAAGCAGAGAAAAATGTAGAGCTCAATAAAAATCAATAAAAAAAATATTAGTGTGGTCGTCAAATAGTTACTTATAGATGTCAGTACTAGTGGTTTACTTTTTTCTTATTGCTGACAAAACCTCCCCATCTAAGTCATGTGACTACTCTGGGACCCTGGCCCCTCACGTGTCCCTTGAGGCCCTAGACTGCCTTTCCATTGAGAGTCAGCCGCCATGTAATGCACAATGACTAACGAGCTTTAAGAGCTCCCCCATCCGAGAAGTCACTCTCTCCTACCTGAAATGACTCGTCTCCACACTTCCTTTGAATAAAACCATGTTATTATGTTCAATAAAACCACACAAAAAAATAATAGCTGAAGACAGTTTTTAAATAACCTATACCAACACCTAAAACTGGTTTCCTGGAGGAGAAAGAAAATATTGGCAAGGATATTTTCGGAGCTTCCTCTTATTGCCCCCTCCCTCCCCTACAGATAAATGTAGCTACATTTAGAGATACAAGAACTCTCCTGGCCTAGCTATAAACTTGGGCAAAGTAGATTTTATAGAGTACAGAGGCTGCCATAGAAATTTAAAAGCAGTCTAGTTACTCCACTACCATCCCTTTTCCCTTCTAGTTCCCATGGAAACAGACCTTCCATCACCAAAAAACGGGGTAAAGATAGCACCATGCCCAGTCTCCACAGCCGCCCCCATCTGTTTCCATGGGAACTGGAAGAGAAAGGAATGGAGGTTGGGTATCTAGTCTGCCTGCAAATATCCAGTCACGCCAGAAGCCGTGCCTGCAGGCCTCCATGAACCCTGTAGAAATGAAACAGAACCTCAGAGGCTAAGGCGGGCTGGCCTATGTGAGTGAAGTCAGCTGTGACTTCCCAACACATCCTGAGAAGGTGACTTACCTTCTCAAACATCCCTTCAGCCAATCAGAGAGGAATCCCATCACACCAATGGGTGTGCACCTCATGCACTGGTAACCCTGGGAGCTGGTACTACAACACTGGGCCGTTTCATAACTCCAAAGGTGATTCTGACATTGACCCATTCTGAGAAACTAATGTCCTGAGCTAGAGCTTCCCAAAATTTTAATATGCTTGTGAATTCTGTGGGAATTTTGAGAAACCAGAGTTAAGTCCAGCAGATCTGAGACAGGGCCTAAAATGATATATTGTCAACTCCCAAAGGGTGTTGAATGTGGGTCAGTTTCCAACTATGTCTGAGCAGGGAGGTCCTAGAATCCAGTAAACTCAGCCCTAGAGGCTTCTCCACAAGGCAAAGCTGGAGACTGCATCACTTCTGCAGGAGCACCCATCGCTACCTTCCCTCAGGCCTCGGAAGCAGACTGTGTTGGCTTAGAGCTGATAAGGAACTTCACATCCGCCCCCTATTGTTCCTCCTTAAGTGTCTTTCTGTCCCCTAGAGATGACTAGGTAGATCAGAAGAACAGACTAAGAGAACACTTAAAAAAAAAAAATCACACAAGAATGTAAATTAGAATAGCCACTCTGGAAATCAGCACAAAAGTGTCTCAGAACGCTAAAAACACAATTACAGTCTGTTCTAGCTAATCTATATCACTCTTGAGAATTTACCTCACAAAGTCAACATACCACAGAAATACCTAGACAGACATTTGTTGTGGCGATACATACAGTAGTCAAGATACGGAGTCAGTTTTGCTGTCACTAGATAAGTAAATGAAAGTTGATTGACATATATACACAGGATGTATCTTATATCACAGTCTGCCTCATTCACACACAGTCTGTATCTTACATCATGGTATCTGACTCATTTTGGAGAAAACAGGACGGTCTAGACCTTCATCGCTTAAGTTCGATAGCACAAACGAAAAATATTTTCTCCCAAATGTGGAACTTCGATATTATGTATGAAAGTAGAAGGGACCAACTAGAGGAGCCAGGGAGACAAGAATGAGTATTGGGGTGCACCGGAGAAAGTCATGTTGTTCTGAATTACAAAATGCCATAACAAAACCCTACCTAACGATATGTTCCTTAAAGGAGAAATTGCCAGACATGGTAGTGCACACCTTTAATCCCAACACTTGGGAGCCTGAAGCAGGTGAGTCTCCATGAGTCTGAGGCCCTCCTGGTCTATACAGTAAGCTCCAGGCCGGCAGAGACTACATAGTGAAGCCATCTCAAAGAAGGGGGAGGGAGGAAATTTCAGGTTTCGCCATCAGATAAACACGATTATCTCCTCCACATCTGACTTCTCAAACTTCTCAAAAGATAAAAGCAAATTCTACGTATGTAAGGATCAAACTAATTGTGGAAAATGTGCAAACAACACAAAACCAAATGTTTGTAAATAGTGATGCATTACTAAAGAATGGGGCTCCCATGAATCATTTTACCAGAATTGGGGAAACTCAGGGATTTACTATTTAAAAAACATGATGAAGGCTGGAGAGCCGGCTCAGTGGTGCACAGTGAGTACTTACAGAGAACCCAGTTTGGGTTCCTGGACGAACACTGTCTGGAACTCATGCTCCAGGGACTCAGTTCCCCCTTCTGACCTCCATGGATGTCCACCTACACCCAGCAGGCATTAGCAAAGACGCAAGCACACACATAAAAACAAATGTAAAATTTCTATAAATAAGTAACTCAAACAGTCTTAAAATCTCTTTCTAAAGAAAAATGCACAAGGTAGTGTCCATTTCTCAGATAAGGGCATCAAATTTTAATAAAAAGGCAATGCTTGTTCTACCTGAGCTATCAAATAGTTGAAAATTATGTAATATGCCAGTGTATTATTCAAAACCAAGTTAGGTTCATTAAATATACTTTGCACCTTTTTCAAAATGGTTAGCATATTAATATTCCAAATTAAAATAGAAGCAAAGATTTAGAGTATAGATTATTGAATGGGGTGCCATAATTTTACTTGAAAACATAGTATTCTAGGTAAGCAAATGGGAGAATCATTTAGTTAATTAAGTATAAGCAAATGATTTGTGCATTTACTTAAAAGATACACAAGCACGCGCACACACACACACATGCTAGTGCACACATGCGCGCGCGCACACTAAAACAGTTGAGGCAGAATATGCCAACGGAGTATGAGCTGGCTGTTAAGTGCTCTACCAAAAATAGTAAAAATAATTAGGAATAAATAGATGCAGAGACAAGCTTATCCCCAGAACCTCTAGAATCTGTTAGTCTGTGAGACCCAAGCCAGAAAATCAGTTGTCAGTATTTACTGCCTAAATGTGTTTACTTTCTGTTTACAGGAAAAGGCAATTGGTGCCGTCAGCAAACCGTCTACCGAGGGCCAGATGGTAACCAGCTTTATACACGGCTCCGCAGTCTCTGTCTTCCTCCACAACCCTGTCATGACAGTATCAGAGAAGCCACACAACAACGCGAAAACAAACTAGTGCAGCCATGTTGCAGGAGGACTTTATCGATAGAGTTAAGCACTAGCTATTATGTGGACCGCGCGAGCCACAATTTGTCCACAATGGAACATACACATCTCATTTTCAAAGAAATGTCTTATTCAACTTGGATTCCTCAACTTCAGGGGAAGGACAAAGAGGATTGCAAAGTCTGACCCCATTTCTATTTTTCAGTCAGCCCTGAACCCACGACACCCAAAATATTCTAACAACATTTCATAACAGGTACACGCCAGCTCTGCACAGCTGCTACTAACTAACATACAGTCGTTATTTCTTAGGTTTGCATTCTTCCTATTAACAGTGGTAAGGGCAAGAGTTCATTCGCTTTTCCCCCCAGAAGATCTTGCTCAGGACTCAGCATTATGATAAATACAGTAAAGATGCTCATGGTAGTTTTCTCCTGCTGTGAGAAATGCCATGGCCAAAGACCACATTGGGGACAAGGGCTTAACTCATCTTACACTTCCGGGAAACAAACCATCACTGTGGGAAGCCAGAGCAGGAACTCAAGCCGGGTAAGGCACCTGAAAGCAAGCCTGAAGCAGAGGCCGGGGAGGGATGCTGCTGGCTGACTTGCTGCTGGGGCTTGCTCCCCGCTGCTGCTGCTTTCTTACATAACTCAGGACCACCCGCCATGGTCCGGAGCAGCACCGCCCCCAATGGGCCAGGCCCTCCCTCATCAGTCACTAATACAGGGAAATTGATTTGATGCTGGAAGTATTTCCTGTAAAAAGCCTGTCAGACTGATGCCATTTCATCCACAAGGGTGCCTATCACAAGAAGTCTCAAGGATTTTCTAACCAAACTGGGTGTGCACCCACACACAATCACTCTTGGAAAGCTGATGAGTAAGGTCAAAAGAGAAAACTGATGCTGAAAACATGGAGAGTCCTTATCCAAGGGTCTTTTCCATGGCCAGGTAGCAGCTCCTCTTCAGGGGAGAGATTTGAGAAAGCCACACAAGGCATCTCCCAGCAGCCCCTGCATGCAGCCTTCCTTCCTATACACACCCATGTCATGTCCTCATTGCATGAACAGCTTTGCTCACCGCTTATACTGCACCACTTAGCAACCCGCCCAATATTTTTATTCCTCCCTCACCGCTTTCGGTGATCCTATCCTGTTTCCCTACTAGGCTGGGGGCTGCTGATTACAAGGGCACCATTCTGTACTACCTCATTGCATCGGCATGCTTCACACACACAATTGGCACTTCTGTTAGAATCACTGCACAAAGCACCATGAACCTGACATGTGCAGGAAGTCGGGAGTAACGGACCTCCTTCTACTGGGGGAATCTTAAAACGTGCTTGTTACTTATGTGACATGTGCCATACACACCACACACACACACACACGCATCTGTCTTTGAAGAGCATTTTTAAAAGGTAATGTCCACTTTAGAAAAGAATTAAAAATAACAATAAATTAATACTTGTTACTCCTACTGCCAAACTCAAATACCTCAACACATATCCTTTGGATCAGATGTTATATGCATAGTTTACCAAAAATAATCTCCCATTACAGGCACACTTACATAATGTTTTCATTTGATATACATCATAGCTCATCTTAGGTCAGTTATACTTATTCTTTGGGGTAGGGCATTTATATGATCAGCGTATACATATACTGGAGAGCAGCCTTCTGAAGTTCAGCGGAAGATCTCTGTCCACCCTGTTAACGCCTCCTAACAATAAGATTGGACCCAGAAGAGATGAAAGGAAAAGGCATGATGGCCCTGGGGGTTATTGCAGAGCCTTTAATCTTGATAGGCAAAGACTCAAGAGTCAGGTTGCATTGCCGTTCCACTCACATGAGTGTTCGACTGCTGTTAATTTGTCAATTAAAAGGTTTCACATTTTTTAATGAGAATGATCATCATTATAAAGCCTTAAGGTACCCGTGAGAACACAAGCAATACTGATCTGATGACAGTCCTGTGCCAGACACTACATATTTTATTATGGACGTGAGAACTAGCATTACTATTGTCAGCTGTCCAAACAGCTCCTGAAAGCCAAGGTCATAAACCAAATGTAATCCAGACAATACCCGAGTTAAAAGGTGAAGCCGTCTTCCCAACCCTCCTCCAACATGACACATAGCAGGTTTTGTTCTAGAGACCTACCTCTTTCGGGTGCTGGAATAATTGAAGCACACACACTCAACTTGAAAAATCTGCACTTTAGGTTCTCCCCTCATTTTCCTCTGGTGGAGTCCTTTTGAAAGGAGGTTCTTTTTAAAATGTAACTCGCAGCCTGCGCACTGACCCTCTCACCCACCTGTGGTCTCCGTGCTTATTCTTAGCCTCGGCTGCCAGCTTGCATCTCATGATGAACCTAATAACTACAGCTTATCCTAAAAGTATCATGGCTCGGGGTCAACCAAGAAAGAAATGCTGTATTTTCTAATCAAACTCTGCTCTGAAGACATTCAAGAATCCAGTGCGCTCCTATCCAGTCATCCCCTGCTTCTCACGCAATTGCCATGGTATCTCCTGCCTGTAAGACCAATAAATATTTATTCAAGTACAATTTATGATGTCTGTCACCTTTGTGCTCCCCTTCTCAAAATCGAGAAATTGGCTCCCACACCATTAGATCTGTCACTTGTTTTCTCTACTTTAATCTTTTGGTTTTTCTACATGTCTTGTTGAGTTTGTCTTTAAAATGAGTTTACCTTTCTGTTCAGTTCCGGTTGGGAGTACCTGGCTGTAAACATGAAACAAGGAGACAGAGTGAGCTGCACCCCACCGGCACAGGGTCTCAAACCAGACAGCAGCAAGAGCTGGTTATGAGATTCCTCACGTCACACCTGAACCATGATCTGTAAGATTCCTCTTGCTGCAAGGAATCTTAAATGATGTGACCACTATCATGGTGACCAGTACAGTTTTTACAGAAGTCCAACTCTGAGCGCCATACTGAAGACAGAGTGGTAGTGCCACGCCAAAGGAACATCCCCATGCAAACGGGGAGATGCTCAGGTTAGAACAGCTGTTAGACACCTTATAGGAAACTGCACGGTCTTTCACCACCTTCAGCAGAAAGCTTGGTTTGCAGGTACAGAAAGCTCAAAAGATAGTCTGTCCATTCCCCTTCCCCTTCCCTTGCCACCCCCCTCCCCTGCCACAGACAGGGTCTCACTATGTAGTTTTGCTAGCCTGAACCTCACTATGGAGAGAGACCAGGCTGTCCTTGATTCATGGAGATCTCCCTGCCTCTGCTTCCTGTGTGATGGGGTTAAAGAAGTGTACCATTGCACCCCACCCCATCTATCTATGCCTGCCTGCCTGCCTGCCTGTCTCTCTTTTCCTTACACCATTGCTTACATGCTATTCCAAGGGTGAGTCTTAACAGCACAGAATTCCGTGGCTACAAATGCAAATTTAGGCTCCCATCAAATTGTCATAATCAAGACCTGCCACCTATAGACAACCCTGTCGCTGGAAGCAATCACAGTAGGCCCACCCCACCTGCCACAAGCCTCATCTGATTAGCCGGGGACAGACCCTGTCAATGGAGGAGGCGTTACTGTGCAGCTGCTTTACCAAGGGAGGGGCCCTTACTGGGAAACACACACCTCACTCTTTCTCATGTTAACACTCCCTTCTCAGCTTATAGTGAGAAATGGCAAGGATGAAGACAGTAATGATGCCATCTAGACCTCCCCAAAAATGAAATCACTGAGCCCTGATGAAAGAACCCACAGGAGAAGCCCCAAGGGTCGATGTCCTAATCTCTTAGCAAATGGAACAAAGTCTGACTCAGCGCCAGTATGAAATTGACTGTCCCAAAGGAGAGAGCTGCACTTAAAGTCATGGAACCAACAGCCAAAGTGATATGCAATAAGAATTAGGCATAATTTTTTGTATGTATGTGTGTGTATACATATATATGCATATATGTATATGCACACACAATTTTCATTAATACCAACATTTTCATCATATTAGTACTTATATCTGAAAAAGGTTGGCATACTGTGTGTATTAAAATGATTCTTAATATATTTATTATATGCTTGCATTCAAGAAGCATGCCTGGAGTAAATGACACAGAAATGCCTCACAGCCATGTCAAGTGGCTTCGGGAGGGCAATGAATTCTTTCCGCAGGTGTGTTTGGATCCTCAGAACATTAAACACGTACTGCTAACAAATCAAATCACTCCCTCAATAAACTGCAACTGATAAGGCACATTTGATAAGTGCCAACCTTAAAGGAAATTCTTGATGGGATTTTTTTTTTTTAATTTTTACTTATGTGTATGAGTCTTCTGTCTGCCTGTAGGTCTGTGTACCATTGTGTGCCTGGTGTCCATGGAAGCCAGGAAAGGGTGTCAGATCCGCTGGAACTGGAGTTATGGATAGTTGTTGTAAGTTACCACTGGGGGCTTGAAATCAAGCCCAGGTCCTCAGGAACAGCAGCCAGTACTGTTGGCCGCTGAGCCATCACTACAGCCCCTTGGTGAGATTTTTATACTCGGTCCCTACCCACCTCCCTCCTCCTCTGAGTAAAAATGGGTTGGTGTAGGAGAATTCTGTATTCTGTCAATTATGTTTTAAATAAACACTGACTGGCCAGAAGCCAGGCAGGAAGTATAGGCGGGATAACCAGACAGGAAGTAGAGGCAGGTCAATGAGAACAGGAGAATTCTGAGAAGAAGAAAGTTCCTTTGGGAACTTTGCTGCCCAGACACCAAAGAAGCAGGATGTGACCTGCTCGACTCTGGTACCTTTCTCAGTCTAATGTAGATAAGAATAATGGGTTAATATAAGTTATAAGAGCTAATACAAATCCTGAGCTAATTGGGTCAATCAGTTTCTGATCAACGTAGACTTCTGTTTATTTTCTTTGGGATTTATGGGCTGTGGGAACTGGGCAGGACAGAAACCCCAACAAGCAGGCCCTCATGTTACAGGCGGTGTTCTGCAGAGATCACTAGAGATAAAGTCAGGAAAGGTGAGAGAGAATCCCCAGAGCTTCTCCCTGGAGCCAGAAACAGGCACCTTCGCAACACCTCCTACTGGCAGCGTGAAGGAGTGCACACCAGTCCTCCATTACCTGGTTGGCACAGTTTTCCTGCACTGCACTGTCTCTTCTCTGCCTTTTTCAAAAATGATAGTAAATACTTTCCTTTAAAGTCAAGTGATCTCTGTGAGTGATTTAGACAGCTGATACATTTAAAGTCAAAGTGAAGAATCCACATTTTTACTCATGTCCCTGCTCGTGGTTATTTCTGGTTATTCTGTACAATCTGAAAACGCCGTGACCTGAAAGGAATACAAAGGATCTTTTGTTGTCAGGCTGACTTTTCTTCAGTACAGACACCTGTAATGAATGTATGCACAGGGATTAAGAAACAGCATGGAGAGCAAAACCTAGACAGGATCATCACTAGTGTTGCCAAATGTCATCACTTGGTATGGAGTCATACGTGCAGCTCTTCACTTGCATTCCTTCACCTTGCTGAACCCACAATTAGATGACAACCCTGCTGAAGGAAGACAGCATTTTTCTAAGATATATCCTACAGGGCATCATTATTCTCAGTCTGACTCTGACACACACCTCTTCCCAAAATGGCTCAGAGAAGCTGAGATCTTATCCTGGATAAAGGGATCTTATGTGCCCAAGCATGCATATCACTTAAAAGGGATTGTCCTTTAAGACTTGCCATAGTTTGAAGTTTAAGATCTACTCACCTCCAGCTCACACCTTCCATGCACCATCAAAAGCTGAAAATATCCTATAGCTGTGTCATTTCAAAAGCCAAAGACTGAAATAAATATAACCAAGTCACAGTTACACTTTGACCAGGTGCCTCTTGGCTAAAAGAAATCTCTGAAACACATAAGCCAAGACCACCATCGTCTGAGGGCAGAGCTAGCTGGAGGAGCTGGTATCCTCTGAGAATCAGTTAAGGACATTCCTTCTAATCAAGGACCAACATTTCAATCATTACCCATCTTACTAGATTCCCCAGGATATGCTCACAGCCATCTTCGTCTGTCATAGACCTGTAAGCCCTTTCTTTTTGCTGTTACAGAGAAAACAGGGCAGCAGAGAACTAGAGTGAGCGGTTAATCAGGAGCACTGCTTTCACGTGGCTTAAATAATTGTAGAAGGAGCAAAGCTATTACCTAACAACCCCTTTTGTGGACAGTTCTATCTCTGTCTTATAGCATTCTCACTGTCCTTGAGCTACTTATTATAGGTTAAATGTGAAATTCATACCCAAAAGGCTCAGGCATCTAAAAATTTAGCTCACAGCTTATGACACTGTTTTGGGATGTTGTGGACCAATGGGGAGGTCAAGTGGTTCACTTGACCCAGTGGGTCACTGAGAGATGGCCTTGGGTAATACCCTGAGCCAGGTTTCAGCTTCCCTTCTGTTTCCTGACCCCCTGACATGGACACAAGCATCCTCTCGCTCCCACAGTCTCAAGGTACTGTAATCCATCATGCCGGCATCGCCACATGGACTGTACCCTCTTAAACCGTGAGCAGAAATAAATGCTGCAAGCTACATGCTGCTTTTCAGGTCATCTCTTGGGAGCCATGCAGCCTAGTCTCAGATCAGTCTATGACTACCTCTCCAACAGGTTTCCTCAGGGAAAAGTACCTGTGGAAACAGACTCTCACTTGGCAAGGACCAGTAGTCCATGGGACAGCGCAGGAATTTGCAAAACTCATACAGCTTGCTGACTCTTTTCTCTCTCATATTGTTGATTCGTTGGGTGGTTTTTAGTTTTACTTTGTCAGTTACACATGTAACAGCTGTAATTTTTCCTGGAAATTCTGTTTTTCCAGATATTTTCCCCTAAGATTCAACACGGGCTTAAAGCTTCTCAAATCTCTTTTCTGGAATTACTAACTGCAACTCCTAATCCTAGGAACTTTTCTGACTCAACAGAGATAGGTACATAAGAGAAAACGACACTTGGAGCAATGCAAACTGTGGGATGGCTAGATCCATCTTTACCACACATGGGCTCTTACATTGGAGGAAGCAGTATGGTGTAGTGGGACGGGGAAAGAGCGCTTGTCAAAGTCTGTCATCTATAGAGAAACTGAGACATGGGCCCCTCTCGAAGAAAAGGGAACTGTTAAAAGCATATCTTGCAGCATGAAAGACTTATCTGAGTTTGAATATTGTTGTCCTTAAAGCATGGTACCCAAGTCTATTATTTTTTAACTTAGTAACCGCAAGTAGCTGTCAGCTGACATCAGTGCCATGAGAGCAGGATGTGTCTGGCTGGATGTTTAGTTCAGCCTGCAAAAATGCTGAACTCTGTGTCTAGAGAAAGGTTATATTGGGGGTAGGACAGTGTATTGGGGAAGCATAAAGAGGAACAATGGGGGCTTTCATGATGATCACGATGTATTCCTTAAATTATGATGTATTTCTTAAGGTCAAAAAACAGAAGCCAATAATAAAGCTGTTCATGTAACCCTGGTAAGAAAAATGCTGTTTAAGTATAAATAAAGATGGACTGAGGTCTTTGGTAAGAAAAATGCTGTTTAAGTATAAATAAGGATGGACTGAGGTCTTCGGGGCCACTTGAGTGCAACCCACTTGGTGGGTCAGAAACTTTCCTTGAGCTGACACCCTTTCCCCATCTCTGGACCTGAACCCAAGCCAAGGCTAGACCTCAGCAGTAATTTAGCATGGTGACAAAAATATCACTGGAAATTGGTACCTAGATGTGGCTGTTGTGACGAGCCTGACCATGTCATTCACAGGCCACTGAAACTCATTTTTGGAGGAATCTGGAGCAGTATGAGGCTACAGAATAGAGAAGCTCTGGAAATTTGTAGGTAGAGTTTACCGAGCAATTCTGGTAGAAATGGAGAAGACCATAATATCAAAAACTGCGGGCAGTAAAGGAAGACCCAGCTCACAGAGTTTGCGGGGAGCAGGACTCAACTAAGAGGTAGACCAGCACCCAGCGGTATTCTGCCTGCGGCCTGAGGATTTGGGTGACGCAGAAGAGCAATGGACCAAATTTGTCCCGTGGTGGAAATTTCAAGACAGTATCACATTCAGCACTAAGTACAATTATAACACGGAGCTGTGAGCCAGACTGACTGTGAAGACTAGCCAAACAAGGAGCAGGCAGAGTAAGAACTCTCTTCTGAGGGACGGAACATGAACTTAGCCTACACTGCAGTGTACGTGTGGCCAAAGGAGGTGTGGTTGTTCAAGAGATCAGCAATTAAGGAAAAAATGTTTAGTTTGCACTGGGAAAACAGGAATGGTATCTCAAAGGCAAGACCTCACCCAGGGTTGTACACATTCGCTTGAAAGTATGATGCCTGGAAAAAAAAAAAAAGTGTCTGCACAAGTGTTCTATATGGGAGTCCCTGCCCCCAAACTGTTTTCCCTAGGTCAGCCACAAGGGCACCTGACCACAGTCAGGGTCCAGGGAAGCCAGGCTACATACTGAGCTAGCAGTGTAACTTAGTGCCATCGCCTACATAACTGCTGGCTTTACAGAAAGCTGCTAATGTGAGCCAATGCGTAGCAGAATCATGCATGCTTCCTGCACAGCACTGAGTGACCTATTTGTGGTGCTAAGAATGTTTAGCATGCATTGTAATGGAGACCTCAGGACACTGGAAATGCAAATGCAAGGAATGTTGGATGCCTGCTGGGAATGCTGCAGGCACTGAGTGAGGCCAGTCCAGTAGACAGCCATGTAAGATTCAGGCCAACAGCTGTGCTGTACAGCTGTAGCTCACCAACCACTGGAGCCCAGATGATGCCACTACAAACCCTGATGCCTGACATGGAGCTGTAGTATGTGGTGTCTGCCCTAAGGTTTCAGTCTTTTTGGTCCTTGTAGCATCCTGTTCATCCCTTTGGGGATAGCAATGTTAACCCAGCAGCATTGGAAATGTACAACTTTCATAAATTTAAACTCATAAATCATTAGGAAAATGCAAGTCAAAGCTATAATGAGATAAGTTTCTCTACATTACAATGTCATAAAGAAATGAAATCCAGAAAGAAATTGAACAAGGAGTTGAAGAGATATGTGTATATCCATGTTTATAGCAGTATTATTAATAGTGAACTAAAGGTAGAAATAATCCAAATGCCCATCAATGAGTGAATGAATAAAATAATAAACATAAAATAAAATATTGTTCAGTGTGGAATATTCCTTTATACTGTGTGAACATATGTCATTGTGACTGGTTTAATAAAGAAGCTGACTGGCCAATAGTTGGATAGGGTAAGGTTGGTGGGAGAGATAAACTAGGAGAATTTTACAAAGAAGGGTGGAGTCAAAGGAGTCACCAGCAAGACCCAGAGGAAGGAGGATGTGTTTAAAATGAGGTAACAAGCCATGAGTCACACGGCAGCAAGTAAAGGAATGGAAATGGGTTAATTTAAAATGTAAGAGTGAGCTAGTAATAAGCCTGAGCTATTGGCCAAGCATTTATAATATTAAGCCTCTCGGCGGTTATTTGGGAAGTGGCTGCTAAGACACAGAGGAACTTCAACAGTTCAACTAACTTACAAAGGAAGGACATTTTTATTCATGCTACACTATGAATGAACACTGACGACACCATGCTAACTAAAACAAGGTCATTGCTAAGGAACAAATGGTGTGTGATTCCATTTATGTGGTAGTCAAATCCAAAGACAGGGAGTGGCAGCTTCCAGGAGCTTGACTTCAGGACTTAATGTTTAATATGTACAAAGTTTCAGTGTGTACACAAGGCAAGGTTCTAAAGATAAATTGTGGTGATGGTCATGCCAAAGAGCTGTCGCTTAATAAATCTGAAAGCATTATTGCTTGTTTATACATATACATACAGATTACCACAAAAAAACCTAGCAGTGACTATGTTGCCTTGACACTGCATGTAGCTAAGTGGTAGAATATCCGTCACTTTTTTATTGCTATGACAAAACACCATGACCAAAGCAACTCACAGAAGGCAGCGTTTAGTTGGCCTTAGGGGTTCAGAGAGATAAGAGTCCATCACTGTCATCAGCCAAGACTCCCCCCCCCCCGCACCCGCCCATGACATACTTCCTTCAGCAAGACCACACCTCCTAAACTGCCCAAATATCGCCAACTGGGGACCAAGTAGTCAAATGCCCTAGACTATGAAGGGCATATCTCATTTAAACTACCCAGACCAAGAATGTGCAAGGCTCTGTGTTTCAACCCCATCAACAACCTTTTAATTGCTATTTTAATAAATAACAAAATATATTTTTGATTCATTACTTGAAAAAAAATCACTAGTATATTGATTGGGTACTTGTACCTACTCCGGATTTATGTTTCTATGGTGATACTGTATCTTTACCTACAACAAGGACAGAAAGCATAATACATATACAAAGGAGAAAAATATTTAAGATAATGTGCTTTCCATATAAAACATACATTTTTAAAAAAAATTATCATTTCAACAAGTGAATGCATTCTCAAACTACACAGGGAAATAGTCCCTAAAACGTGATAAGTAAACTATCAAATGTGTCTGTCTCCCTTACCGTGGCAGACTGTCACTAGGCTCAAATTCCATATTCAATACTCAAACAACGCATAAACAAAAATGCAATTCATTTTACCAACTTTCACAGACTGCTTTCCTCTCCTCTACCCCCACATAGAAGCCACAAAGCCCTCCCCTAGCCTCACCTTTGCCTTCTTCACTGAAAGCCAAGTCAACGGAAAGTGCACTCTGAGAGCTCTTTCATCGCCTACTCATTCTGCGTCTCCCACAAACATACCCAGGTGAAAACAAAATAGGCAAGCAGAATTCCTGTATGGTTCACTGATATGCCCTCCAAAAATCCTAAACTTTAGCAATTGAGCTTATTTTTTACTTACAGAGGGGAAAACTCCCAATAATTCTTAGAAATTAATGTGTTCGTCATAGAAATCCAAAGACCGACAGCCTGGTCCAGTTTATTTCTCTTGTCACCATAACCTTATCTTGCCAGAGTAAACATATGTGTGATAGTAACCTTTACACTCCCAGAAGCCTTTGCAAACAAATCCACTTACGCAGCGCTCATGGGTGAGGATTCTCTGTCAGAGTCAAGAGCAGCCGCTACTGCTTTTAGATCTATTTCAGGCAGTGCAACAACTATAAACATGTGAACTAGACAGGATAAGAGGAAGACACTCCCTCTCTCCATCTCTGAGTGTACAACTAAAGAACCCTTAAACAAAGCCAGGGAAGAACATACGTTAATATGGGAAAGGGGAAAAGAGGGGGGAGGGGAGGCAGAAAGCCCAGCCAATGATCTGAAACCACCTGCCCTCACATAAGTTACAAAAAAAGACAACAGACTAGACCATGGATTCTATGTCACAGAGTGAAGAGAGAGAGGACTGGGCAGAAAGGGGTAGAAGCAAGGAGATAAGGCAAATAGAAGGGAGAATAAGGAAAACCAGGCTTTTGAAATATATTCACCTATTATTTGAGAATATCCTCAATGTGTACAATGGACTTAGTTATTGATTTTACCAAATGACAGTTTAAAACTTTTCTGTTATTCTAAGTTGCCAACTAGACCCATCAATGGCCATGACAATATCAACATCAAAGCTCTTTGACCAAATACCTCATCTTTATGTGGCCAGCACTAAAGAAACATCATGGCATAGTGAGAGATATAGCTCCTACACTGTTCAGTCCCACTCTGTCTTTTTGCTACATGACAAGACTGAGTCACCTAATCTTTATGAAACTACTTTCACCATCTTAAAAAAAATGGACACGTGGAGAAGCTCTTCCTTCTCTGCATAATGAAGCAAAAGCCAGATTACAATGAAAAGGTCCCATGAAATTTTCAAACTCAATTTTCCATGAACTGCAAGTCCTATAACTGATAGAATTCTAAATATCTAGAAGGACTGCCGGGGGCCCTGAAACTTGAAAGACACTGCATAGGGAAATAAAGAGGTGGGGACCAAAACATAAAGATGCCACACCACCAGCAGGACACATACTCGTGGACACATTCCAAGGATACAACTAAGCTAGGACGAGCAGAGCTGGCGGCCACTAAGACCTACATAGTTTCAAGGAATACAAAGAACAATCTTTTCAAAAGACCCAGAAGAACAAGCCTTGCAGAAAACATCTCTCTTGTTATATGCTGCAGGGTCAGGGGTCAGGCAGGCCTAGGCTGGAAAGGCTGGAAGGCCACCCTGGAGTCTCTCCATATCACATGACCTCTTGAAAAGGACAGTAGACAATGATAGAGGAGGACACTTGACATCAACCTCTAGCCTCCACACATACGTGCACATGCCCCTGCCTATACACACACATATAAATGAGAAAACAATTTTTTACAAATGTATCCTATGAGGAACTGGAGAGATGCCTCAGCAGTTAACAGGGTATGCTAATCTTCCAGAGGATCTGGGTTCAGATCCCAGCACCCACATCAGGCAACTCCCAACCACCTATAACTGCAGTCCCTAGGGATCTGACACCACCTTCTGGCCTCTGAGGGCACCAAGCATACACATGGTGCACACAAACCCAGCAAAGCCCATATACATAAGCACAAAGAAATCTTACGAATAAAGTTATCCTACATAACTAAATGTGAAAGAAAAAAATCTGGCCAAAAAAACAGACAAAAACCACTCCCTATCGCACTGCCCTGAGATCAAAGTCATGAACAAATGATGTGGCATGAATTTTAGAAATCCAGAGGCAACTAAGGGGAAAATGATGCAAAAGAGAAGAGTGGGTAGAAGATGTGAGGGGGCAAAGAGGACCAGATTGGAGAGAGAAAGACTAATAACACCAAGCATAAATATAAGACCCAGGGTAGAATTGTTAAGTGAGGGAAAAAAACATGGGCTAGAAGAAAAAAGATTTTAGATGCATAAATGTCACAGAAGAAAAAACATGGATTCTAAATGGACACCATCAGAATAGGTACGTAGGAAACAAAAGAATGGCGGGAAATGTTAAGAATAAAGAACGGGCACTGAGCTAAGCTAGAAAGAATGGTTGATCATGTCTGTGCCCAGGGTCTCACACGTTCTAGGGTCATACTCTACTACTTAGGAATAACCCTAGCCACCACCCCCGAGTTATGCATTCTGGAGAACAGTAAATGTGATTAAACATATATTATAACTGTGATCCCTGAAAGGTATCAATGAACAATGAAAAGAAAAAGTATTTAAATCTACTATTGAAGAATCACTTCTTGAAAAGAGAAACAAATCTACAAATGAAAAGAATACTGGAACCCTACATATGACTGACCCAAAGCACCTAAGCCTGTCCTAGTAAAATTGAGCTCATGAATTTGCCATTTCTTCCCTTTGGCAGCAGAGATCAAATCCACGGTTTTATGACTGCTAAGGCAAGCACTATACCACCAGGCTACAGCACTAAGTCCTCTTTGTAGAATCTTTTGACTTGGAGATAGCATCTCCCTGAATTGCCCAGGCTAGACTTGAACTCACTCTGTAGTCCAGGCATGCCTCAAGTATGTACTGTTTCTGCCTTGGTCTCTAAAATAGATGGGATTATAGGTCAATATCACCACTAAATGACTTAAATTGACTTTTAAGTCAATTTAATGACTTAAAATATGAAGAGCAACTTCTGAAGCATCTGGGGAAAAAAAAAGGAAATTAAGGAGCCTGTAAAAAGAAAATGTGTTTAACAGGCTTTCTATTTCCTAGTAATATTCCTTACCATAACTCACTAGAATATTTCTTCATTAATACTTGAGCAAACTGTGAGTCCAAGATTTCATCTAAAAATTTCTTCAAGTATGGAGACAACCATCGAGATGTTAGCATAGGTGCTCAGGGACTCTGCTCGGTAACTTTAAGAGATGATCAGAGAGGCTGTGGACCAGTGCCATCAGTTAAGTTCTTGAGTTCTAGTCTTTGGTGAAAGCTCTCTTGGCTAAATTTAATTCTTTCACCCTGGGGATCAGGCCTTAACAGGAATCCTAGAGTATTTGCTGGGCCTTGTACTTCAATTTTGTATCCCAAATCCTTGGCACTGCCAACTTAAGTTCCTTTCCTTTAACAAATGATTTTCTTTGTATCTTAAAACTGAGCTCATAACAGGACACTCATGATTAAAACTGAGTTTTGTCTCCCAACGTGACATTCTGCCAAAAGCTCTATACATGGTTCCAGGTCTTCACAAGTTACTTTCTATCTGGTTTCTTTGTTTATATACTCTTTCCAAGTCCCTTAAGATCCAGCCAATACCTAAAGAGTAAAATATCACAGAAAGTTAAGTTCCATTGCCATGTTTCTCTTGACAAGATCCTTGTCCCTCAAGTACTCAACACAATGTTTCTTTCTCAACTTTATTTGGCTTTGCTAATTTTCTTTGTAGAAATATTAGTGTATAAAGCATTCTACTCTAGTTAAAAGCAGAAATACTTTTATGGCGAATTGAATTATTACAGCTTTCATCTCTGAGGACTCTCTTCTACCCATACAACTCCTTTTTTCTTAGAAGCTACTCTAAAAGCCCTTAAAGGCACTTAGTTAAATAGCAGCTGATGTAACAGCCCAGATAAGCAGCATTCCATTATCCCAGATATCCGCCAGATTCTTCCCACATGGTCCCTCCACATCCATGTCCCTATGATTTCCTGGACTTTGATCCGAGTTCCTCAGTGCATGGCTTGCCTTTTCCTTACAGGAAACAGCTCTCCCTAAGCCTACCTGTTCCACATTCCCAGTCACCCCAGACAACCTGGCAAAGTCATCTACACCGTCAGACCTAGTCAACGGCAGGTCGGCGTGTGCATCCCAAGTTTCCAGGGTCTCTCTCACTTCCCTAACTCCCATCTTTAAATTCTAGCAATAAGCAGAACTTCACTTCCAGAGGAGAGAAACCAAGTACTCAAGTGTCTTCCTAAAGTAAGCTAAGCTTTCCTCATTTGCTATCTAACGGTTCTAGAAGATGTGGCAAACTAAGCCATTGCCTACATGGTGTTGCTTTTGAAGATTTCCCTCACTGATATATACATCCGAGTGGTTCTTCTGTGTCCTCTTCCAGCTCTGGGGTTACCTTGCTTCCTCCACTGCCCAATCTTGAAGAATTAAAACAAACACTCATAACTGTCTTAGTTAGGGTTTCTGTTGCCGCAATAAAACACCATGATTGGAAGCAAGTTGGGCAGGAAAAGGTTTATTTAGCTTACACTTCCAGATCATGGTTCATTACTGAAGGAAGTCAGGATAGGAACTCAAACAGGACTAGAACCTGGAAGCAGGAGCTGATGCAGAAGCTATGGAGGTGTGCTGCTTACTGGCTTGCTCATCAAGGCTTACTCACCCTTCTTTCTTATATTACCCAGGACCACCATCCCAGGGATGGAACCACCCACAGTGGGCTGCCCACCCTCCAATCCATCACTAAGAAGATACCCTACGGGCTTGCCTACAGCCTAATGTTACAGAGGCATTTTCTCAATGGAGGCTCTCCCCTCTCCGACGACTCTATTTGTATCAAGGTGACATAAAACTAGCCAGCACATCAATGTACTATGTAAAAGAAACACCAAGTGGTTTTACTGTTAACTGTAAACAATTGAAAAAGACATTACCTCAGAAAATGGGATGTGAGACAAGCAAGCTACAAAGATGGTGGCTACATCCTGTTTTGGTCTGCCAGTCTCCAGGGACTAAAAGCTGAAAAATAGCTACCAGAAGAGATGAGTGATGCCCAGCCATTCAAATTCCAACAGCAAAATAAAATAAGGAATTTTATAAAAACAGGAGAGAAAGTCCTAGAGGGACGGGCTCAGTTTGGAATGCTCCCTTTTCCCAATAAGAGATATGCCTAAGGCAGGGTGCTGTGGGAGCCAGAGGGAAAAGTCTGTACTGTGCATTCATCCAGGTAAGCAGCAGTGTTAGCAAAAGGGGATGCCTGGAAAATCCTCTTGGCAGTGCTAGGCACTCGGTGCTCAGAGCAACCCTGAGGGTCCATTTCCAAAAGACCAACGATAGTGCTGGCTGGGGTTGTCTGAAGCTTATGGTAGATATCGCTTGCCTAGCATGCTTGAGGTCCTAGGTTCAGTCCCCAGTACTGAGAGAGGATCCCCTGCTGCGCCAATTGCTCAGCATCCCAAGACCTTCTATGAGGAGTACCATCAGGGTACTCAGAACAATGTCAAAGGACCATATCCAAGAAGAACACTACTAGATTGTGAGAAAGTTAACTTTGAATCAGAACAGTGAGAAGGAAGGAAAACATGGTAGGAGGCAGAGTCCCCCGGAAAACCTTCACACAGCCATGCACACTGGACAGTGGGAAGCATCACATGACAGAGTGGCCAGCATGCGCAAGTCATCTCCTGAAGAAGTGATCAAAGATGTGATTGACATTCGAGACTCCAGATATGAAGAACTGCCCACTGACCAGACCACATCTGTTTCAGTCTCCCAAAGGAAGATTCGGAGGTAAGAACAGAACTGCCCTGATTCAGAGAGCCACTATGGGGCTAGCAAGAAACATGGCACTAGAGAAATTCCCAGAAATCCACGAGGATGACCCCAGCTAAGACCCTAAGCAATAGAGGAAAGGGTGCCTGAACTGGCCTTGCCCTGTAGTCAGATTGATGAATATCTTAAATATCACCATAGAACCTTCATCCAGAAACTGATGGAAACAGAGGCAGAGACCCACAGAGGAGCACTGGACTGAGATCCCCAATTCCAGCTGAATAGTGGGAAGATTGAAAATATGAGCAAAGAGGTTAAGACCATGATGGGGACACCCAGTGAAACAGTTTACCTGAGCTAATGGAAGCTCACCAACTCTAGTTGGATGGGAAGGAACCAGCATAGGACCAAACTACACCCTCTGAATGTGAGTAACAGTTGTATGGCTGGGACAGACTGAGGGGCCACTGGCAGTGGCACCAGGATTTATCCCTACTGCTTGTACTGGCTTTTTAGGAACCCATTCTCATTGGATGGATACCTTGCTCAGCCAAAATATAGTAGGGAGGGACTTGGACCTTCCCCAAAGCTATGTGCCTTATCCTCTCTGAGGAGTGGATGAGGGGAGGAGTTAAGTGGGGGGAAGATGGAGGGAATGGGAGGAGGGGAGGGAGTGGGAACTGGGATTGATATGTAAAATGAAAAAGGATAGTTTGTTTTCTTCTTTAAAAAAATAAAATAAAGAACAGAACTGCCTACCACAAAAGGACTTCCCGGGTTAACGCGGGTGTCTTAGTAACCTTCCTGTTGTTATGGCAAAACACCATGACAACTTATAAAGGAAAGGATTTAACTGGACTTACAGTCCCAAAGGGTTAGAATTTATGATGATGTAGTCAAGCATGGGGGTAACTGGCTGGAGAAGCATCTAAGAGCTCAGATCTTGATCCACAAGCAGGAGGCAGAGGGAGATGGCATGAGTCTTTTGAAACCAAAACAATCCATACCCCACCCACAACACACCAACCCACACCTCCTAATCCTTCCCAAACGATTTCACAAAGTGCATACCAAGGATCCAAATACATGAGCCAACGGGGGGCAGTTCTCAATCAAGCCACAACAAGCTTCTGAAAGCAAAGGAGGGAATGCCAGAGACTTGAGTCTGAATCGGTTATCAGCCCAGATGGTACTCACATGCCCTGTGCCCATCCAGCTCTGTCTTCCCTTCACATCTATTGCTCCCTCAGCTTAGCAGGCCACTTCGGTTCCGTTCTAGTCCATCCTTCCTCCCAATCTTTCCCCTCTTCTCTCAATTCACCCTTCTGTCCTCACATTACATCTTCCTCTCCAAAAGAGCATCGATTAGCCTAGTTGTTGGGTCCCTGAGACTTAGACTTCTAGACAGCTCTCCGTTATCTGACCGCTTTTCTTATCTCTCTGCAGTCTACGTGCAGTTCAAAATGCCTCCCTCCCCACCTTCAGTCCCTACTATTACCCTGATGTTGACATCCCTCTCAAGTCTCAACACAGAAAAAACAATGTAACAACCAAGGTTGATATAAATCTCATAGTAACAATTTGTATCCAGAGAAACAAATCTCATAGTCATGTCCCCAATGAGGATGAACTTGGAGAAATTCCAGACGAAGAATTCAAAAGAATGATTATAAATGGGATCAGAGAAATCAAAGTTGACACCAACTTCTTGAATACCTTCTAAGAGAATACAAACAGCTGCATGGAAGGAAGAGGTCAATGCAGGACAACAGGAGAAACGTCAGAGAAAAGCCAACCAAAATGTTGGAAATGAAAATTTCAGTAACTCAAAAAATTTCAGCAGAAAGCCTCATCTACAAATCAGATCACGAGGAGGAAAGAGTATCAAGGCAGAAGAAGCATTCAGAAAATGAATAAGATAAGTTAGGAAAGATAGACAAGCGGAACGCTGAACTCCAGCCTCGAGGCTTGCATGGCGAGACCTTTACCCGCCGAGCCCTCTCAGCAGCACGGCCTTCTTTTTCATGTTTGAAGTGGGTTCTTACAGCACAGCAGACCACACTGGCCCCACACTCAATCCACCCACCTCAGCCTCCTCAGGCTGGGATCAGAACATAAGTCACCGCACTCAGTCACCTCTGACTTTAAACTATTCAGATGTCTTTCTAGCCAATAAAGGTAGGCTGAGCAGTTTGTTACCATTCTTGTTACGTTAAACAAATTCAGTTCCCCACCTATAAAATGATAATTTTGACAATATTATTGCTAAGGCCTTGACAACGCTTACAACTTCTAAACAAACTAATACACCAGTGACTCCCCTAACACCCTTGGTCCTTCAGCCCACCAGTAGATGACCAATACCTTTATGACCCTTCACCTAAGAGGATATGTCTGTGCTAGAGGATTCCAAAGGAAAATAGAAGAGATCAAAATAAGGTCAGGACATAGAAGGAAATCTGGACAACACCAGCCACTGGACTGTCTTAAGCCCCAAACTGCCACAGGCTGAGCTGGCCACCAGTAAACTGAACACTTGTCAGAGCCCGTTAATAGTCAATATCACTAGACTAAACCGTTCTCCATCAATCCCATTGACAAGGCAGGGGAGGGCTTCAAAGTTCAGAGACCACTTTCAAGGGAAGGCAGATAGGACACTAATCTTGGAGTTCTGAGAGCAGTGAAGGAGACCCAAACCTTAAAAGTGACTGCAGAGGGGTGTAAGGTGACAGAACTTTAAATGCATTTCCTGGTCCACATTCACACACAGCTCACAATCAGGGAAAGGACAGAAAAAATGGGTATGAAAACAATTACAGCCATGCAGTGGTGGTGCACACCTTTAATCCTAGTCTCAGGAGGCAGAGACAGGCAGAATTCTGAGTTCAAGGCCAGCCTTGTCTAAAGTATCTCAACTGGAGCATGAAGGGTTCAAGGCCTCTCTGATGACTTCCTAGACCAGTGGTTCTCAACCTTCCTAATGCTATGACCCTTTAGTTCAGTTCCTTGTGTTGTGGAGACCCCTAACCATAAAATTATTTTGTTGCTACTTCTTAACTGTAGTTTTGCTGCTGTTATGAATCATAATGTAAATATCTGATATGCAACCCCTAAGGGATACCTGCCTCTCCCCACCACATACATAAATAGACACACACACACATGAGAGAGAGAGAGAGAGAGAGAGAGAGAGAGAGAGAGAGAGAGAGAGAGAGAGAGAGAGAGCGCAATGAGGAGGGGAGCAGAACTATCTACATCTCTCCACACAAAGCTATGGACACACGAGCCCCGGTCCCTGGCTCATTACTCCAGAGCTACTATTTCCCGTAGTGGTGATCCCACCTTGCTACATATGCACACATGAGGCCACAAAGATGGCCTTGGGGGCAGGGAGAGTTGTAGAAGACCAAGAGGTCACCAATTCAGAGGTCTGAAGGCTCGGTATCATATTAGGAACTCCCACACCCTGGTGGAACTTCAGCATTGGAAATGAGTTGTGGTTTCCTCTTCTAAGGCAGCAGCTCAGACTTCCAAGGAGACGCCCCCTTCCTTGGTGCACCTGGAGATTACGGCAGCTGTGCTAGTGTCAGGCAAGTCAGTTTTTAAAACCACCTAGCTGAGAACCATCTCATTATATACAAAAGTCAAACCTCCGGAGAAGACGTCAACAGGTGGTTTCATGGTTCATCTCCCTACTCTGAGTTAGCGCATAAATATTTACAAAATGCCCCAGTTCAATGAGGATTACTGGCTATAAGCGGAGAATGCTCAATCATTTCCCAGCTACCCAGACTCGAATAATCACACAGAAACTATATTAATTACAATACTCTTTGGCCAACAGCTCAGGCATATTTTTAGCTAGTTCTTATATCTTAAATTAACCCATTTCTATTATTTTGTATTTTACCACGAGGCTCATGGTTTGTTACCTCTTGCTTCTTGGGCAGCTACATGGCGTCTCTTTGATTTTGCCTACTCTCTCTCTCTCTCTCTATATATATATATATCTGTTCAGATTTGCCTCCTGGCTTTGCTCTGCTAAACCATTAGCCAAACAACTTTATTCATCAACCAATAAAAGCAACACATATACAAAAGGACATCCCACAACAATTGGCTAATTCTAGCTAATGACTTTAGCTATATGTTGGTGTCACTCTTTATAGTTAAGTCATTTTACATACACACATATTACTGAGAGTAACAGTCATATTACAAAATGTTTTAAAATTACAACATAAAAGCATTCGTAAAGGGGCCAATGAGATGGCTCAGCAGGTCAAGGTACTTGCTGCCAAACCTGAGTTCAGTTCCTGGGATCCCCACGGAAGACAGAGAGAACCCCTAAAAGCTGTCCTCTTACCTCCACACATGCACTGTGTCGTGCACACACATGCACTGTGTCACGTACACACACATGCACTGTGTCACATACACACACATGCACTGTGTCACGTACACACACATGCACTGTGTCACGTACACACACAATGCACTGTGTCACGTACACACACACGCACTGTCACGTACACACACACGCACTGTGTCACGTACACACACACGCACTGTGTCACGTACACACACACGCACTGTGTCATGTACACAGACACGCACTGTGTCACGTACACACACACGCACTGTGTCACGTACACACACATGCAC